>QJNX01000030.1:0-341616 GCA_004155925.1 Monosporascus sp. MG133
AATAATAATAATAATAATAATAATAATAATAATAATAATAATAATAATAATAATAATAATAATAATAATAATAATAATAATAATAATAATAATAATAATAACAACACTTTAAAAAATCTGGTCATTATAGCAGAGATCCCGAAATCGAAAAAAAAGTCCTTAAAGCGGGCGTCCTGTTAATTCTTGAAAGCCCGGTTACGCCTATATTTAGCACTACGCATAGTATAATTGATATGGCATCAAACGCATTTAATATAGTACTTATCTGTAACGAACCTGTTATACATCCACCTGGAGGTATAAGCAGTATCCGAAATGGGGGTTCTTGATTTGCAGGTAATAATAGCACAATAAATAGGGTATTCGTTAAAAATATTTACGAACTTTTCCTTTAATCGGAGAACGGTACAGTTGGTTTTAATTAAAGACTTAGATTGATAGCTAAGGAACGAAACTAAATAGGTGCTATTTATAAAAAGAAACCGATTATTATATATCCATTTCGGATTTTAATAAATATATTTGGGATTTATGTAATTTCGGTAATTTAGTAAATTACTTAGATTACCTAAATTATCCATTTTTTGGCAAAAAAAAGCCAAAATTTTCCTAACCGGAATTTAGCCGTCTAAAGTTTACGTTAGGTTTTAAAGGTTAATTCTTTCAAAACAGGAACTTTTGTTCTTATATTGTAACATTATTTCCCCTTTCCAAAAATATTTATCCTAAAGAAAAAAACCGTGAATATTCTTTTTTTATTTTAATAAAAGGGTTTTTTAAGCTTCCTTCGGCTAACTTTATTATAACAAATTATATTTAAAAGGAAAAAAAAAAAGAAAAACCGCGTTTATATTAGCAAAAATTTCGTACCATCCGTATAAAAAATATTGAAAATTTTGGTTCAAAAATTATCTTTTACATAAATTATGTTTATTTTAAGGAAACCGAATGTTTTTACTTAATAAGCATTCCAAATTACAGTTATTATATTCGTTACTAACGTTTAACGTACGATATATTTGAAATAAACTTTTTAGCAAAAATTAAGGAAAAGTATAATCGTTTGTAAAAAGAATAGTGCGAGGTGGAAAAGGCTTTTACTATTTTATTTAACCGTTTAAAACGGTTGCGTTTTTAGTAAAACATTTTGAAAAAAAAGGCCGTTATTATTTTAAAGAAAGAATGCGAACGGGATTAACAAAAAAATTAAAAAAGGGTAAAGGAAAAATAGTATCGCATAAAGGCGGAATAAACGTAGTTTGCTTTTGAGATAGATACCGTAGTAAAAGCGTTTATTTCTTTCGGTTGGAATGCCGAAGGTTTGGATTTAGATAGGGAACCGTTATCGCCTATAATTTTGGCCGTATTAAAAACGATCGGTTAGGATTTTGTCGGTAAAGGTTTTTAACCAGGTCCATCGTATTCGTTAAATGTTTAAGTAGTTTCTATATATTATCTTTAAGTGGGTAATTTATTTATTTAATTAGGTACTGGATTTTATTTTTGACTATTTTAAAGTCCAGTATTTTTTCGATTTTGAAGTTTCTTTCTAGCGGGGCATTTTTTGGGGCTAGTTTTAATAAGGAAATATGGAATATAGGGTGTATTTTTATGGTTTTGGGTAGTAATAATTTATAGTTCATTTTCGAAATAACTTTTTTAATTTTAATCGGACCAAGTTTTTTAAAATTAAGTTTGTCGTTAAACTTTTTCGTTTTGATTTGGGAAAAGTTTAACGTTACGTTTTATTTTTAACGTAATAAGTAGATTTTTTTTTTCGTTAAAAATAGTTCCTTAATTCTTTTTTGATAATAGTATTAGGTTATTTTTTGTTACAAAAATTGCAATTTAATTTAAAATCGGGCTTGTACCGTTTTGATTTTTGTTATTATCGTTTCGGTTCGAGAAATTATCGTAATAATATCTGGAGCCTTGCGTATTAATTATTTAGGTCGTTAGGTTACTGCATTGTATTTATATATAGCTGTATAAAATAAAATAGCCATATCTTTGTTAATGGACGTATTATAGGTTATTTGTACAAATGGTAAAAGTTTAATTTAATTATCCTGTTAATAATTAACGTAATTTTAAAGGTATTATTTTAAGGTTTGGTTTAATCGTTTTATTTAATTATCCGTTTAGAGGTAATAGGTTATGAAAAATTTAAGTTTAGTACCGATTTGCTTAAAGAAGCTGGTACCGAATTTAGATATAAAAAATTTGTTTTGATTAAAGATAATCTTTTTTGGTATATTATATTTATTAAAATAATATCGAACGAAAACGTAAGTTAGTTATTTTGTCGTTCTAATTTGTTTAAAAGGTAGGAAGTATTTATATTTAGTATGTTTGTTAATAATTATTTATATTATGCAAGCTTGATATAGGTTCAAGCCTTATTTTCCAGGCTGAGCCAAATATATAGAAAATCATTATACATATAATCCACACGATAAATACTATACCCAAAATTTTCGAACACGATAACTGATCAATAATTTTCATGGTTAAGATAGATTATATACCTTAGTCCCATAGAACCTTACTTTAAAGCAGGACCTTACTCTGAAGCAGACTGCTGGGCCCCCGTAAGCACGCAATTTCTCGACTGATGTCGGCTTGGGAGGCTTACATGCGTGGTTGCCGATAAGCTTCGACTCTGATGAACCTTATGCCAGCTGGCTCCACGGTTCCGCATGGTCGCAGTAAACCTTAAGGATAAACCTTAAAAATAAACCTTAAGAATAAACCTTAATTATTTATATTATATCATATTTAATTTTAATAACGGGATTTTTCGATAAAAAAAATTAGTAATAAAATTTTAAGTTATAGTATTCCATGTTTTATTAGGTATATTTATAAGTTATAATACCCCATACGGTTTATGGCGGGTTATTTTTGCTTTAATGTAAATATTATAATTTTTAATTACTTATTTAATTATTTAACGGAATTTTAAAAAGTTATATTTTTCTTAAAGTTGCTTAATAGTTTTAAATAATTTTTAGTATTTATATATAAAATTTTCGAAAAATTTTTTAAAAATTTTTTTTTATTGTTAATAAGGGATATAAATTTTATTGCGGAATAATAAATAATTCTTATTAATTTTTTTTTACTATTTAACTTTTTTTTATTTTTTTAAATTATAAAAATTTTTAAATTAAGTTTATTTTTTTGGAATAAGTTGTTTTAGGGTTATATATAACTGTATTATTTTATCGTTTTTATGATATAATATTTATATATATCGTTTGGAAATTTTCAAGTTGTAATTTTTTTTCGGTTTAAAATATTTATTTGGATATTTTTTTTATTTTTAATATAATAAATTTTAAAGTTAAATTTGGATAAGAAAATTATTTAATTTTTATGGCGTTTATTTAATTTTTGGGTCGTTATAAATCGAATAAAATTTTTGTAATTTAAATAAATATTAAATAATTCTTTAATTTTATTAAAAAATGGTTTTTATTTTTTAAATATTAAAATAATTACTAATAACTTTTGGTTATAAATAAGGGATTTAAGTTTTATATTTTTAAAGGTTTTAAAAAAGTAAGTTATTAGGTATTATTTTCCGTTACTTTTTAATTATTTTAAAATTATTTTAAGGGTATAATTTAAAACGTTTATTTTAAATCGTTTTTTTATGGTAATTTGGTAATTTAATTACCGGAACGTTAATAATTTTGTCCTTAATTTTTTAGAAAACTTTTTTTTTTTTTTTTTGGAAGTTTAAATTTTTTGTTTATATATTTTTTAATGGTAAGTTTGGTTAAAGGATTAGCAAATTTGCCGTAGTTTTGGATTAAAGGTCGTACGTAACTGGTAAATTCTAAAAATTATCGGATATTAATGATAATAATTTTGTTAGAAATTAGCCAGTTTTTGATAATTTTTAATTTTAAATTTTGGATTTAAATTTATTCCGAAATAATAATAAAGTTTAAAAAATTTAACTTTTAGGTATATTAAACGTTATTTTAAACGTTTAATAATAAGTTAACTTTTTCGAAAGCTTTTAATATTTAACCGATATATTTTTTATATTTATTTAAGGTTTTTAAATAAATAAAAATATCGTTTAAATAAACGAAAACGAATTTATTTAAAAACTTTCGAAAGATAATAATAAATATATGTTAAAAGTTAACTAGAGCGTTAATTAACCTTTATAGCAGAATTTTGTATTTATAATATTTATAAATAATTTTAAAAGTAATTTTTTATTTTTTATTTTTAATTATTCGAATTAAGTAATAGCCGTTTAGTAAATTTAAAGTTGTAAATTATTTGGTTATATTAATGTTTTTTTTATGGTATTTATTAACGTTAAGAAATATTTATTTTTAATAATAATATCGTTAAGTTATTTATAATTATAAATTCGTTTATATATTAGATTTTTATTTTTATTATTTTTAATTTTGTTATTTTTTATTTTTGGTATTATTATAATTAAATATCTTATAGGTAATTCGGATTTTTAAATATAACCTTTTTTTAACTTTCGTTAAAAACTTTTCTAAAAAGTTTTAATTTTTTTAGGGTTTATATAATAAATTTTATAAAGTTTTAGGTAATATATTTTTTAATAAGAATTTTATAATTTTATTAGTTATAATTAAATAATTCCTTTCGGGTTCGTTCCTTAAATATTTTTTTAAATTATCGGTATTTAAAAGGTATTATTAATATTAGGTTAAAGGTTTTGGTTTTTTTAATTATATAATAAACTTTATAAAATTCTTTTTCGGAATTAATTTATAAAAACGTTTATTTTTTTTAATTAATCCGTAAATTATTAAAACGAAGTTATGGTATTTTTAAAATAATATTATATCTTAAAATATCGGCAATATCGAAAATAATTCGTTTTAAATATTTTTATGTTTAAACCTTAAGTTTTTTTATTTTTCGGAAAATTCGATTATTATTATAAATAAATAAGTTTTCGTTAATTGTTCGTAATTTATTTAATTATTATTTATATTTTTAAGGAATTTGGTATTTTTCGGTTACCTTAAAAAAATAAAGTTTCCTTCCGTTTCGGAATCGATTATAGCGTTAAATATTTTATTTCCATTATAAATGGAAATTTTAATTTAATTCCGTATTCTTTTTTTGTTTCGTATAAAATTTTATATATAAAGGCTTTTCGGTACCTTACTTTTAAGGGCCTTTATAATTTTTTAATTAATATGCTTTAGGGGTTAAAAAGCGTTATTATTCGCGTACCTTTTTAGCCGCATATTTGGTACAGTAATCGTTTACATATTTAAACCATTTTTTGTTCCTAAATTGGTATTTAAAGATAATTATTTTTTTTTACCTTTTTTTAAGTTTTATTTTTCGCGAATTATTAAGTTAAAAAAGTAAACCTCCGAAAGGGGCATTTTTGTAGCCAGAAAATCGTGTTTATCGTAAGGTACTGGCGTATAATATAAATATCCTTACGTTATAACCTTCTAATACCGTTTTAATTTAGGGTATAGGTAACAAAACCTGGAGTAATCTGCCTATCGGGGGGGTTTTATATATCTGCATTTATCGTCTAGTTTTGTAGGCGTTTTTTCGTCGTATTCTAGCCAAAAGTTATTATCCTTTTTAGTTCGTTAGTAAATAAGGTAATTATAATCATAATAAACAATAAAATGCATAAGCCTGTAATCATTTATAGGGAGCTTTGGATATATTATGTATTTTAAAAAAATATAATATTCGGGAGATAATTATTTATGGCTACCGAAATCTTTTCGTAACTAACCGTTTTAGTCGTATATTTTATATTCCTATATGTTAAAATAACAAATATATCTTAACGTAATAGTTACTTTAAAGCTGGCTCGTTTTGGATAATATTTGTAAACTTTAGCTATAGCATTTTATAAATAGCATAATCTTTATAATCTAGACCGTTATTTTTAACCCTATTGGTCGTAATAATAATAAATTCCTGATCAGCGGAAGTAAAACTTACTTTCTTTTTATTTTCTTTTTTGCTATCTATATTTCGTTCGGTTACGCGGACCTTCTTCTTAGGCTAAAGAATTTTCCCTTTTTAAGGGTTCCCTTTTTTTACTGGAAAATAATATTTGCTTTTAAAATAACCCTTTTTGCTATAATTAAAATATTTAACTTTAGATTTGTTTTTTTTGGACTCCATTAAAACAGCATTAACTTTCTTTTGGAATCTATCTTTTATTTTTTTTCTTATTCATTGGAACGTTTGTTACCATTTCGTTTACTTATATCTTTCCTTTTAAAGTACCGATCAAAAATACGTCGGTCGGTAATAACAACCTTATTTATGTAATTTTCGAAAGCGCTAATTTTAAATACCTTAAATATTTCATTTTTTATTTATTCCTTTAGGCCGTTATAATAGGAAAAAAATAATGTATTTTATAATAAATTAAAGATACTTGCTAATCGGTTAAACTTAATCGTATATTCGGCTATTAATATAATCTGCTAAAATTTATATATTAATTTAATTACATATTATTATTTGTCCATATTTTTATATAAAACTTATATTCGTTTTTCGAAATTCCTGTAATCGTTTAAAATATAATTAATAACGTTTAAATAATCGTCGGTAGAATTTATTAAATAATTACTAAAAATAGGTTTGAATTAATCGAACATTTTTCTAGCAAGCAGTTATAAAATGGCTATTACTTTCTGATACTTTTCCGTTAAAGAATTTTCGTACCATTTAAAGTAAAATCTGGCCTTAACCAGAAATCCTTTTATATTAATACATCCATTATATGGTTTGGGAATAATTGGTTTATAACCTTTAATATCTAGCATTTTATAATAGGCAGAAAAGGATATAGTTCCCTTCCGGTTTTAACCAAATAAAGAAAAGGTTAAAATTCGTAGGCAAGATACAAATGTTTTAAAAAAAGATACCGGGGTTTTGGAACGAAATATAAAAGTTTTTTTTTAATTATCGTACAAATTTGGTATTTTTCTTCTTAAAATCCATAATTTTCTTGCCGACGAAATCTAATTGTTTATCGGTTATAAATTCTTTTTCGTTTCTTTTTTTAATTTTTGTACCAAATTTTTCCTTAACCTTTTTATTTGATCGGATTTTTTAGCTTAAATTTCGATAATTTTTTCCGTTTTTTTAGGGGTAAAGGTAAATTGCTATTAAAAAAAAGAACATTTTCTTTAACCCTTTGTTTTTAATAATTATAAGTACCATATTATTAATTAATTAAAAATATTTTCGATAAGGGGTAAATTATATAATCCGGTTACTAATTTTTTATTAATTAATAATAAGGATCGAATATATTTTTTATTTACTAAACGTCGTTTAATAATATCGTTTTTATTAAGTTTAATAAAATTTATATTTAATTAGGCTATAAATTATTTGTTAATTATTAATTAAAAAAGTGTTAAAATATAACGAACTTATTATATATCTATTTAAAGGTATAAATAATATCCGAAATAAACGTTTTTAATTTATAGGTAATAATAGCATAATAAATAATATATTCGTTAAAAGAATCTACGAATTTTTCCCGTAATCGGAAAACGGTATAATTAGTTTCAACTAAAAACTTAAATTAATAACTAAGGAACGAAATTAAATAGGTACTATTTATAAAAGGAAACCGATTATTATATATCCATTTCGAATTTTAATAAATATGCCTAGGATCTATATAATTTAAGTAATTTAGTAAATTACCTAAATTACCTAGACTATCCATTTCTTGGCAGGAAAAGCCAAACTTTTCCTAACCAGAATTTAGCCGCCTGGAGCCTACGTCAGGCTCCAAAGGTTAGTTTCTCCAAGACAGGAACCCCTGTTCCTGTATTGTAACATTATCGTCGCGGAAAACCTACTTAAATAAGCGTGTCCTATAAGCTTGATAAGGCGGAAAAAAGCTAGAATACCGGCCAACGAATTAAGTAAATTACGAAAAAGGTCGGTTATACGTTACGTAATTATATAAGAGTTACTTTTAAAATAAATTAAAAGTTTAATTTTAAATTAAACTTTTTATTAAAAAATATTTAAACTTATAATTATTTTTAAGATGATATCTTAAGTAATAATTTATATAATCTGATATATGAACCTTTTACGGTTAAATAAAAACGTTATATTAAAAGTTAATTTAAAGTAGGTAATATAACTTAAATTATCGTAACGTCGTTTCGTATAGCATTTACTTACCCCTTTATATTCATGAAAAGTAAAAACGTTAATAATTGTATTTTTAAAATAAAATAAATGAAAATAAATAACTTTACCAGAACTTAAATACTTAATAAAATACGCGGAAAACAAGTATCCTACCGAATCGTTTACGAATAAGTTAATTTTAACCGTATTATCGGTACACTTGAAATATATGTCTTATATATAGAAATATAATAACGATTTAAGCGTATTGTTACAATAAAGAATAAATATAAAACCAACCGTTATAAAACACTTTTTAAACCTATTATTGGGTATACGAAATAAAAAACGTTTTTAATATAACGACAGGTATTATTTATAACGAAATATTAAGATTATTTAAATAATTATATTAGTAACATATACACTTTTTAAATTAATTTATATTATATACCTTAATATTTTTCTTTTCAGTTTCGATAAAAAGTTTAAAAATAAAATAGCAGTAACATTAATAGAATACGTGATAACAAATATATATTTGTATATAAATAAAACCGTTATTTCGTCTAACTATGAAAAATTATCTTTTTATTTTAAAATAACGGTAATCATCACCCTCTTAAAATTGCCGGCGGTATTAATAACGAACAAACCGATTTTTTAAACCTTTAAAAAAAGTGAAAAATAAGCATTAATAAGATTTTTAATATATAAATGGTCCTGGACGTAATAGTGAACTTTAGTCGTAAGGGCCTTTACCTTTCTTTATTCCGTATAACTGGAAAAATACTTAGAATATTAATAATTTATAATATATTTTCGTATTAAAAAAGGGTTTAACGTTATTTAGTAACGCTTAATAAATACGTTCGGTAATATTTAATAACCTCTAATTAAATATTATATTATTAATAAATTCATTATTTTAATTTATAATTTTGTAATTATAAAATCCGAACGAACTTGTTTATAAGATTTAATTATTATTTCGTTAGACGCTATTTATTTAATAAACGCAATAAGCTTTTTATTTAAATACAGCTTTTACCAAATAATCCATATATTAAAACCGAATTTTTAATATATAAGAATTAATTACGTTATTTAATTTTGCTATAACTATATTTTACAGAAGTGAATAAAGAATACTATAGTCCGTTAGTCGAGAATAGTTATTAATCTTTTCACAAAATAATACCACCTGTTACTATTATAAGTTTTAATCTAAATTAATCCAATATTTTAACCGTTACTATTATATTCAGATATTTTAAGGCGTAATATAATATATTATATGTTTATATTATATATTATAAGCTGCATTTGCGAATTAAAATCCCTATATTAAAAACTTATTAATAAATAACGCTTCCGAATAATAATAAATATAGCAAAGATTTAGATAAAACTTATCTTATTTAAAAATGTAATTAATAATAAAGAAATTAATAAAAGCCTTTTTTTACATATCCGCAAATTATAAGTTACTTAAATACGTAACCGTTTTCGTAACGTCCCGATAACCTTATCTGAAACCTTTCGCTTAAAAATTCGAAAACTCTATATATATCAAAGCTTTTATGAATTATTCCGCCGTAAATTCTTATGGTAAAAATCCGAACAGGAAAATCCGAAAATACTATTATACCGTAACCTTAATACATATATACCGTAACATAATTACGCTTTTTATTCGGGATAGTGCTTAAATTATTACGTTATTTATATTACTTACGAAATCGTAAATAACAGTAACGAGAAATCTAGGCGGAAACCGTAATTATAAGGCCATATTTTAATGTAATAAACGCGGTAAATTTAATAAACGTACAAAATTAACGGATTAAATAATAATAAATAATAATAATATTTAAAATCTTGTCGGTACCCGTAGTACCGTTTATAGTTTTATAACGTTTAATATAACGATAACTTTAACTATGACGATTACTTTAAACCTTAAATGTTGTTAATAAAAATTCGTTATTATTATGTACCCTTTTTAAAACCTAATAAGTTATTCCAAGCTGGATCTAAGTATTTAAATACTTAATCCGGCCTTAATTAAGACGATTAACTTTATTAACCATAAATTTATAATATTATAAAAATGTTATAAGATGTTTATAATACGATTGTTTTTAAGAAATATTATTATTATATTATTAGAATTTAATATATATTTTACTATTAAAAATATAAGTTAATAAATTAACTAAAAATGGAAATATTTTGTTAATATTTGACATAAAAAGGTTTTTGCGAAAAAGTTTGGTACGAACTGGCAGATATGACAGGTGTATGCCAGGTGGAAGTGGGACCACTGCAGAAATTGCAAAGTTTAAAAATTATTTATAATAAGCTTATTTAAGAATTAAGTATAAGCCTTTATCCTATTTCTTATGTAATGATACTTCCGTATTATACGTAATTTATTAATATTTCGGAATCATTTCGAAACGGTCTGATTTTTAGAAACGTTACCACCCGGTACCAATGCTGGCCGAGATCAGGCTAGGGGAGTATATCGCGCTAGGTGCTTCGTACTAGGGTATCAAGCATAATTTTTAAAACACTCTCAGGTAGCCGGGGATGGCGCTAGTAGCTACGCCAGCAAAATTAGGTGTAGCCTTTACATAGGTAAACTATTAATACATAATAATAATTACTGCTATTTATAACTCTTAGAAAAGCCCGAATTTAAAACTTTTAACGGGTTATAATTATCATGTTAATTACGAAATAACAAATTCGTTTTTTAATACTGGCTAATAAAGAAGCTACTGAAACCCTTCCGGTAACTTCTGTATATAATAAGCGCTTTAAAGGCGTTTATATTAAGTACCTTATATCAAAATAAGGTAATTTAATGCAGATTTTATACCTTAACGCTTATAGAAGTTATGAGCAGATTTAAAGCCTTACTAATTTTATTAAATCGTAAATATAAATTAGGTATATAATTACTGAAACCGTTCTGCAATTTTATAAAGGCCGCCGCCGTATTATAAAGCAAAAATAAAAACCAAGATTATGTTACAATATAGGAACAGGGGTTCCTTCCTATCTTAAAGAAACCGGCCTTTGGAGCCTGGTACGGGCTCCTCGCGGCTAATCTTCGGGATAAGGAAAGCTTAGCTTTTCCCGCGCCAAAATATGGTAATCTGGTAGATCTGGTAAATCTGGAAACCAGATCTTATAAATCCCATAAGTTTACGATATATTTATTAAATCCAAGATGGATATAAAACGATTTATTTCGTATATACATAATACATATTTAATTTCGCTTTTTAATTATTAATTTTAGTTTTTAATTAAAAATATCGTTTTCTAATTATAGGAAAAGTTTATAAACTTTTTTAACGAATACCTTATTTATTATATTATTATTATTTATAAATTAAGACCTTTATTCCGGATATTACTTCAACCTTTAAATAGATATATAATAGATTCGTTATATTTTAATAATTCTTTAATTAAAAATTAACGAATAATCTAAGGCTTAATTGAATATAAGTTTTCTTAAATTTAATAAATCTGATATTATAAAATAACATTTAATAGATAAAATAATATATACGATTCCCGTTATTAGTTAATAAAGGATTAATAACCGGATTAAATAATTTATTTCTTATTAAAAAATCTTTTAATTAATTAATAATATAATACGTATAATTATTAAATCTAAAGGTTTAAGAATTTTTTTAAATAATAACTTACCCTTATTTTTAAGGAAACCATTAAAGTTTAACTTTAAGAGTTCGATTAAGAAAAAAAAAGGTAATGAGGTTTACGGCAAGAAGATAAAAAAAAAGAAAGGAAAAAAAGCTTAGAATTAACGAACGATTAAACCTTGTGTCAGGAAAAATTATAAGATTTAAATAAGAGAACGTTAAACTCGTTCGGCGGTTAAAAAAGATTTCTGCATCCTTAAAAATTACTTTCCGTTTAAAAATCCCAGTTTTTCCCTTATTTAGTCGAAATTAAGAAAAAACCGTATCCTTTCTTACTTATTATAGGATATTTAATATTAAAAGTTATAAACTAATTCCCCCTAAGCCTTATAATAAATCTACGGATATGGAAGGATTTTTAATTGAAGCCAGATTTTACTTTAAGTAATACGAAAGTTTTTTAACGGAGGATTATGAGAAAATAATAGTTATTTCGTAATTATTTGCTAGAAAGGTATGTAATTAGTTCGAACTTATCCTTGAGAATTATTTAATAAATTACCCCGACGACTTTTTAAATGTTATTAATTCTATCTTTAACGATTACGAAAACTTTAAAAAACGAATATAAGCTTTATTTAGAAATATAAATAAATAGGAACACATAATTAAGCAAATATATAAACTTTAACAGATTACGTTAATAGTTAAAGATACGATTAAGTTTAACCGTTTTATAATTATTTCTAAATTTCCATAAGATATATTATTTTTCTTTTATTATAATAACCTAAAACCTTGAGTTAAAGATAAAATATTTAAGGTATCCAAAACCGGATTTTTCGAAAATTATATAAATAAGGTTATTATTGCCGACCGGTATATTTTCGATCGATATCTTAAAAAGCAAGATACCGGCCGACAAAGTAACGATAAGCGTTTTAATAATAACAAAAAAATAAAAGATAAATTCCAGAAAAAGGCTAATATTCTTTTCACAGAACTTGAAAAAAATAAGTATAAATTAAATATTTTAATTATAACAAAAAGGGTTATTTTAAAAATAAATATTACTTTTTATTAAAAAGGGCATTTTACAAAAACAAATTCCTTAATTTAAAAAAAAATTCTGTATGGCCGAACGAGATATAAATAACGCAAAAAAGGATAAAACAAAGTAAGTTTTATTTTTACCGATTAGGAATTTATTATTATTATGATTAGTAGGGTTAAAAACGACGACCCAGAATATAAAGATTATATTATTTGCAAAAATATTACGGTTAAAGTTTGAAATATTATCCGGAATTAGCAGTTTTTAAAATAATTCTTACGTTAAAATATATTTATTATTTTAATATATAAAAATGTAAGATATATAAGTAAGACGATTAATTACGAATATATTTCAGTTGCTATAAATAATTATCTTTAGAATATTATATTTTTCGGGAATATATAGTATATTTAAAACATTTAATAGATAATTATAAATTCCTATATTTTATTATTTTTTATAATTATATTTATTTTATTTATTAACGAACTAAAAAAGATAACGATTTTTGGTTAAGATATAACGAGGAAACCTTTATAAAGCCAAATAATAAATGCAGATATATAAAAACTTCTTAATAGTTGGATTACTTTAGGTTTTGTTATTTATACTTTAAATCGGAGCAAAGCCGGAAGGTTAGAGCGTAAGGATACTTATATTATTTATTATGTTATATAATAAATACGAATTTCTAGATATGGAAATGCCCTTTTTAAAAATTTATTTTTTTAAGCTTATGATTCGTAAAAAACAGAATTGAAGGTCGAGCTAGAAAAAAATAGTTATTTTTAAATGCTAATTTGGTAACAAAAAATGGTTTGAATATATGGATAATTATTATACCAAGTATGCAACTAGGAAAGTCCATAAATAAAGACGCCTTTTAGCCTTTAGGGCATATTAATTAAAAAATTACGGAGGTTTTCGAAAATAAGGTACTAAGGAGCCTTTATTTATAAAACCTTATTTAAAGTTAAGAAAGGAATACAAAATTAAATCGAAATTTTAATTTATTATGGAAATAAGATATTTAATGCTATAATTAATTCCGGAATAAAAAGAAATTTTATTTTTTTAAAACCGTTAAAAGGTATTAAATCTTTTTAAAATATAAGTAATAATTATATAAATTTCGAATAATTGATGGAAGATTATTTATTTAAAATAATAGCCGCGTTTTCCAGGAAACGGAAGAATTTGTAGTTTAAATATAAGGATATTTAAAAAGGATCCCTGTCGATATCGCCGACATTTCAGGATATGATATTATTTTGGAAATGCCGTAGTTTCGTTCTAGAAATTTACGAATTAATTGCAAAAATTAAATATTTTTATAGGATAATTTTAAGGAAAGGTTTTATAAAATCTGTTACGTAATTAAAGAAGTTAGGGTTTTCGACCTAATTATAATAATGCCTTTTAAATATTAATGATTTAAAAGGTTATTTAATAAATGAACCCGAAACGAATTATTTAATTATAACTAATAGAATTATAAAATTCCCATTAAAAAAAGATATTACTTAAAGTTTTATTAAATTTATTATATAAACCTTAAAAAAGGTTATATTCAAAAAACCGAATTATCCGTAAAATATCTATTTATAATGGTACCGAAAATAAAAAATGGTAAAATAAAGATCGATAAAAATAAAACTTTAATATACCGCCGTATTTATAACTATCGATAATTAAACGATATTATTATCAAAAATAGATATTTCTTAACGTTAATAAATATTATATGGAAAATATTAATAAGGTTAAATAATTTACAACTTAAAATTTACTAGATAGTTATTAATTAATTCGAATAATTAAAAATAAAAAAGAAAAACCCACTTTTAAAATTATTTATAAATATTACGAATATAAAGTTATGTTATAGGAATTAATTAATGTTCTAACCAGCTTTTAATATATACTTATTATTATTATACGGAAATTTTTGAACAAATATACTTTCGTTTACTTAAACGATATTTTTATTTATTTAAAAACTTTAAAGGAATATAAAAAATATATCGCTTAAATGCTAAAAGTAATTAAAAAAGTGATTTTTTAATAAACGTTAAAAAAAACCTTTAATATATTTAAAAGCTAAGTTTTTTAAGTTTTATTATTATTTCTGGATAAATTTCAATCTAAAGTTCGAAGTTAAAAGCTATTAAAAATTAGCTAATCCCAGATAAAGATATTATTACCGATATTTGCCAATTTTAGGGATTTACCAGCTATGTACGACCTTTGGTTAAAGGATATGGCAAATCTTTCAACCCTTTAATTAAGCTTATTACGAAGAAATATATTAAAGAAAAGTTCGAATTTCCGGAGGAAACGAAAAAGGCCTTTTAAAAATTTAAGAACAAAATTATTAACGTTCCGGTAATTAAACTACCAAATTATAATAATAGAAACAGCTTAAAACGGACGTTTTAAATTATGCCCTTAAAGAAATTTTAATATAACTAGAAAATAATAAAAATTGGAACCTAATAATTTACTTCTTTAAAGCTTTAAAGATATAGAATTTAAATATCCTATTTACGATAAGGAATTATTAACGATTATTTTAATATTTAAAAAATGGGAATTATTTTTTAATAAAACTAAAAAATTATTTAACATTTATTTAAATTATAAAGATTTTATTCGATTTTTAATTATTTAAAAATTAACTAAATGCCATAAGATTTAAATAATTTTCTTATTTAAATTTAGTTTCAAAATTTACTATATTAAAGGACGGAAAAATATATAAACGAATATTTTAAGCCGAAAAGAAAATTATGATTTAAGGGTTTTTAAGCAATATATATAGGTGCTATATCGTAAAAACGATAAAATAATACAATTATATATAACCCTGAAATAACTTACTTTACAAAGATTAACTTAATTTAAAAACTTTTATAATTTAAAGGAGCAAAAAGAAATTAAATTATTAAAAGGAAATAACAAACATTACTTATTATTTTACGGCAAAATTTATATCCCCTGCCAGTAATAAAAAACTTTTGTTAAAAGATTTCATAATAACCTTTTATATAAATACCAAAACATATTTAAAATTATTAAGCGGTTTTAAAAAAAATATAAATTTTTAAAATTTTGTTAAATATTTAAATAAATAATTAAAAGTTTTAATATTTATAATAAAATTAAGGTAAACTGCCATAAGCCGTATAGTTTATTATAACTAATAGATATACTTAATAAAATATGGAATATTATAATTTGGAATTTAATTATTAATTTTCTTATATTAAAAAATCCCGTTACAGGAATTAAATACGACGCGATATAGGTAATTATTAACAGATTTATCAAATATCCGTACTTTTTACTTCTTAAAGCAACCGTAACGGCGGAATAGCTAATTGATGCCTTTATCCGATATTATTTTAATAAATATGGAATATTAAAAAAACTTATTTTTAAATATAATAAACTTTTTATATTTTAATTCGGTATTAATTTCTTTAAACAAATTAATATTAAGCTTAAACGTTTAATAATTTATTACTTATAAGTAAATAATTAAATAAAACGATTAAATTAAATTTTGGAATAATATTTTCGAAATTACGTTAATTATTAATAAAATAATTAAGTTAAACTTTTACTATTTGTATAAATAGCTTATAATACGTCCGTTAACGAAAATATAAATATATTACCTTATATTCTTATATACGGATATTACGCGGTAATTTAACGATTAAAATAATTAATACGTAAAATACCGGTTATTATTATAATAATTTTAAGAATAAAAATGATATTAATAAAAATTAAGACGATATAAGTCCGATTTTAATTTAAGTTATACTTTTTATAATAAAAAATGGCTTAATATTATAATAAAAAAAGGGTAAAATATTATCTTTAATAAAAAAAGATAAAGTTTATTTATTAGGTTAAAAATAAAACGTAATATTAAACCTTTTTTAAATTAAAACGAAAAAACCTAACGTTAAACTTAAATTTAAGCAACTTATTTTTTTTAAAAATTAAAAAAATTATTTCGAAAAATAATTATAAATTATTATTACCTAAAACTATCAGAATATACCTTATATTTTATATTTCTTTATTGGAACTAACTTTAAAAAATACCCCGTTTAAAAAAAACTTGGAAATTAAAAGGGACGATAACGAATACAAAATCGAAAAGATATTAAATTTTAAAGTGTTTAAAAATAAAATTTAGTACCTGGTTAAATAAATAAATTGCTTACTTAAAAATAATATACGGGAATTACTTAAGTACTTAACGAATACGATGGATTTGGTTAAGGATTTTTACCGGCAAAATCCTGACCGACCGTTTCCAGTACGGCCAAGATTGTAGGCGATAACGGTCCCCCGCCTGAATCTAAATTTAAAACGTTCCAGCCGAAAAAAGTAAACGTTTTTATTACGGTATTTATTTTAAAAGTAAGCTGCGTTTGTTTGCTTTTCCGTAATCTTATTCCTTTTTAATTCTTTTCGTTTTTTTAATTAATTTAATTCCAGATTCTTTTTGGGTATTTTTAAAGCCTTTTTTTAAGAAGGTCCTATTAAAAACGTAAACGCTTTAATTTTCTAACAAATTCTTTTAACTTTTCGTCCTGTTAACGTCGTAATTTTATTAATCTTTTAGTACGTAAGAAAGTTATCCTTAATTTTGCATTATTCCTTTTGTAAACGTTTTTACGTTTCGTTTATTTTCTTTAATAAATTCATAATTTAAACGTTATAAAATGAACGCCGGTAACGAATATAATAATTACAGTTCGAATATGCCGAAAAGTAAAAATATTCGTCTTTGTTAAGGTAAATATAATTTAAATAGGGAAAGGTTTTAATTATTGTAGCTTAAGAGATTCGAAAATTATGTTAATTTATATGCGAGTTTTTTTTTCGTTTTTTAATTCGATTTATTATGATAAAATTAGCTGAAAAGTTCCGGAAAAACCTTTTTAATAAAATAAAAAGGATATTTATGGTTTTTATTTTTGGAATAAAAATCTTTGGAAAGGGGAAATGATGTTATAGTATAGGAATAGGGGTTTCTGTCTTAGAGAAACCGGTTTTTGGAGCCTGGTATGGGCTTTTCGCGGCTGCTTTTCGGAATAAGGAAAGTTTGGCTTTTCCCGCGCCAAGATATAATAATCTGGTAAATTTGGTAAATTTGAAAACTAAATCCTATAGATCTTATAAATTTATGATATATTTATTAAATCCAGGATGGATATATAACGATCGATTTTTTATATAAATAATATTTATTTAATTTCGTTTTTTAGTTATTAATTTAAATATTAAATTAAAGGTATCGTTTTCTGATTAAAAGAAAGGTTTATAAACCTTTTTAACAAATACCTTATTTATTACGTTATTGTTACTTATATATTAAAACCCCCATTTCGGATATTGCTTATATCTCCAGGTGGATATATAACAGGTTCGTTCTAAATTGATTAAATTTGTATACGCTTTAAAGGCTAATTGCCGAATGGGCTGGTTCGAGCTACCTTAACGGCTATTTATAAGGGTTTTCGGAATATACGCTATTCGGGAAACCTTCTGCCGTTTTGGTTTCCGTTACCGTATTACTTACCGTAAGTTACCTTTATCCGAAATTAATAAATAAAAGTAATTTACCTTCGAATATCTTTGTTAAATCTTTAAAAATTAATATCGAATAATACGGTCCGACGAAATAAGGATAATAAGAGGATATTACCGGAAATAATAGGTAATACGCCGCATAAGCGAAAAATGGGACGAAACGTATATAATGGAAAGATGTTAACGGAAAAAGGGCTGGATATATTGAGGTTACTTTTCCGGGGTAACCGGTAAAGGGCCCCGGGTTTTTGGGAAAAGGATTAAGGTAAAATTAACGTAGATACGTATTAAAAACCTACGATATTTATAATTAATAAATAGCTTCTTATTAATAGGTAATATTTATATTATTAAAACCTTATATTTATATATAAGGGTATGCCGGATTCCGTAATAAAAGTTTTAAAGTAAAAACTAATCGACTGTTATATTTCCGTTATAATTCGGCCTTTTTATTTGCTTAACTTTAACCTAATTAAAGCCGTATAAAACTGGATATAAAAGTATATCGGAGATAAGTAGGAACTTAAAAAGAAACCTTAATAAGATAATTTTCACTAATATGTTAAAAAAACCTAGAAAGTGGTTTTTAAAATACGGTTATTAAATTTGATTAAGAAAATATTTACGCATTATTAGGTTTTTATTAACGGTTAAAGGTCGTTTTATAAACTATTAAGTTATATATTTTATATCATCCTTTAAGCTGTAATTTTTAACCATTACCATAACAGCTATACCGCCATTTGATATATATTATGTATGGCTTTAAATATTAATACTAAAAATCAGAAGTAAGGGATTATTATAAAGTACTAGTAAAATACGTTAATCCAAGGTAGGTTATTACGAGGTGGGCCTCGTGGCCCAAATACCTAGCAGTGTTTTTAAAATTACCCCTAACACTATAGTAAAGGTCTTGAAGCAATTGGGAGCTTCTTTAACGTCGCTCCCATTCAGATATTAAATCTGACTAAGCGTGCCCACTAATTAGGGCGTGAAAATAATGCTAGTAAAGTCACTACATGCTTACTGACCGGTATGTCCATTACGCAAGAGTATAGTACATACATGTAGATGGCATGTTCTTGAACTTCTTGGATTATGAACCCATGTGGCGTAGCTGCAAATTCAGATGAGAAAATTCATCTCACTCTAACGCATCCTCTTTGCTCCCCTTCACAGAGGCAAAGTGTAAATGCAGCCGCTCAGGTGGAAGTTTGTAAGGAACTTCCAATAGCCTCGGCACTGATCCTGCGAAAGGAACTCCCGTGTGCTTAAAGTGCCGGTTCAATTGACCACAAAATTACGGGACGCTCAAAGCCCGTTCCGAGAGCCCGGCATCCTACAGTCGTCGCTGCCTTTCTTCTCCTCGGTCTCTTCTCTTCTCCACGGGCGCATCCCTCTTCCGAATAATCTGTAAACTTGTATTGCTCGGGCGAGGCCGATGCCGGATCTCAACTCAACGCCAATGGCTAGCGGGGCATCCCGAGAGCAGCAGTGGCACCAAGATACTACAGATCTCCCGTCTTTTTACTCGCCACGATCGCGACCCATTAGGGACAAGGAGGCCGACACACGGGCCACAGTCGTAGACCGGGACACACTGTCTCTATCCGGAGTTGCGCAGCCCGCCGGTTCAACCGCCACGTCCACTCCATCGTCCAATGCAGTTCAGCCGCCTCCCCCGTCGCTTCTGTCGCCGACCTTCACACCTCCCGCCACCCCCGGGATCGCGACGCCGACCAGCGAACAGCCCCGTGGCATCCCTGTCGACTCTTCCATTCCCTCCGGCGGCTGTGGCACGAAGCGGCCCCGCCTCCTCGAGACGCTCCCCGCTGTCCAGTGTATCGTTCGCGCACGGATACCTACGGTGACGGGCACGGAGATGTTCCTACACCTATACACGAACAACGTGGACAACAAGGAACATTTGGCGATCGTGTTTGGCCCGCACATCAGGAGCAAGTCGCTCGACGCGCCTCGCGACGGCGAGACCGAGATGGACCGCATGGTGAGGGGCGCATACACCGGGAGGCTGTACCCCGGGAGGACGAAGAGCGGCATGATGAGTGGCGGGTCGGACGACGCCGGCGAGACGTCCGCAGCTCGGCCCCCCCCGCTCATCCGCATACACTCGGAGTGCTACACGGGCGAGACGGCGTGGTCCGCGCGCTGCGACTGCGGGGAACAGCTGGACGAGGCGGCGCGGCTAATGTCGCTGCCGACCAACGCGAACAGCGGCGGCATCATCGTCTACCTGCGCCAGGAGGGCCGGGGCATCGGGCTCGGCGAGAAGCTCAAGGCGTACAACCTACAGGATCTGGGGTCGGACACGGTGGAGGCGAACCTGCTACTGCGGCATCCCGCGGACGCCCGGAGCTACGGGCTCGCAACCGCCATGTTGCTAGACCTTGGACAGAGGGATATCAGGTTGCTGACCAATAACCCCGACAAGATCAGGGCTGTCGAGGGCCCGAACCGCGAGATCCGTGTCACGGAGCGCGTCGCCATGGTGCCCCTGGGCTGGAAAGGGCAGGGCGGGTTCACTAGCCGCGAGGTGGAAGGCTATCTGAAGACGAAGGTAAGCTGCTCTCGCTATCTTCCGAGACTCCTACCTACGATGCGACAGAGATTACCCCTTACCTCACGTCCAGAACTAACACGGATCCAGATCGAGAAAATGGGACATATGCTAGATATGGGCACTATGCCACGATGAACAAGCGGACGGATTTGCGGCGAATGTAAATACGACGACGCTATGCGGACCTAAATACTCCCGGTATAAAACATTCGCCGCCGCCATATTAAAACTTATAATCACACCTTATATACATATATACGAATATTTGGAGACCATGATCATGAAGGCCAGGCCTGGATTATATAAATAATGTAAATGAATACCGTTAGCATATGGCTGCTTAAGGGATTCCTAGACGGTAGTCCGAGGCATAAGGCTATCGCAGCGGCGCGGCAGCACAATATTTCCTTGTTTTAAAAGCGTTGACCGTTCGCTAACCGTACCAAAACCTGTCCTTACGAACCGGTCTTTTGGCGCATAAGGATTAGCTCGGCCTGCTGGCGCAGGCCTTGCAAACCGCGATAGGCCCTAGGCCGAAGGGTTGAGCGACCGCTCTTTACCGGTTAGCCGGCTCGATGGATAGCTGTCAGATAGAGGGGAGATCAGTTGTAGAGTTGTATTCATCTAGTTACGTACAAGGTTATAATTTTAGTTTTATTTTCTATTTTTAATTAGTTAGTTTTTTACGTAGTTAGTTTTATGCAAGCTATTAATTAATTAAAACAGATTTAATTAGTTAATTAAATTTTCTTAGTTTTAATTTTGCGGCTAATTAAATAAATTAAAATTAATAATTAACTACGTTTTAATTTTTTTAAGATGGTTTAATACTTTAAAATATAACAAAATAGCTTAATTATAATACGTTTAAAATATTAACTTTAAAAGTTATAATAATTATAAATATAAATATTATTTAATAATTTATTATACCTTTATAAAAGTTATTATCAAAATATTAAAATTCGCATTATAAAATTAAGAAAATTAGTCTTTAAATTCTAAAAGTAAATAATGATGTAAATAAATAAATATTAGTATTTATTAATATTAACAAATTTATAAAATAATTTAAATATATATGTTATTATTACTGAATTTATTTTTATTTCAGAATAAAGTTTTATAGAACTAAGGTATATAATTTATTTTAACAGTAAAAACTATTAATTAGTTATCGGATTCGAAAATACTGGATATAATATTTATCGAATTAATTATATATGTAAAAAAAAAAATTATTTAACTTAAAAAATAAGGCTTAAACCTAAATTAATAAAGCTTTACTAAATTTTTAATAATCCTTTAACGTTTACGTTTTTATTACGTTAATAATTTATTAAAGAATTAAGATAATGTATATTATTTAACTTTCCGTTAAATATTTAAAGTTTTAAATAAAGTAATAATAAATTTTTAAAGAAAACTTTTTAAAATTTTAAATAAAGTTATATTATATATTTACAGGGTATATAATATGTTTTATATATATATATATATATAAACTTTAAAAAAAAATTTAAAAAAACGAATAATTTAAAGATTATTTACATAAAACATTTTTACAATATTTTAAATTACTTTGTTTTAATTAACTAATATTAAATTAATTTAATTACCGTTATTAAAGCGGGATTCATATTTGTAAAAAATTGATTTTTTTAAAAGATTATATTTATAATAATACCGGAACATAAATTATATATTTTAAGTATTAATTTAAATTTAGCATTTAAATAAATATGTTTAAAAATACCGGCTGATTAAGTTTTTATTCCGCCATTAATAAAAACCTTAAACGATTATTAAATAATAATTAAAGCCGTTAAAAGCGGTATTAAATAATACGGAAAATATATATACCATTTCAGATAATAATAACAATAACAATAATAATAATAATAATAATAATAATAATTGCGATAATAAACTGTTTTTATTTAATATAATATAAATAAATAATAAGTTAAGCTTAAATTATTCTTAATAATATAATCTTATAAAGAATAAAGTATATTATATATTAAAATAACCATTTATTTTTATAATAAGTAGGTTATAAAATATATTTAAATAACGATATAAATAATTCATTTATAAGTAAATTTATCTTAAAATTAATTAAAATTTAATCTTTATAAATTCCAAATAGTTAATGTTTTATTCCGAAGATATTTAAGAATTTAAACTGTTTTTTCCGCTTTTAAATTTTTTTTTATAACTGTTAATATTATAATTAAATTTAAAAACAAAGGATTATATAAAACAATTAAAAAAAGTTTAAATTATTAAAAACTTAAAGATATAACAAATTTAAAAGAAATGATATAAAAAGAAACAAATATAAAATAAATTAAAAAAACTATAAACATAATATAGCGTTATATTATTTAAATTCTTATTAACAGTATATTTTTATTAACGTTTTATAAATTAATACTATTTATAAAGTTTTTTTTAAAAAAGAAATATTAATATATAAATAATAATATTCTGTTTATAAGAAATAATTATTTATTAAATTTATTATTTTAAAAAACTTATGAAATTATACAAGGTTGATATAGGTTCAAGCCTTATTTTCCAGGCTGAGCCAAATACACAAAAAATCATTATACATATAATCCATACGATAAATACTATACCGAATATCTTCGAACACGATAACTAATAAATGGTCTTTACGGTTAAGATAGATTATATACCTCAGTCCCATAGAACCTCACTCTGAAGCAGAACCTCACTCTGAAGCAGAATGCGTGGTTGCCGATAAGCTTCGACTTATGAAATTATATTATATTCTTAAGGTTTATTTTTATGGTTTATTTTTAAGGGTTACTGTAATTATACGGAACCGTAAAGGCAGCTGGCATAAGGTTTATCAAAGTCGAAGCTTATCGGTAATTACATCTTTTGTTTTAATGTAAGGTTTTATCGAATTAAAGTATATAATTTATCTTAACCGTAAAGATTATTAATCAATTATCGTATTCGAAGATATTAAGTATAATATATATCGTATGGATTATATATATAATAATTATCTGTATATTTAGCTCAGCCTGGAAAATAAGGCTTAAACTTAAATTAATCTTATATTATTATTATTATTATTATTATTATTATTATTATTATTATTATTATTATTATTATTATTATTATTATTATTATTATTATTATTATTATTATTATTATTATATTAAATATTATTTTCTTTTCTTTTATATCGTTATTTAAACCTTTTTATATTTAAAAAAAGAAGAATTAATTTTTAAAACCCTTATTTGATTCAAGTATTAGTTACGTAATATCCTACTTACTTTAATTTATTATTAATATTAACAAATATTTTTAATTAATAAATTAATAGCAAACATAATATTTATTCATTTTATTTTAAGAAATATTTTCGCAAATATTTAACAGAAACCCCAATCTTATTTTCCTTCAAGATATCTTGCTTAATTTAAGTATAAAGTCTTAATCGTTAAAAAACTATTAAAGGTTATAATTTAAAAAAAGCGGGAAAAAGTTAAATAATAAAAGGATTTTATAAGATATAAAAACCGAAATCTTAAATTAAAAGTTTTAAAAAATAAGTTCCGTAAACGTTAACCTAATTAATAAGTTAAGTTTATATATATTTAATAAAGCTTATCGGCAACCACGCATCAGTCTGCTTCAGAGTGAGGTTCTGCTTCAGAATGAGGTTCTATGGGACTAAGGTATACAATCTATCTTAACCGTAAAGACCATTAATCAGTTATCGTATTCGAAGATACTGGGTATAATATTTATCGTATGGATTATATATGTAATAATTTTCTGTATATTTGGCTCAGCCTGGAAAATAAGGCTTGAACCTATATTAACCTTGCATATATATTTAATTTATTTTAAATGTTCGGAATTAATACGTTAAATTCATATTTAATTTGTTTAATATATCGGAATCGAATTTATCTTAAAATAAAAGGTTAAAATAATGTAAGGTATAAGGCGGAAAATAAAACTTTACTGATTAATTAATCTGTAGCGATAATATATTTTAAAAGTTCTTTTCGCCGAATATAATCCCGAAATATATACGACTTATTTTATTAATAACAGTTTTTATACAAATTAATTTCAATACTAATTGTATTCTATGAATTTGTATTACCTTTTAAACTTATTCGTTATACATTTTTCCGATTTAAATTCATTAAGATTTAAATTATTTTACTTTATTTTTCTAAAAAGGTTTTATTAAAATTTACGAATAAATATTATAATAATATAATTATATATTAAATAAATATAATTAACTTTATATAAGTTTTATTAAAAAAATTAATTTAACCTTAAACTTTACCTAATAAATTGCCTTAGTAATAATTAACGATTGTTATTAAAATACGCGGTATTTAAAAAATATTAAGAAGTTGAAAACTGGAAATAAAATATTAAATTTAACGTTAACCTAAACTTTAAAATATATTACGTTATTAACGGTAATTATAAATAAAAAAAATGGAATTCTTAAGTAATAATATCGCATATAAAACTTCGGAATTTTTGATATTTAAAATAAGAACTAAAAATAAAAGCTTTCTTTTTAAAGATTAAAAGTTTTATATAATATAAAATTTCTAACTTTGAAAATATACTTTATGTATAAATCGAATATATAAAATACGATTAATTAGAATTTAAATAATATTATAATCATAATTAAAAAGTTTAATATTATAATTTTAAATTTAATATAATTTAGATATAATTTAAAATAACCATTTAAAAAGTATTATTTTATTAAAACAATTAAATATCTAAAAAAAAAACTTTTTAATACCATTTTAAAACTTATAAAATAATTTTCACTTTTTATAAAAACATATCCTTTTTTATAATTAAAGGTTTTTATTACCTACTTATATTAATTTGTTTTTTTAATATAAAATATTTAATAATATCGTTTAAAAGGTTTAAAATAATGTTTAATTTAATATAATTTAATCAAACCTTTTTTCTTCGTTATTTATTAATAAGATTTTTCATATAAAATAGGATAAAGGTTATAATTCATTACTTTTTAAAATAATACGTTTCCTTATATATATTATTATAAATAATATAATTATATTTTAAATTATATTTCTGTTTATTTTATATTTAATTTTTAAATATAAGAAAATTGAATTAGTTATATTACGGTTTTTACAAAAATATTACCGTTATCGAAAATATTCTAACTTAGGTATAAAACCTAATATATAAATATAAATATTTTGTAATTTTTTAGTTAACTTAATATTAATAATAATCGTATTTAAAATAAAATTATTATTATAATATAAAATAATTAAACGACTTATATAAAAGGAATATATATTGTTCTTTTATTAAATATTATATATAAATATTTTATTTATGCATTTTATATTTTTTTTTAAATTCTATTTTTCATAATTTTGCGTAATATCATACGTTAAATATAATATTAATATAATATTATATATTTTAAAAATAATTTATACGTATCCGTTATAAAATGCCGATGTTAATACTTTTTTGCTTCTTATTATCAGTATTTTTATAACTCTATTATTACAGCTTATATCTTACGTATTTTAGTAAAAATCGTTATTCATTCCTAAGGTAATTTATTAGGTGGAATAAAGAGTTAAGGGTTCGGTTATATATATATATTATAATTTTAAAAGTATATACGATTCGGAAAAAAGGTAAATCAACCTTATTTTATATTATACTTTTTTTTAATCATATTTCCTTAATTTTTATACCGCTATATTAAACGTAAGTATATAATATTAAAAGCTTAAAGTTAATAATAATAAAAAGCATTTAAAATATATTTAAAATTTAATACTTTTTAAAATTTTGTTCTCGTTTATAAATATATATATAAATACATTATCTAAATTTTTTAAAAATTTCAAAAATTATAAAAACGTTTAATTAATATTTTTCCCTTTCATTTTTAAAATAAAATCTTTAAATAAAGCTTAAATATTTATTACATTCTCTTTAAAATTTATAAACTCGATAATGAATTTTTATTTTAATTCTAAAACTTCAGTCTTAAATTATGGCATATTTACTTTTTACTTTTCGCATTATCATATATTTAATTTTCGATTATTTTAAAACCTATTAAATAAAGCTTCTTTATATAAAATTACAGTTAAGCGATTATTTCGGAACTCAAATAACTTAAATATCAGTATTATATAAGGTTGATCTAAGTTCAAGTCTTATTTTCCAGGCTAAGCCAAATATACAGAAAACTATTACACCTATAATATATATAATAGATCTTATATGCAGTATTTTCGCATACGATAATTAATTAATTGTTTTTACGGTTAAGATAGATTGTATACCTCAGACCCATAAAACCTCAATCTGAAGCAGACTGATGCGTGGTTGCTAATAAGCTTCGACTTTAATAAACCTTATGCCAGGCAGTAAACCTTAAGGATAAACCTTAAGAATAAACCTTAAAAATAAACCTTAACAATAAACTTTAACAATAATTATTACGTTAATTATTAACGTTTTTTTAAGTAATATATAATGATTACACGTTAATTTATAATAAGTACTTAAATACGTTTTATAACGGGTACCTTATATATCCGACTTTTAATGTTTTCGCTTAATGCTGGTTCGTTCCGAATACAAACCTTTACGGCTACCTTATTTCGACCTTCAGCCTGAAGTCCTTTTTTACGGTTAAGAATTAATATCTTTAATTTTTTGTTAATCGGAATCGTTTTAATTAAAAAAAATCTCTAAGTATCTTATAAAACGCGGGAAACGTTCTTTTAATATTTTTCGATGTAATTATAAATAAATAATATTTTTATAGATTAAAAAATCAAGTTTTATTTTTAATAATATATTATATTATTCTTAATTTCTGCTTTATTTATTTACTAAAAAGTTTTGATATAGATTTCGATAATAGAAATTAATTTCTTTTATAAATTGTTAACTTATACGATTATCGTTTTGTTTTTAATATATTATATTATTATTTTAAGTTTAAATTCTTTTTATATGTTACGATTTATTCCTTTAATATTTTTATTAACTTCGAAGTTTATTATAAACATTTCCGCTATCTTCGTTAAATATTAATTAAAAACGTCCTATCGTATAATTTTCCGGAGTTACCTATATTAACGCATTATTTTTATAAGAAAAATTTTAAACCCTCTTATTTATTTGTTATTAGAAATATAAAATCTAATATTTATTTTATTAAATTATTAATATGTTTGCGAAAATTATTATTTTTTCGGTCTTAGTAAATATATTTTACAAAAGTTTAAATACAAGTTTGTTTACCTTTTACTCGTATTATAAGCGTATGTATTTAATAACCCGTTTAATTAGCCTTTCCGAAGCATATAACTTCGGAAAATAAGTTAATCGTTTACTTCGTTTACTTCGTTTACTTCGTTTACTTCGTTTACTTCGTTTACTTCGTTTACTTCGTTTACTTCGTTTACTTCGTTTACTTCGTTTACTTCGTTTACTGCGTTTAATAAAATCGTTTTTTAAGATAAAAATTATATCGGATTTATAGGTTTTATAAGTTACAAAATATTATAATTAAAATCGAAATAATTTAAAAGTCTACGCCTTAAATCGATAACCACCTTTAAAGCGATTTTAATCTTTAAGTTCTTTATATATAATAAAGGCCGTTAATAGTACGGTTATTATTATTATTATTATTAAAATATATAAAAATAATTATTATTATTATAAAACTTATAACGTTTTTATAATAAATATATATATAAATTAAACGAATAATATTTTTAATTATCAAATATACAGTATATTAATTATGTTATATTAAATGGCTAGTTACGTACTCTTTCGTAACGCGTACTGATCCTTGAAGTAATCTAGTCCCGGAACATATATGTTCCGATCAGAGGGATCTCTCTGTATATGGGGTGCTTGCCCACCCCTGCTAGCTGACACCACCCCCTAGCTAGCCGCCAGGTACCTACCTACGGCCGTGGGTGAAGCGGGTGGGTAACCGTAGCTACCCATTACAAAGCCTACGCCATCCTGAGTTAGGTATAAATGCCCCATTTGGTCATAACACTGGTAAGGCTACAGAATCCCTGGCTTTTGGCACGTCCGTCGCGTTTTGAAGCTGTTCTTGTACGATAACACACGCAAGCCTAATACAACAACATAACTGATGTCCCCGATGTCTGACAGTAGGTGTGACCTTTCCGTATATGGAGCGCGCTTCGCACCCCTGACCAGGTGATAGGAATAGTCCTACCCTTGCCGCCGCACTGTCCCCATAGCCACACAGTTCCCGCCACCGTTATCAGACGTCGTCGCCGGGGGGCAGCGTGTCCGCCGTTGTTGTCGTCGTGCTGGGCGTGCTGCCGCTACCAAGTGCCTGCGTAAAGAAGCTCCAAGTCTCTCCCGGAGCCCAATATTGTCCGTTCCCATCTCTGGGGTCTGGCACGTGGCCTCCACCGTGCGCGATCCACCAGACGGGATAACCGGCCCTGCAGTCGTATGTGGTCTTGATGTGGCTTCCCGATCCTGACCCTGGCTCAGGCGCGTTCTTGGACGCACACCCATTAAGCCGCAGGAACCTGTCCCGGAGTTGGCGACCCATGTTAATGTTAAGCACATTGTCAGCCACCCCGTGGATACCTAGATAGGGGACTGCGGTGTTGCCGCCCGCGCACCCGCTGAGCTGTGCACCCGAGATGACAGCGACGGCACGGAACAGATCTGCGGTCGGACACCATTAAAAACAGTGGACGGGAGTCGGCGAAGTGCATCCGCAGCAGGAAAGATTAGTAAGGAAGTAACTTACCGGGTCGAGAACAGGCAAGGGAGAAGGACATTGCGCCGCCGTAGCTCCATCCGGTTGCAAAGATTTGCTTCTCGTCAACGCACAGGGCATTCTTGATAGAGTCGACCATCTGCTCCGTAAATGTTACATCCTCGCCGCCACTGTTGGCCCAGCCATTGCCTAGGCCTTGTGGAGCGACGAAGATGGCCGTTTCCCTGGCAAGATCCCGAAGGCCGTAGTAGCCTGGGGCCACATTGTTCATGGTGCCATCGCGCCAATGGTAGCCGAAGATGAGCTTGTAAGGCGTGTTGGAGTTGTAATTAGCGGGGACCTGCAGGATATATTGGCGAGTCCTGCCGTTGATTGTCATCGACTTCGTTCCGCTAGAGATGGGGCTCTTGCCGCAGCCCGCACTCTGGGCAGAGATATTCTGGACAATCGCTGCAAGCAGCACAACTGCGATAGAGAAGATTGATTGCATCTTCGCAGATGAGGAAGAACACAAACGAAGCGGTATGTGAAAGAAGATGAGAAACTGACGATGTGCCGTGACTCTACTGTCGGCCTGACTCCTTAATATAGCTGGTCTTGCCCAGTGCGGTGAATGCCTCCAGGGCAACCGTTCACCCAGTCATAGCCAGGAAGCATCATGGATAGAATTTCAGGCGGTTAAGGGGGCCCCTGAATGTGGCAGATAGAACATGCGGGGTTACAGGTTACTGATAATTGCCGGCTTGGCCGTTATACATTCCTAGAACTCGGGAAATGTGACGGCTATGCTAGTACAAAAAATTAAACTTCGTCAGACGGTTTATGTTATCAAGAAGGCCGTAGGAATTTAGCAAATGAACTAAAATAATTAGGCTTCGTGATTATAAATAATTAAAATATATTAAAATTATTATTATTAAAAATCGTTTTCTTACACTTTCGTATAATTCTTTAAATAATTCCTGTTTTATTTTTAAGCTTATAAATACATACAAATTTCTTTAAGTCTTTTGTAATAAGATTTTTTATTTATTAATTTCTTAGAGTTATTATTATAATTTAATGTAATCGTTTCATGTATATAAGGAAATTCCGTCACTTGTTTTAATTTTAGCTAGCTTTTAATTATTAATATAATATTGTAATAGTAGTACTGAACTTTATTAATCTTTAATGTTAGAATTCTATCCGAGTTTCTTTTATATAAATTTAAAGTTCCTTAAAGGTTTACGCCATTATAATATATATATATATAATAATATAAAACCTTTATTAAAAAGGTCATCTTAACGATATCATTAAGCCCATTTTTATAAAATCTTCTCTTATTATTATAAGTTAAATATGCTTAAACGGTACATTTTAACATTTATATTATATTTAGTATTATTAAAAGAAATGATTATAATATAAGATATTATTAAAGTTTTTTTACACTTTATTTAAAGTATATATCTACTTATATTTAATACATATCGGAATTAGTTAACTAAATATTAAGCTAATTATAATTATATTTTCAAGTTAATAATCTTTTAATAAAAATCTTTTTAATAACGAGTATAGGAGCTAATTTATTATCAGATATAATCGTACGGGTTATATTAGCAGTTATATCGTAATAATCCTAGTAATTAGTAAAGAATAATACTTTATTTTAATAGTAATAAATATGAAAAATAATCTATATGCTTAAAGAATATTTTGAGCTAGAATTATTTAAATTAATAAAATAATAAACGTGTATATATTTTTATTAATGTGATATATTCGACCGGCTCGAACTCTGAAGACCGTCGAACACGTTAAGCTATTCTTATAGCTCGAACGGCTCAATAGTTTTAATATCTTAAACCCGTCAAGCAGGTTATGTAAAAAAGACCCGCCTGGTTCCTTTTTTTCGGATTCCGACTGTATCAATCCTTATTAAACCTATCAGCTTCTAATACGATTCTCTATTTTTCTAGTTTTAATTTAAAAAATTATTTATTTATTACGTTCATTTAATAAATCAAACTTGTCTGTTTTATTATTATTTTCCTTGCTAATATTATATTTAATTATAAAGAAAGAGGTGGATTTTATTAACAGAAAATATTTTCTTATTTTTAACCGATTAACCGGTTTAACGTAATTCTATTACGAACTTCAATATATCATCCATATGACGTCTTTAAACTTAAACAAGTCTTATTGTTATATTATATATCGTACTCCTTATAACATTTTTAATGGATTCGAATTTAAATATTAGAAATTATTAAATAAAAGCCCCGTTTAGAACGGAACGAGAAATAAAAAAAGAAAGTTTCTTCTCCTGTACCGAATCAATTAAACCGTGTTGAAATATATATTAAAGATTCTATAATCGTAAATTAATATCCTTCATTATGGAATTTAAGTTATAAAAGTAATAAAGACGATCATATGTTTAAAAAATATATAAAGATTAAAAGCCGAAATACCCGGGCTATTATAAGCCGTGAAAATAATTAATGAATTAACGTTAAATAATATTAATTAAAGGTTTTTAATCTTTCGATATTTCGGTATTAATAACAAAACCATTTTAATAAGCGTTAAAGTTTTATAAAAAGTTTTAAACGTTTTTAATTATTGTTAAAATCGGGCTAATACTTTTTTTTAAGTAGGTATTATTGTTTCTGCTCTTTTTCCTGGTATTGAAAACCTGTTTCACCTTTTATATTGTTATGTTTTCCGTTACGTTGTTTTTAATCCGTATAGATGTATATCACATCTCATGTTAATCTAAGTAATAAAATTAACCAAATTAAGCAAAATTTAATTTAAAAGAGTAGTTTTAATTATTATTTATATCTTATAGTTCTTGTTAAAATTTTATAATGGTTAATGTATTTTAAAATAAGCTGTATATTATGTCGTTTAAAAAATAAATCTTTTTAAGAATTAAAACGTTATTTTAAATTTTCAAGACCTTAACTTGTTTAACCTTTTTAGTTCTAATATTTCTATATTTAAATACATACGAATGTAAAGCTATTTTTATTTTTATATATAATAATTTTAACGCTAATTTATCTTTTTCGTAAGTTCTATTCAAGGTTTAACATAAAATTAATATTGATATCATTTGGTGTCTTTTTAAAATTTTAATAATAACTTATATTTCAAGCTAATTCGATTAATAATACCTGTTGAACTCAATTATTCTACTCGTAATTAATATAAGGTCTTAAAAAGCTTTCCAATATTTGGTTAATTCTTTCCGTTTGGCCGGTTCTGTACGGTTTAAAAACATTTAAAGCTTATAATTTAGGTTTTATTAAGTTATACACTTTTTAAAACCCTTTAAAAAAGTATAACATTTTTATTATATTCGGAATTCATTAAAAGTTCGTATATATTAACGAAATACTTAAAGAAAACGTATGCTACTTAGTCTGGACCCGTAATTCTATCTAATAATAAAAATACGAAAATTATATAAATCGATTTACGATGATGAAGATTTGTTATAATATTTGCCCGTTACTCGGTTTTTTAATAACGATAATTTGGTAATAAAATCCAAAGTAGTTAAATTTTACAGTTAGTATGTAATTAATAATTAATAATTATTTCTATTTAATTTATAACGCAATGCCTTGTTATATTATATAAGTTATATTTTTAGAAGAACTTCTTATATTATTAACATTATTTTATTAAAGTAGTATATATATTATAAACGTTTTGTATTTCTATGGATTCCTGGATCTATATATAACTAGTATTTCTTTATATTTTATATCAGCTTTTTGTAATATTTGTTAGGTATTTATATGCTTTTTTCAGGTAGCTAACGTTTATAATATTAAACTTTTTGGTATATATTAAGTATTTACGTTAAACTGTTATACTTTATCGTAACTTTAATATTTTTTTATAAAGTTAACTATTTAATATAAAACTTTAAGCACCTTTTTTTTAAGTTTACTTATTTAGTATTAACTTTCTTCTGTTACTTTTTAACTTTCTTTTATCGATATTAACCAGGTTAAATTCTCAACCGTATTCCGTATAATGCAATTATTATATTATAAACTTTCGTATACCAATACAGCTGGTAAATCTTTTATAATTTCTATATATTTTACCTTAAAATAAAACTGCTTTTATGTAATATTGGAAATTATTAAACGCGCTAATAATACTTAAGAATATTTATTTAACATATTTTAATTTAATTCGACTTTTAAAATTTATAGGAATAAAAGGTAACAGGGTACAAGTTAGCTTAATTATTGAAATATCCGATTATTACGATCTACGGATAAGCCGAAGTATCGGTTTTTTATTTAAAAGGCGACTTATGTCATATATGCTTAATACCGATTGGTTAATAATTATATTTTTAAGTTTTAAGAGTTTTTTTATATTATATATTAATCTTTATTTAAGTTAGATAAGAATATTACAATTTCGTTAAAGTTATAATTAAACTTTTGATAATAGGTTAAAAACTTAAAAATTGATTGGATTGCGGTAACGGAAATAAATATTTCCTGATTCTTAAATATTAACATTTTTTAATATTTATTTTAATATATCTCGGGGTCATAATATATTTTAAGTATGTTATATCTTACTTATAAAAGTTATTCTTTCAGCTATTAGTTTGAAAAATGATTTATAAGGCCTAAGAAGTTTTAAAACCTATCTTTTATATTCTTTTTACAAATTTAAGTCCAAGGTTGATCTATGTTCAAGCCTTATTTTCTAGGCTGAGCGAATACACAGGAAGTCATTACATATATAATCCACATAATAAATACTATAGCCAGTATCTTCGAATATGATAATCGATTAATAGTTTTTAGGATTAAGAGAAATTATATATCCAAGTTTTATAAACCTTACTTTAAAGCAGAGTGCGTGGTTGCTGATAAAGCTTCGACTCTGATAAACCTTATATCCGCTGGCTATAGTAAACCTTAAGAATGAACCTTTAGCATAAAGATTAGAAATAAACCTAAAAATACGCCTTAAAAATAAACTTTAACAATAAAACTTAAGGGTAAACCTTAAGTGTACATAAAAGGCTGTACGAGCCTTCGCCAGTCTTACGGCTAGAAGTATTAGATACCAGCCAGGAAAGGGGTTAAAAACTTTAACTTTAATCGTTTTCACGGGTTTTGGAATGACGATTTATCAAAGCAGTTTAACATATTATACAAGTCTAAATATACGATACCGGTAATTCGTAACCGTAGGATTTTTAAACAAAAACCCAGTTTATTAACGGTACAAAATCACTATAAGGTTACCGGACGAACAAAAATTATCGATATTATTATCGATCCACAAAAACCCTTTTTAAAAAAAATTTACTTCGGCTTTTATTTTTCGCATAGGATTTAATTTGCAAAATTTAAAATAATAATTTTTTAATAAAACTTATTCCGAATAATATAAGAACTATGTAAATATTATTAACAGAATTAAAAAGGGAAGATAATAACGGGATTAAAAACCTTAAAGTTCAAATTTTAAAATAATTTAAAAAGGATTACGAACGATGGTTTACCCGGCTGGTCCGGATTACGAAGAATCTTTAAAATTCTGACAAGAATCGATATAGATAGGAGCGGGGCTAGGCAGCATACGAGAGGGATGGGTTTTAGTAAACCAGTGGAATTAGATAGCAATCTATCATTTTATCCAATTTGTCTATACGGTCACGTCTCCATTAGAGAGAAAATATTTAAACCAATTAAAATGTTATTAAAATGATAAATAATTAAGATATTAGTATGCTTACGTAATACGTATTTAAATATTTTATAAAACGGTACGAAAATATTAATAAATTTAAAATATATTATTAGGTATTTATATAGTCCGTACTTAGTTTTAAAGGTTATTTCGTGTTTATTTCGAGGCTTAATACAGATTAAATTATATCTATTTTATAAATCCTACGTAGTAAATTATTTAATCTTATAAGTTAATTATAACGAACCTGTTATACATCCACCTGGAGGTATGAGCAGTATCCGAAATGGGGGGTTTTTTGATTTGCAGGTAATAATAGCACAGTAAATGGGGTGTTCGTTAAAGAGATTTGCAGATTTTTCTTTTAACTAAAGAACGGTGCAATTATTTCTGGTTAAGAACTTAAATTAATAGCCAAAAAGCGAAATTAAATAGGTACTATTTATAAAGGAAACCGTTCGTTATATATTCAATTCTAATAAGTAAGTATGTCGTAAATCTGCTTGATTTATGTGATTTATATAATTTAGTCCCAGATTACTTAAATTACTTAGATCTATTAGATTACTTAAACCTTGGCGCGGGGAAGCCAAGTTTCTCCTTGCCCGAGTTTTACCCGGTCGGAGTTTCCCTTAAAGACCTCCGAGAACAGGTTTCTCCAAGACAGGAACCCCTGTTCCTGTACTGTAACACTAATTTCGTATTTCCATAATTAAGGGTACAAATCTTTGATCTTGAACCGAAATATCGTCTAGCTGTTAATAATTAATTATTAATCGTAACTGTCCATTTTTTTCGGAATAAAAATAAAAAATAACTTATTAATAATTTAAAATATTAAATATGTCCTTTTTGTAACTTACCTTTAATCTATGTTTATAATATATATAATTTCTGTTTATTTAAGTTATATATTAGATAAAAGGTAACTTTTATATAGCCCTTTAATATTATTTCGTAGTCGTATTTATTATGTTTTAATAATTCCCTTTAAAATTATTTTTTAAACAATTGTTCGTATTTATATTATTATAGTAATATATTTAGCATTTCTTTTAGCTTTAACGGTTAGTATTATATGTTCTCGTTTATTTCTTATCATTATATGTTAATTATAGCGATAAGGCGTTATATATATTTATCTCGTTCTTTTCTTTTATCTATGTCGTATTTCTTTAAATAATAAGGTATTTATCGTATCGTAATACGTATATTTGCGGTCATCGTTAATGTTAATCAAATATTAAGATTTGTTTCTGAAGTTAATTTGTTAATAAAGCATAAAATAAATTTTACCCAGCTAGTTCTTTTAAATAACCAAAGGTTTAATGATATAGTAATTGTTTATTCTGGAATATATCGTAATTTAATATTAAAATAATACCAAAATCAGTGGTTTATTTCGTAATAACTTAGCTGTTATTATAAGTAAATTTTATAAGATTCGGTTTTATTCATTTATAATAACCTTAATTGGTTAATTAATTCTTTTGATGCTTAATAAATTATAGCGTTCCCAGAAGTGGCGTTTAATTTTTGGGGTCTTTCTTTATCTTTTTAATAAACTTTTTATGTCTTCGACTAATCTTTTACATTTATTTTACAATTTTGTAATATCCTAATAAGCTTTAAGTTTAAAGATTTATACGTAGGAAATTCTTTAGTAGACGTATTCGGAATTTTCCGCATAATATCTATCCTAATATTAGGCGTTATATTAATTCTTTTTTTTTCAATTAAACCCTTGTTTTTTATTTCTTACTTTTCGTTAACTTTTTAATAAACGTTATTGTATATTATAAGTTATAAATACTTTTTATAAGGCTTTTCTAGCAGTTTAATACCTCCATTTTCTTTTTTATTTTATAGTTATATTATTCGTATTAGTAGATAAGGTTTCATTTAACGTAATGGTTTCCTTTTACTTAATTTTCTTTTACTCTAAGAATAGTAATAATATCTGAACTAATAATAATCTGTAAATATCGGTATTACCTTTAATTTTTAACCTTCTTTGCCGGTTTAGCTTTAAACCGTACCTTTAATAATATAGACGGATAATTTGTTACTGGATATATTCTTATTTTTTGCAACATTAAAAGTATTAGGCTTTTTTATATTAAGTCGTTCATAACTTGCTATATCGGTCGGGCTTTTTAAGTTAAAGGTTTTGTTTTATTCTTAGTATTTTATAATTTATGTATTCAATTTTAATTATATATATTTTTATTAATATGTTTATTAGGAACGGAAATTAATTATCTTTTCTAATGTCTTTTATGTTTTATACTTAGTTAATTATTAAGTAATTTTTAATTTTAAGTTATCGACGCGCTGTCTTTTAATAATAGCGTTAATAAATGGCTTAATTTAATTACTCTTATTAATCTTTTAATAATAAATGATACTTTTCTTTTCTTAATTATATTTAAAGTATTAATAATAATATTATGATTAAAATTTCTTAATTACTTTAGGACATTACGGTTTAATAATTATATTATTTTTAACAAGTTATATATTAATATTTATAATATTTTATTTTTTTAACGTTTATCCTCAAGGTTTACTGCAGCCAGCTGGCATAAAGTTCATCAGAGTCCAAGCTTATTAGCAACCATACATTCTGCTTCAGAGTAAGGTTCTATGGGACTGAGGTATACTGTTATGACCAGAGCCCTTGGCACAGCGACAGACGGTCGGAAGTTGTGGGACAGAACTCCCGGTGTGGGGCCAGGGTCACGTGATGGGCTCGATGGGTTCGAGGAACCTAAAGGGACTTGGTACGTCAAGCCAGTCGAGCCGGGTAACGGTTCGAGGTGGCTCGATGGGCTTAAAAAAACTTAACCATCAAAAAAAAAAAAAATCAAGTCGAACCGGTTAAGCCAAAAGTAGCATATATACGTTCGTTATTTTTTTATAATTTAAAAAGTACTAGCTTATAATATAACTTAGTTACTTAAATTACCTTTAATATCTGTTATTATCAGACGTAATTATACCTTTAACTTATTATTTAAATTTTTATAATATTATTATTAATATAAACCGTACGATTAAGGTTTAATAATTAATTAAGCCAATTAACCGTTATACGTTATAAGTTTTTATTTAATAATATAATTAAACTTTAAATAATACGTTATATTATTAACATATCGGATAATACTTAAAAACTTATTATTTAGTAATATAAAAATACGATTAAAAAATTCGAAAAAATTATTTAACGTTTTAAAGCCCAAATTAATATTATCAAAATTAACGAAATTAAAATTAAGCCTAAAAAACCCGAACTTTACGACGCAAAAAGTAACGTATAAAATTTCCTTACCTAAATACGCGTTTACTTCCGTTTTAAGGGAATTATTAATAAGGCCGATAAAATTTTTACGGTCGTAACGTTCCTTAAAGGAAACGTTCTGGATTAATTTGAACTTACCTTACGAAATTATCTAAAAAATGGAAAGTTGGATTAATAATAAGTTACCAAAACCTTTTTTTAATATTATATTAATTTTGAAAAAAAATTAAAAATTAATTTCGGAAATCCAAACGAAAAAAAAACCGTAATATAAAAAATCCTTAATTTAAAGTAAAAAAAATTAACGTTTAAATACGTAATAACGTTTAAAAATTTTATGGCCAAAATAAAATAAGTAAATAAAAAAAATAATAATTTAATCGATATTTTTTATAAAAGTTTAAAAAACGATATTAAAAACGAAATCGTTAAAATGGTACGTTTTATTACCCCAAATAAATATATCGTAAAGGCCGTTAAAATCGATAATTAATAATATAAGCGACGATAAGAACGAAAAGGATAATTTATTTCCAAATCCAGGTTTACGGAAATTAATTAGATTAAAAAATGCGATATATTTTTTATTACCTATAAAACGGCCTTAAAATTTATAAAATTAGGAATAATATAAAAAAAAGATTAGAATTAAATTAAGTATTATAATTATAATAAGATAGCCATATAAAAAATTAATATAAAGCCCTTAAAAATAACAGCATAACGGTTAAACCTTAATATTTAAAAGATAATTAAGGAATAAAAAGGCCGTTATATTCGGTATGGTTAGGAAAAGGAAGAACCTTAACCTACCCCTAAAAATACGAAAAAGATTACGAAAAGTTAAGGTCCTTTTTTAAGCCGTAATTATCCCGATAATACGTTATTACGACTGGCCTAACGGTTACTTAATAGTTACAGGAACATAAAGGATAAAAAAAATTAATATTAAAAATACGAATATTTCGAACGTAACAAAAGAAATAATAACGACAAAAATAATAAAAGTTAAATAAATAAATTAAAAAATATCGAAATTAAAACGAAACCTTATATCTAAAGGAACCCGATCGATATAAAAAATTATATATTATTTATTATAAAAAAATTTATTACTTACGATACAAAAAATAACAGAAATATATTTAATAACGACTTATACGCATATATAAATAAGGATTTAATTTTTATACGTAAATAAAAAACGATCCTAAAAATTAAAAATAATACAAATATTTACGTACCCAAACCATTTAAAACATTATTAATTTATTTACGGCCGAAAAAAGTTAACTAAAAGGAAAGGATTACCTTAAATAAAACCTTATATGTTATTACGAATAATATAATTATAAAACATAAAAAAAATAAGTTTATTAAACGGTAATAAAAACCTAAAACGAAATATTAAATAACTTTTATTTCCGTAAAAATTATACTAAAAATTCGGAAAAAAAAAAAGGTATAAAAAAAATTAACGAATAATTAACCGAAATAACTTAATACTAAACCCAGTATCAAAAATATTAAAAATATTAGAATTAATTAACCGTAATAATAAACGATAAGTAAGTTATAATAATAAACTGGTTAAAAAAAGCCGAAACCTTTAAAAAACGAATTACCAATTTAACGAATTAAATAAAACGATATAAAGAAAAGATTTTCGAGCTGGAAATTTAATTACGCCGATAAGAAGGGTAATTAAAATAATTATAAATAAAACTTTTTAAAAAAAAACGTTACTTATAAAAAAACCATAAATTGGTAAAAACAAAAGGAGTCGATATATATCCCGCAAAAAAACTTTATATACGATAATAAGAAAAATAAAAATTCCTTTTATTATAATTAGAATACGAGTTAAAAAAAAATAGTATACCGTTATAGTAAATTACGGAACCGACCCGAATTACGTTAAACCGGAGGTAATTAACGAATTACGTTTGTTATAAAAAAATAAAGCCGAACTTTATAAAGTCGAAAATACCGAAAGTACCAAATTTATTTATAATAACGGATAAATTAACCGTAAAATTAATTACCTCGAAACTTATATTTAAAGACGAAAATAAATTATTAATTTCGATATTATTTTAATACGGAATTACGACATAATCCTCGGCAAAAAATGGCTATATTAATATAATTCTTTAATTAATTAAAGAATTAACCAGGTAAAGTTCGTTTTATTTTTTATTAATAAAAATAATTTAGAAAAAAGATTTTATTACTTAATTAATAACGATAACGGTAAATGTAAGTATAAGGATACGACAGAAATTTTATTACCTAAAGGAATACGATATATATAAAAAAAAACGAAATAAATATATACGACGCGTTATCGCCATAATCAGAATACGGTTATACGAAATAAACGATAACTTATAATACCAGCCTTAAAAGCCAAAAAAAATAATTAAGGTATTATTATAATATTATAAATACGAACGATTTTTTAAAGAATAAATCGAAATAAAATTATTAAAATATAATAAATAAAATTATAAGATAATTTTAAAAGATAATAAAATAATTACTTTTTATCCTATATATAACCTTAATTAATAAAAACTATATATATTACGAAAATATTTCGAAAATAAGTTACGTAAAAAATATATTAAACGTTCCAAATTATTAACAGAATACTTTATATTTTTCGTATAAAAAAAAATAATAAATTACGGTTAATAATTAATTACCGACAATTAAATAATATTACGATTAAAAATCGTATATTTTTGCCCCTAATTATTAAAATAAAAAATCGTTTTTATAAAGTTAAATAATTTATTACCCTAAACTTACGAAACGGATATAATTTAATTCGTATTAAATTAAAAAATAAATAAAAAATAACTTTTAAAACTAAATACGGATTATACGAATATTTAATAATATTATTTAAGCTTATTAACGTATCCATAACGTTCCAAAAAATAATTAACTATATATTACGCAAATACCTTAATATCTTTATTATTTATTATTTCGATAACATTTTTATTTATTCAAATTTAAAAAAGGAATATAAAAAATACGTCCATAAAGTTTTTTAAACTTTACAAAACGTTAACTTTTTGGTTAACGCCGAAAAAAACGAATTCTATAAGCAAAAAGTACCGTACTTAAAATACGTAATTATTTTAGGATATATTAAGATAAATTCTAAAAAAATAATAATAATTTAAAAATAAAAAGTATTTATTATAATTACCGAAATCCAGGTTTTCCTTAAATTCGCCAATTATTACCGGAAGTTTATTCGTAATTTTAACAAAATCGTAATATTTTTATTTAACCTAACTAAAAAAGAAACGGAATTTTAATAAATAATTAAAACAAAAAAAGTTTTTTAACGGATTAAAAACGTAATTATTAACAAGTTAATATTAATTATATACGACTTAAGCCGTTCCGTAAAATTAAAAACCGATATTTCGGATTATACGTTAAATATAATAACCGGATATAAAAATAATTAAAATAACTTATACCTTATTACGTTTTATTCTTATAAGTTAAAAAAAGCTAAATTAAATTACGTTATTTTAAATAAAAATTTCTTAATTATTATTAACGCCTTTAAAAAATTTAAATATTACCTTAAAAAAATTTATATTAAGTTAAAATATATATAAACCATAAAAACTTAACCCGATTTACCATTACCCGAAAATTAATAAAACGATAATTCCGTTACGTAAAATACCTTTTAAAGTTTGATTTCGTTATTATTTACAAAAAAGGGTTAAAAAATAATAAAATAAACGCTTTTAATAAACGACCAGATTTAAAGGAAAAAGTTCTTAAGATTTTATACCAGGTATTCGACTTAACGAAAGAAAGATATATAAAAATACGATAAATTACAATAATTAAAAAAATAATACCTAATTTATATTAATAAATCTAATAATATAACGATTAATTACCAGAAGGAAAAAGAACCGACAAAATCTAAATGCTAAAAAAATACCAAAAAAAATTAATACGCGAAATATACGAATATTAGTTATACGGATATCCTGGAGTATATAAAACCCTAAAAAGGTTATATCGTATATATTATTTCCCCGGAATAAAGATAATGGTTAAAAAAATTTTGCAAGAATGCGACTTATATAACAAAATTAAAATACGATGCCATAAACCATACGGAAAATTATAATTATTATTAATTACAAAACAATTATAAAATTTAGTTATTTTCGATTTTATTATTAAATTACTATTATTAAAAGATTTAATAATAAGCATATATTATAATAATATTTTTGTAATCGTGGACCGATTTATAAAATTTTTTTATTTTTTATTATTTAACGAAAATATAAATATAAAACAATTAATGTATATTTTTTTTAAATACTTTATTAATATATACGGGCTTTTAATAAAAATCGTATCAAATAAAGGTACCATATTCGTTTCGAAATTTTGGCAAAATTTTATAACATAATTCGGTTTAAATTATAAACTTTTAAACGTTTTTAAACCATAAATAAATAACTAAACGGAAAAAATTAATTAGATATTTAAAACCTATTTACGATATTATATTAATTACGAACAAAATAATTAGGTTAAAAAATTACCGATAATTTAATTAGTTTATAATATAAGTTATTACGAAAGTATTAAAATAATATTAACTAATATTAATTTTAATTTTATACTAAAAGTATACCGAAATTTATAAAAAAAGGATTAATTAATATTAAATTAATTCTTATTTTAAAATAATTTAAATAATTATATACAGAAATAAAAATAAAACTTAAATTCGTACGTAACTAAATATAAAAATATTATAACCAGAAAAGGTTAAAAAAATTAACCTTCCAAAAGGGGGAGATAATTTATTTAATTACCAAAAATATCCAGACCAAACGATTTAATAAAAAATTCGATTTTAAGTATATCGGATTATATAAGGTTATAAAAAAATTTTAAAAAATAATTATTAATTAAAATTACCTTTCAAAATTAAGTTATATTCCGTTTTTTATATTTTTTTATTAAAGTTAACAGCAAACATAATTTAAATTAATACGGGATAAAAGAAAAAGGTAACGGAAAACGTACCAATATAAAAGGTCGAAAAAATCCTTAATACCAGGAGAAAAAATGGCAAAAGGTAATACCTGGTTAAATAAAAGGATTATTTAAAGTTAAAAAATATATGGAAACCTGCGGAAAATTTTACGGAAGCCTAGCATTTATTAAAGAATTTTTATTAGTAACGTTAAAGGTATTAAGATTAAAAAAGTTCCAGTTTACGTTATTTAAATCGGATTAGTTAATTACGTTCGTAAAGGACGAAGTTATTTTGGCCTTTAATTTACGTTATTTTTCCTTTAAACGTTTAAAATTTTTTATCGTTTTCGCGTTTTTAATACCTTTATGTAACATTTCGATTTTTTGCTTGCGTAAAAGTTTTTTTTGGCTGCGTAATTAAATTAAACGACCAAATAATTCGTTAAGGTATTACTGTAATTTATTAAAACGTTATTAAACGGAAAGTAACTTTTTTTTAATAAAACGTTCCTAAAATTCGAAACGATTTTTTTCCGTAACCAGGTGGTTATGTTTAATTTCGAAAGGATTAAATAGGTTATAAGGACCGTTATATTCGGAATAACGGGTATATTTTTTAGAATTAAGGTAAGCTTTGTAAATTTTTCCTTTACGTTTATAACGCGAACAAAAAAATGCGGATATATTAAAACAAAACGTATCGATTTTTTTTGAAAGAATTAAAATATTATTACGTTTGCGGAATTTTTATTTTTTAATACGGTTAGGTATAACGATTAAAACGAACCAAAAGTAAAATATGTAAAAAGGGAAGTTATTTACCAAATAAATACGATAAATAAATTAATTTTTAAAGGTAAAAATTCTGAAGGGGGAAAATCGTATTATAACTAAAGTTTTTGGCATAATAATAAACGGTCGGAAGTTATGGAATAAAATTTCCGATATAGGGCCAGGGTTACGTAATAGGTTCGATAGGTTCGAGGAACCTAAAGGGACTTAGTACGTCGAGCCAGTCGAGCCGGGTAACGGTTCGAAATGGTTCGATAGGTTCAAAAAAACTTAACTATTAAAAAAAAAAAAAATCGAGTCGAGCCGGTCGAGCTAAAAGTAGCATATATACGTTCGTTACTTTCTTATAATCTAGAAAGTATTAGCTTATAATATAACTTGGTTACTTAAATTATTTTTGATATTTGCTATTACCAGATATAATTATATCTTTAACTTATTATTTAGATTCCCATAGTACTACTGCTAACATAAACCGTACGACTAGGGTTTAATAGTTGGTTAAGCCAGTTAGCCGTTATATATACAATCTATCTTAATCGTACAAACCATTAATTAGTTATCGTATTCGAAGATATTAGGTATAATATCTATCGTATGCGCTATATATATAATAATTTCCTATATATTTGGCTTAGCTTAACAAATAAGGCTTAAACTTAAATCAACCTTATATAATAATTTATTTTATTAAAATCTAAGCTTAACCTGGCCTTAATTATACTATTACGTTACTTTTAATTCCACTAATTTAATATTATTCCAAAAAAATTAAAATATATAAAATATAATTTAACTTGTTTAATTTTAAAAGATCCGAAGTATATAAAAACGAACCTTTTTTATTATTCTTATCATTTTATATATTACTAATTATCGCTTTTAACGGTTTTCGTAATGTCCTTATTAAATATATTAAATCGTTTTATTTTAATAATTTTATTTCTAACCTTATTATTTAACTTTTTATTAAGAAATTAATTAAAGCCTTATTTTCGTTATTTATTCGCCTTATTATTTCTCTCTGGTATTTAAATTATATCACATATTAAGCCTTATTTTCTTTAAATAAAGCCTTAATATTTATTACGTAATCATTCTTTTTTAATTTAACTTTTTAAAGTTAAATTAATAAAATCTGTTATTTAGTTTTCTATACTTTTTATTATTTCGTTAAATAGGTTTAAATTAATTAAAGATATTTTTAAATGAAAAAATCCTAGAATTACGCATATTATCTAAGTTTTATTAATAATTCTTATAAAATTAAGATTAGTATATATTTACGTAAAAGCTTTTTTAATAATTCTTTATTATCAACAGGTTATATTTTTAAAATTACTTCCAACTTTAGTTAAAATTTTAAATAAATTATTAAGTATTAAACTTTTTAATATAACTTAATATAATAATATATAAGTTTTACATTATTTATAATTAACTGATATTGTTTAATAAAATTTTATAACGTATAATAAATATAAAAATAATTAATTATTAAATCTTGATATTCGGTTTTTAATAATTAACGCATTATAATATTTAAATACTTATTTAAGAAAACTTTTTATAATATTTATTAATAATAATTTAATAAATGTATTATAATATAAATTATAAATTAAGCTTTTTAAATTATTACATAATAAACGTATATATATTTTTATTCACTTATTATATTTAACCTGTTTAACTTTTCGAGCCCGTCAAGCCCGTCGAGCTGTCCTCCTAATTCGAGCGGCTCGATGGTCTTGGCCCGTCGAGCCCGTCGAGCTGTCCTCCTAATTCGAGCGGCTCGATGGTCTTGGCCCGTCGAGCCCGTCGAGCTGTCCTCTTAATTCGAGCGGCTCGATGGTCTTGGCCCCTCGAGCGTGTCGAGCTGTCCTCTTAATTCGAGCGGCTCGATGGTCTTGGCCCCTCGAGCGTGTCGAGCTGTCCTCTTAATTCGAGCGGCTCGATGGTCTTAGCGCCTCGAGCCCGTCGAGCGGGTTACTTAATAAGGATCTACCTGGTCCTTCTTTTCCTGGATTCCGACTCTGCCAGTCCTCGCCAAGCCTATCGGGTTATAACATTTCTTTTTGCAGCCTTATTTCTTCTTAAAAGATAATAATATTAGTTTTAAAATGTATACCGTTATATCGGGCCTTAAACGAAAACTTGTTAATGGCATATATAAAATTAAACTTTTTATAACTTAATTTATAACGTTATTTTTGACCCTAAAAATATGTTAATTTTAATGATATATATTATAAAGGTTAAATTATAAAACTTTAATAAAAACCGAATAAAGGTAAAATATTAAACTATTTAAAATTACCCGGCTTATATCTATCACTCGTTTTCATATATAATGGTTAATATTTTACGTAATATTTTACTATAAACAAATAAAATTTAATAATTTAACTGTTATAAAAATTAAGATCTCCCTTTAAAAAGTCGAATATATAGAACTATTTAAAAATATGTTTAAATCCGGCTCTCCGTTTAAACTTTTTCGTAATCCTTGTTATAGGCCCGCAAATCCTTCCGGATCTCTACTATATAAGCTCCCCTAAGGTCTGGTCATGCTTACGACCCATGTTACCTACCCTTTGAAGTCAGGGAAACTCCTTCCCTTGTCCTAACCCTGATTCTTATGCGTTAAGCGTTATATAGGCCTCTCTGACCCCTCATTAACAATCTGTGTATGAAGGCGTTTACGGTCGGTCAACTCAGTTCCTCCATTCGGTAATGGCTGCAATCTTACCTCCCTCATGCTTCGTAGCCAGCCGCGCCTTTGCAGGGGAAGAAAAGAATGCGGACAACGGGTACATGCACAATTTGGCTTGCTATTAGAGTACCGAGACGGAGGAAACCCGCAAACCAAGAACCGTTTCCGCAATCCCGATCCCTAGTTAACTTAACTAACCGGTTACGCGAGTCGATTAACATTCCATAACTATTGCGGCTAGGATAGGCTAGTTTAGCTGCTCTTCCGCCCATGGCGGCCTAGATTTGTATGGCATAAAAGTAAACTAGGGGATCGGCCCATGTTTCGGACGAGACTTCTCCGCAATCAGCAAGATATGCGCTCGGAGAAGATGTGAGTTCTTTGATAGTCAGATGCTGCCGTCCCGCTTTAGGCTTCGGAATGCCCCGACCCCTTTCTGGCCACGGAAGTCCCGCCCGCAGTGGAGATGTGATTAAAGAAGCGTCTGGAGACTGAATGACAAATCGCCGAGATGCTGCCGCTAGTCATATGGAATCCAGGGCTCGAAGTAGTCTTGTCTACATACCGGTGCCGGGAATGCCTCCGATGTCCTCTTTAGTGATGACCTTAGCGGGATCATTCCAGAATGGCTATAATAATGACTTGCTGCCAGTCGTTGTCTGGGTTGACATATCCTTATCCCTACAGAAAAGGGGTTCAATTTCCGTATCTCGAAATCAAGACAGTGACAAAGTGAAAATGAGAGGGATCGCTGCGCTCCTCTTCGCGCTTACGCCCGCGGCACTGGTACAGTCCCAGTCTCTTTGCGGCCAGTACAGCTACTATGCGAGCAGCGGCTACGAGTTTAATAACAACATGTGGGGACAAGGGTCCGGCTCCGGCTCGCAGTGCACCTATGTCGACCGCGCCGGCCCCGGAGGCGTTGCCTGGCATACTACCTGGTCATGGTCCGGCGGCCAGAACAACGTTAAGAGCTACCCCTACTCGGGCCGCCAGCTTTCACCCAAGAAGCTGGTGAGCCAGATTGGTAGCATTCCAACCTCGGTATCTTGGAGTTATAGCAACACCAATATCCGCGCCAATGTCGCCTATGACCTTTTCACTGCTTCGGATCCCAATCACGCAACGAGCAGTGGTGATTATGAGCTCATGATTTGGTGGGTTAAACAACTAAACCTTTAGTAGTCCACGACGGGGCTATGCTGACTCGCCGTGGCTATAGGCTTGGCAGGTTCGGAGACGTATACCCTATTGGCTCCTCAACCGGCCATGTCTCGGTTGGCGGCCGCAGCTGGGAATTGTTCACTGGTTATAATGGAGCCATGAGAGTGTACAGTTTCGTGGCGTCCAGCCCCGTTACCGGCTTCAACTCAGACCTTAAACAGTTCTTCAATTACTTGGCCAACAGCCAAGGCTTCCCCGCAAGCAGTCAGCACTTGATCAGTATGTTTCCTTGGGAGATTTTATGGCTTTCCTTAAGACGTTGCGGTATAGTCAAGAAGCTAAAACTTTGCATCCAGCTCTCCAATTCGGCACTGAGCCTTTCACTGGCAATTCTGCAACTCTAAATGTCCACTCGTGGTCTGCGGATGCCAACTAGTCAAACAGCTGACGCCACCTTGTTGCCCTGCACCCTCATTCGGATTCATAGGGAAATACACATTCTTTGTATCACATTGAGTGGTTGGCATTTGGTCTGGTCCTATAAGATACGGCACGATATGGTTGAACCGCGTATCACCTTTGTAAAAACTACAAAGCATCGAATGCAGCCATTGCCAAGCTAGGATACGCGGCGACGGACGACTGTTAGTCTTTTAGGCCGCTTTGCCTACTGCCGGGTCTTGAGTTAGAATAAAAAGGACTCAACAAAATTGATCTGTTAGTTGCACTTTGATGATACAGTCTTGTAATTGTTTCCAGTGCTGTTTGGGGGATTAAAGGGAGGATTACGCGCTGGCCTTAAGTGGAGTATGGTTTATCATAGAATGGCCCATAAAGACTGAAGGGGGTCGAAATCCCATTCCCTAGTAACAAAGCGATAAGCTGCACAGCGCCGTCACCACCACTTTTAAACCTTATTTGCCCAGAAGAGATGGAGAAATACTACGTAGTAACAGATATAGACTTTATGGACCTACTCGCTACGCTAAAACCCGTGAGTAGTCCCCTCTCAATGCGGTACTTATGGCGAAAGCCAAGGCATTAGTCTGAACGGCTTATATCTAATTAGTATCGCGTTACGTCTGGCGCGCCCCATAAGTACTTGGTAGAGTAGTTTTTCTTCGGCCTGACTCTAAGTAGAAATGTTCAGGTTTGCGGAACGGCAATTAACTTCGGCATGTCGTATAGCAGCCCTTCCAGGTTAGTCGGTCGGCAACGGAGGTCGGCGGAACGGCAATTAACTTCGGCATTGGTGTACGGAACCAGCCCCTCCAGGTTAGTCGATCGGTAACAGAGATCGGCTTTGAGCGTTTTTAGCTGCAAAATATGCTCGCATGCGATAGCCTAACAGCCACAAGGAGTTGCCTTACTGGAATCAGGCCTTTGCTTTTGGGGTGTGGCTGCGCCTGCGGCGCGGCTGTGGCTAAAACTTACAACAGCTTGTAGCTTTAGGTACCGGCTAGCGCGGACCCATAGAAAACAACAAACGTCGTTACGGGGATATGCATTTTACATGATGAAAACTTATTAAATGGGAACAGTACATAAGGAACTTTAACGAGCCAACGGGGTCTGAGCTAGCTGAAGTCAGCAAGGAGGAACTTGGTTACAACTTAAGAAGACTCGAAATATTAACTTAGCAGTACCTGCATCTATTTTTTCTCCTGTAACTTTCCGCTTTTATAAGCCGATAAGTTCTGATTTATAAGACGGAATTTGCGTAGTGCTTAATGCGATTAACGATTATGCCTTAAATAGATTATTACGAGAGGCTGGGGAAAGTTCACTATGCTGTTAGGCAACAGTCCTCTGCATTCCTCCCATTTTCGGAAATCCATTTCAATTCCGTATATTTCTATCCACATTTTACCAGTCCGCCTAGGTATTTTCAACATGCATTACCACCTTCGCACGTAATGACAAAAAGGTTTCTTTGTCCGCGCATAAGTAAACCCGGTAATCTCTTATGATGTTGGTGACTCAAATTAGTATGAACGGTTCGAGGGAGAATCGAAAAACGTTGCGCAGTGCTCAGCAGCCTTTACCTGCTCCATATTCAGATACAGGTTTCCACGAGCAGGTATTGATCTGCGCGTTAACATGCCCATCCTTAAATACCGTCAGATAATCGGCCTTGCCATCGCCGTTAATGTCGGCGAAGCGAACTGGACCCCGTTGCAATGACACCCATTGCATACCAGTTGCGCGGTCTCCCAACGTCAGGAATGTTGCCAGTGTTGTTGTAGGACTTGACTGCGCCACCGTCGTACACAATCAAATATTCCGCACGCCCGTCACCTGTGATGTCGGCGAAGTGCACCTTACTACCGGGTTCGCCTACTCCCGTCGCCACGCTATATCCGTCTTGCCAGATCCTCGTGCCCAGCTTGGGCGGCATGGTGCCATTGTTAAGGTAGGCCGTAACTGCACCACCGTCCCAGATAACGAGGAAGTCGGCCCTGCCATCGCCTGTGATGTCGGCCAAGTGGACCTTATCGCCAGGCACGCCCTCAATCCCCGATGAAATCATCAGACCTTCCTGCCAGGTGTGGCCCCTGCATCTGCCGGGGATATTCCCGCTGTTACGAAACGCCTTCACTGCGCCGCCTCCATAAATAAGGAGATAGTCGGCCACTCCGTCACGGCTGACGTCGGCAAACTCAATTCTGGAATTTGAGAGATCCTCTGAGGGGCCCACGGCGATCTCGCCTGCAGAATTCCACATCCCGTCACCCTGGTTCAACCAGGCCCGTGCAGCGCCAACCTGATCAACAAATATACTATCCACCCTGCGGTCACCGTCTAGGTCGGCGAAGCGAATGCTTTTGGTCTTGTCCGGAATGATGCCCGAGTTGCACCAAGCACAGACGGAGCCATCCGCAGAGATTGCAACAAAGTCGGCCCGGCCGTCGCCGTCAATGTCTGAAGCCCGGATCATATCGCCTGTGATGCCGCTGATGCCGGGCGCAATGGTACCCCAGTCTTCCCAGTTGCGTTTCACGCTATCTTTGTTTAGGTTTTCCCGTGTTACGAAGGGCGCGCACCGTGCCGCCGTCATATACAATAACATAATCTGAAATGCCGTGCTATGGAAGTAAAAGAGGGAAATATCAGCCGTTCTGACTTGATGACGGAAACGGAAGAGGCATCTGTTTGAAGAAAGAAACACGAATTAGTAGCCACGTACCAACTTTGCCATCTCCATCCAGATCATACAGGCGGGTTGTGTCTGGAGGAACCCCTGAAAGTCCCGGGGCAATTGTGACCGGTTCCTCCCAGTTACTCTTGCTCGGGTCTTTTCCGTTATATTGCGTATTACGTGCCCATTTGACAGCGCCACCGCTGTACAAGATAACATAGTCGGCGTATCCGTCTCCATCCACATCTTCGATGCGTATCTTCTCCCGGACTTCAAAGCCCCCTGGCCCAGTTAGCGTCAAGCGCCTTAAAGGTCCTCCCGTCATCCATGTTCTTCCAGACCTTTGCGGCCCCGTTCGAGTACAAGACGATTATATCGGCGCGTCCGTCGCTGCCCACGTCGGCCATCCGGACCATGCTGCCAGTCACCGATTGCCAGGGCGGGTTGACCTTTCCAGCTCGGTGAAAGGTAGTGGTATGCCGTTGTTGATCCACGCCCGGACAGAGCCGTCATCGTCGGCGAGAGTGTAATCCGTAAGCCCGTCGCCGTTCAGATCTGCAAGAATGACCTTACCCTGGCGTCCATCCCGCTGGGCAGGCATCAGTGTTCCTAATTCTTCCCAAGTCCGGAAACTGTCGAAAATTGTGCCCGCTTTCTTCCAGTTGCCCCTTCATAGTTGAAAATAGGGCCACTGCCTGGCACCGTGCCAAGTCCGACTCCATCAGTCCCGCTTGGCTCCTTTGGGTTCCGGATCCAGCCCCTTTCTATTCCCACCTTGATGGCATACAACCAAACAGTTGCCATCTTCCGGTATCCTTTGTCGTTCGGATGTTTTCTGTCTTTTAAGTCATCCGAGGTGGTTATTCCACTCATATCGGCCAGGAGAACATGCTTTCCTGCCCTCTCGGTTCTCCGTCACAAGTTCTTAGATCCGAGCATTAAAAGCATTTGTGTTCGCTTGCATCCTCGGGTCATTGGCCCAGATAATCTTAGCCACAATGAGAGTTGTGTCGGGGAGCCTATCTAGGATCTCGTCGATTATTCTTTGGACAAGCCCCGGGGCAGTGTCAACGTCGACATAGAGGTCCATGTTGTTAGTGCCGGCATGGAAAAGGACAACGTTAGGGCTAGCCCCGAGGGGACTCAGTGCGTAGCTATGTATCTCGGCGAGGAAAGACCCACTATGGCCTTCATGTGAGCTATCCTCCATGGTCCCGTCGGCAAGGCTCCCGATCATGTCGATGTCTGCGGCAATATCCGCAAGTATCTCCCGGAGGGGGCGTCTGTATCCGTTGCCGTCGCTGGATCCACTACCCTTGGTAATTGAGTCACCCAGTGGTTGAATACGTAAGACGGGCTTGATAGGCTCGGATGGGGGGGCTCGGGTGCGGGATGCACAGGTATGCAACGGAGCTGCGAAACACCCTTGATAGTGTACAGACCAGGCGGCAATACGCAGTTATAACTGTCCGATGTATCCACCACACACCTGCCCTGCACAACGCCTCCTAAATCGACATAACTTCCATCACGGTCCTTGTAATAAGCTAGGGCAAATATCAGCGCATGATAGACGAAGAAGGTAGCTAGATACACTGACTGAAGTGCCCATTCGCACGTGTATTCCATTCGAGCTCGATTACATCAACATGGCCGCCCGAGCCCGTGCCGCAACCCTCACAGCGAACACCGTGGTCACTGCTTACGTCGTCGAGATCGGGAAGAAAGATAGAGTTTCCCACATCACCACAATCTGGTGGCGAGCCGTAGAATACGAAGCCGGAGAGCCTTACCCACGCAGGATTGTCGCGAGCGGTTCGAACTCGTCTACAACGTAGATGTAGAAATCAGCAGCACGAATAAGATTAAAGATGACAACTATACAGGTCATAGATAAAAGAGAAGAGGAGCGCATTTCTTGTGGTGTACGAAAACCATCGGTGGGATTAGTATAAGCATAACAAGTTTGGACGAACCCTGCGTCCTATTGGGTTCATGTAGTTATTTATACGTTTTTGGCGTCGTGGCTGCGTGCTATTCAGTGCTACGGCCCCAAAAGCTCTCTGGAACCCTGAAGAAGTTCTACCCAAGATTGCGAAATAGCATTATCTGTTTCGGGAAAGTTCTTCACGCACCACTAGTTCTATCTAACTACGTCCGCGGTACCAAGCCTTACTAACCGCTCCTGTCTTACGTGATACAGAATAGTGTTATGTTCATAGGAAACATTAGTGCCATATTTTTTGCTTAGCCGGCTTCTTCTACATGTTTGTAAGGAGCTCCGAAGCCCCGAGCAAAGGATGCACGGAACTCTTTATGCTTCCATCAAAGTTAGCCAACTACATGTGTCACAGCTAGGCTGATCGCGGGAAAAGGTTGCATAGAGTGTGAAAAGCGTGAATTGTCATGGATAATTCGGAATTTAGAGAATGGTGGCTAGGAAGCTTTATATATATTCTGGGAGCCCCACAACAGCGTTGCTGTGGGGTGTATGCACTTCCCTGGGGCTTTATAACTAAGCAAGTGACCCCTATTCTGCGACAACATGTAAGCCATGCTGTTTAATGGTTATCCACTCTAAGCTCTTCTTCATATGGAAAATGTGTGTGGGGTAAACGGTCTCCTTTGCGCCCAACTGTCCTACTTGTAAACACTTGTGGGCATGTCATGCGGGGCTGCCTGGACATGGTTGCTAATCACTCTACCAGTCAGTCGATCACCTTTTCCTTTTTGGGTATGCTCACAGAAACTAACCCCCCCTTTGCAGTCTCGTCAGCATGATTGACGGATGGCTGTGGCATATTGGGAGATTAACCAGCTGATCCCTGGATGGATCTTACTGCTAAAGTTTTGGGGTGTGATAAGGCTCTCCTTATTGGTTTGGCAGAGGTGTCCTGCAGTTGGGTGGAGAGGATGGTGGCTTGATTGCAATTGTGCAGGGCAGCTGGAAGAGAATGAAAGCTCACATACTACAACCGATAGAGATCATGATAGTTCATCTCTGTCATTCACTCGTCCAAAGGGACTCGGTACAGTAACCTTAACCCAGTTTGGCGACAACGATCTGCCTGCCCTGCGACTAGTATAAATGCCCACAAGTCGAGATGTGGTAACTGGTAGACGGACGAGATCGAATTGCTGGTGACCAGTAATGCTCGAACCGATAGTGACTGCTACTGGTCATGTCAACGGCAAGGCGATCGAAGCAACTGGTAGCGCTGGATGAAGCTGGGCCGCGATGGTGCTACCAGTATTTCGGTCGCCAGGCTGGAGCTACTGCGCTGGGACTGGTATTAGTCAGCTTGATACTGAGAACGCTGGTACTCCGTATGGCAGTACAGCATGCAGGGACGGAGCCCAGAGCCCCCATCACACCTGTTAGACCCCGAGTGCCGAAAATTGTGAGGCCCCACACTATGGCGGGACAATATTAGATCTCATATACTTCCATTCTCGCCTCGTCCAAACAGCATAAGCTCCTTTTACTTAACCCTTTAACGCCTTCTCGACACCTCTGTATTCTTTCATCTTTTCTCGTCGTATGGGGCCTCACATTCCGTCCCACCTCGTTATAATGTCCACTTTGAAAGCCAGTTAAGGATCACTGTAGTGGCATTCCAAGTCGTCGGTCCTAAGCGCAACGTCTCAAACGGTTCGCCTTGCGCTGCTGTCGAAGGCCACCCATGCCCGAAGTTGTTGATCTGGTAGTGCAACACAATATCCTGCTCTCCATCACAAAGCCAGCTACTCTTCGTGATATTGCCACCATCCAAGTTATCCGTTTGTGGCTCAGTCGCCGAGCAGCCATTTCTCTCGACCCATGAATTGATCCATTCGGGAAGGGGGATCGTGTCGGGCGATGGACTATTGTCCCCATCATACGCGACGACGGTGTCGTTGAGGCCGTGAAGTTCCATCATCGGCAGCTTTCTTCCAGATAACTCGGGATTACATGCAGCTTCGAACAAAGGTTCAGCTAAGGACGTGTCCTTGTAGTAGGCAGCGGCTACTGCAGCAACCGCAGCGATTCGGCGATTGAGAGTTGGCGAGCAGGCCAGTAGCCCGGTAAGGCCGCCGCCATTTGAAAGACCAACTGCGTAGATGCGAGACTCGTCGACGCAGAGCGAGGAAGTCAAGTTGTCAAGAAGCTCGTTTGCGAAGACTCTGTCATCGATCTCTGAAGAACGTGGTGCTTCCGGATCGCCGAGCCATTGCACCTAGATTTTTGTTAGCATATGTTAACTCCAGGGGGATGATTGACTTTCTCCAGGTTCTTTAACATCTAGTCCTTGGGGATATACTACGATTGCATCCGTGTTGAACTCTGGCGTCGAGAGGCCGGTGATCCGCTCCATAGACCAAGCCGGCTGCGTCTGTCCGTGGAAGGCCAGTATCAAGGGCGCAGGTTGGTCATTTTGCGAAGAGAAATGCTGGGGTAAGTGGCCGATATATTGTCGAGTGCCTCCTCCCACTTGCGACTGCGATTGGATGGTGAAGTTCCTGGATGGTCCTCCCGGAGTAAAATCGTCTGGAAGTGGCTGTCCACACCCAGAGCTTCCTCGCTGCGCTGATGCGAGGGAGATAGACTGGAAGGTAAAGCAGGCTGCGAGGAAAAGGTCGTACATCTTGCCGCTAATTTATTGCTTTTAAGTCGACGACTGGCTGCAAGGGTCCTTGACGTCTTCAGAGGTCTGTTATAAGGCCGTCTACCATACGCCTAGAAGACACGGCTAGGATATGCAGTTGGCTGAATTAACTAAAAGGAGGATAAAGACGTTAAAGATTGATGTGGTAATGCGACCTTAAATATGTACGGAAGTGTGGGTGTTCGGGGAGGGTTTAACTTGTCCTTGCTTCCGATAAGATTCGCAGTATAGGGGCAACAAAGCCGCCAACTCAAAGCAGGAACATACTGCATAAAAAGTTGGATCTATATGATTTGATTGGTTTTCTTAGGTTATTGGTATAAGAGTAAGGACTATAATCCGCGGCTACCGCTTCTTACAAGGTCGTATCGCAGCTGAGAATACATGGTGTGACAAATTCAAGGGATACTGGGGTTCTGTGAATATGAACTAATCGCTAATGACGCGTCGGCAGGAAACTTCGGAGCGCTCGGCAGGCAACTTCGGAGCGCTCGGCACTCTTAACCCTGGCTCTGTGGCTATGTAGCTTTTGACCGGCTCCGTTCGTATTAATAAACCTAATTTCCCTTTTCGTCGATTCCGGCTAAGCGGAACTATTCTTGGCGAATTAATGTTTTAACGTTATGTAACCCTAGCGTAGTTCAAATACTATGGTGTTATGGGTAATTTTTATTCGTTAGCAGGTATTCTGTCTAGGAGACCCACCTAGTAATAACCTACCTTGAATTAGCGCATTTTCTTAGTACTTTGCAGCAGGCCCTTTATTTTTAATTTTTATCATTAATGTTTAAGGCTATAAGTAATATATGCAAATATTAAAAAAATTTAATATTTCGTATATTTTGCTAAAACGTCGATAATAACCTAATAACGTATTGTTACAGTACAGGAACAGGGGTTCCTGTCCTTAGGAAACGTGTCCTCAGGACCAGGTGTGAGGCCCCGAACGGTTAAATTCCGGGTAGGGAAAGCTTGGCTTTCCATGCGCTAAGGTTAAGGTGATCTAGATGATTTAGATATTTTGGGACAGATTATATAGATTACATAGATCTACGTTACATTTACTTATTAAAATAAATATATAACGAACGATTTTTTATATAAATAGTACTAATTTTATTTTATTTTTCAGTTATTAATTTATGTGGTTAATTAAAGGTATCGTTATTTGATTAAGAAGAAAGTACGTAAATTTTTTTTTAAATAAACCCTTAACTTATTTATTATATATTTATTATTTAAAAAAAATTCAGTTAAGATATTACTTATATTTTTAGGTAAATATATAATATGTTCGTCATATTTTAACATTCTTTTACTAAAAAGTAACGAATAATTTAAGGGTTAATTAATTTTAAGATTTTTATAATTTAATGAAAACGATATTATATAATGATATTTAAAAAATAAATAACATATTTAACTTCCGTCATTAATTAATAAAGGACTAATAATTAAATTAAATAATTTACCATTTATTAAACAAGTTCTTCCCCTTGGAAAAGGCGTGACCGTGTAGATAAAATTGGATAAAATGATAGATTGCTACTTTAATTCCTATGCTTCATTAAAACCCATCCTTTTCGCAGAGCTAGCTCCTGTTTACGTCGATTTTTATCGGAATTTTGGAGGTTTTTCGTAATCCGGAATAGCCGGGTAAATTATCGTTCGTAATCTCTCAGTTTACATTATTCCAAAATCTGATTTTTAAAGTTTTTAAACCCGTTATTATAAATTTCTTTTTTAATTTTCTTAATAATATTTTTGTGGTATTTATATTTCTTGGTATAAGTATTACTAGAGATCGATTATCGTAATTTTCGTAGATTAAATCGTATCCGAAAATTAAAGGCCGAATTTAATCTTTGTGGAAAAGCTTTTTTGGATCGATAGTATTATTAATAATCTTAGCCCGTCCGGTAGCTTTATAAGGGTTTTATATCGTAAATAAGACGGTTTTTTAGTAAACTTTTTCGTTACAGATTACCGGTATAATGTAGTTAAAATAACGCGGCATATTTAGTTATCTTGATAAAAGTAACTCGAAAAGCCGTAAGAATAATTAAGCCGTGAAATTGGTAAGGGTTCGTATAACTTTTTATGCGCATTTAAGGTTTACCTTTGAGGTTTATCCGTTAAGGTTTATTCTTAAGGTTTATTTTTAAGGTTTATCCTTGAGGCTTATCCTTAAGGTTTACTGCAGCCAGCTGGTATAAGGTTTATTAAAGTCGAAGCTTATCGGCAACCACGCATTCTGCTTTAAAGTAAAGTTCTGCTTCAAAATAAGGTTCTATAGGACTAAGGTATATAATCTATTTTAACCGTAAAAACTATTAATCAGTTATCGTATTCGAAATTCTAGATATAATATGTATCGTATAAGTTATATGTATAATAATTTTCTGTGTATTTGGCTCATCCTGGAAAATAACGCTTGAACCTAGATTAACCTTATAATAAAAATTTTCCTTAATTAATTAATAATATAGTACATTTTATTATTAAAGTTAAAGGGTTAGGAAAAAAGAATTTCTTAGTAATACCTTACCTTTATTGTTAAAAAGCTTATTAAAATTTAACCAGAAAAATCCGACTAGGAAAAAGTAAAAAAAGAATTAGAATGAAACTTTAAAAGCGGGCAAAAAAGGCTTACGGTTAAAAAACGATTAAACCTTATAATTAACAAAATTATAAGGTTAAGAAAAAGAAATCCTAAATTTATACGATAAAAAATAACTTCTTTTTATTTTCGCTAAAAGTGTTAATATCTTTTAATTTAATTTTACCCAAACTTAAAAAAAACTATAGCTTTTTCCGTTTATTATAAAGTATCCGACGTTAAAGGTTATAAGTTAATTTTTCTAAGCCTTATAATAAAAGTATTAATAAAGAAAGTTTTTAAGTTAAGGTTAAAATTTACTTTAAGTTTTATAAAAAAGTTTTAACAGAAAATTATGAAAGGATAATAATTATTTCGTAACTACTTGCTGGAAAGAAATTCGATTAATTCGAATCCCTTTTGAAAAATACTTTATAAATTATCTGAATATATTTTTATATTTTATTAATTCTATTTTAAATAATTTCGAATATTTTAAGCAACGAATATATGTTTTATTTCAAAATCTAGAGAAGTAATTAAACGTAATTAAATAAATACAGTTCTTTTAATAAAATAGGTTAATAACCGAATATATAATTAAATGTAATCCTTTAAAAATAGTTTATAAGTTATTAAAAGGCGCGTTATTGTTATTTATAATAACGTAACGGTTTAAGTTAAAAATAAAATGTTTAAGGAATTTAAAGCTGGATTTTTCGGAAATTATACCGATAAGGTTATTATCGCAGCTTGATACATTTTAATCGGTACCTTGGAAACAAAATTAGTAAATAAAGTAAAAATAAACGTTTAAGGAATAAGAAATAAGACAATTAATTTAATAAAGAAATTTTAAAAGGTTTAAAAAAGACAAGTTTAAAGTTAAGAATTTTAATTATAATAAAAAGGGCCCTTCTAAAAGCGAATATCGCTTTTTAACTAAGGGCAGCTACAAGATAAAAAGATCTCTGAGATTAAAAAGTCCGCCCGGGTAAACGAGAAATAAATAACGAATAGAAAATATAAAGAGAAAGTTAACTTTTTCTTTATTAATTAGTAATATATTATTATTGTAATTAATAGGGTTAAGAATAACGACCTATAATATAAAGATTATTTTATTTATAAAAACTTTATAATTAAAGCTTAGAATTAATATTAAAATAAGTAGCTTTTAAAATAGTTATTAGGTTAAGATATACTTATTAATTCGATATATAAGAATATAGAATATAATACCAGGACAGGTAGCTACGAATAAATTTTAATAGTTATAAATAGTTCCGTTTAAAGTATTATATGTTTCCCGAATATAAAATATACCTTAAACCTTTCGCAGACGATTATAAATTCTGGTATTAAATCTTATATTATAATTACAATTACTTTATTTACTTCCGTACTAAAGAACATAACGATTGCTAGCCAGGATTTAACGATAAAATACTTATAAAGCGAAACAATAAATGCCGATATTTAAATATCTTTAATAGCCCGATTACCCTAGGTTTTATTACCTATATCCTGAGTTAAAATAGAGCCGGAAGGCTAGAACGTAAGCATTTATCTGTTATTCGCCGATGTTCTATATTAAATACGAAGTTTTAATCATAAATATACTCTTTTCAGAAATTTACCTTTCCGACCTTATAGTTCGTAAAAATTAAAACTTAAAGATGAATTTAAAAAAGGTGATTACTTTTAAATGCCAGTTTAGTAATAGGAAATGGTATAAATATATGGATAATTATTATACTAAGCAGGCGGTTAAAAAGGCCCGCGAATAAAAACGCCTTTAAGCCTTTAAGGTAGGTTAACTAAAAAGCTATAAAGGCCTTCAAAAATAAGATATCAAAAAACTTGTAAATATAAACTTGACATAAGGTAAAGAAATATTGCGTGATTAAATTAAGATCTTTATTTATTCTAAAAACGGAATATTGAACCTAATAATCGATTCCGATATTAAAGATAATTTTATTTGTTTAAAGTAATTAAAAATAATTAGATTTCTTTAAAATAAAAGCAGTAATTATATAAATTACAAATAACGAATAAGATATTATTTATTTATAATAATAGTCGAGTTTTTAAAAAAACGAATTCCGTAATTAAAATATAAGCATATTTTAAAAGGGTTATTTTTAATATAATCGATATTTTAAGATAGAACATTATTTTAAAAATGTGATAATTTCGCTTTAATAATTCACGTATTAATTAACAAAACTAAATGCTTTTTTCGAATAATTTTATAAGTTTACTTAACGAATGTCTTTAAGAAATTTGTTATGTAATTATATAAAACTAAATGTTTAAATTTTATGGTAATATTATCATTAAATATCGACAACTTAAAACATTATATAAGGAACGAACCCGCGGAATATTACCTAAGTATATCCGATAAGACTGTAAGATTCTTATATAAAAAGGTTATTATTTAAAATTTTACTAAATTTATTATATAAACCTTAAAAAACGAAAGATTATTAAAGTTCTTTTACGAAATTTTGAAGGAAGGTATATTTAAAAATCCGAATTACTTATAAATAATTTATTTATCATCATCACTAAAATAAAAAATAATAAATTATAATTAACAAAAATAAAATTTAATATATAGCTAAGTTTATAACTATCGATAACAAAACGATACTATTATAAAAAACGGGATTTTTCGAACGTTATTAAATATTATAAGAGAAAATATTAATAAGGTTACGTAATTTATAGCGTTAAACTTTTTAAAGAATTATTTTTTAACTTAAATTATTTAAAAAAATAAAAGATTATATTTAACATTATTTACGCATACTACGAATGCAAGATAATATATAAACACCATTTAATATTTTAACGCAATTTTAATATATATTTAATATTATCTTTGGGAAATTTTTAAACGTTTTTATATTCTTTTACTTAAATAATATTTTAATTTCTTTAACAATTATAAAAAGATATAAATAATATATTATATAATATTAAAAGTTTTTAAAAAGATTAACTTGTTAATAAACGTAAAAGAAAAACCGTATAATATACGCAGAATTTAAAGTTTTTAAACATTATTATTACCCTTAAATAAATCTATATTTAAAACTTTAAATTAATAATGGTTAAAAACTAGCTAATATTAAAGAAAACTACGCTTAATATTTTCCGTTAATCTTTAAGATTTACCGGTTAAATACGCCTTTTAATTAAAGAATATAAAAAACTAAGTAATCTTTTAACCAACTTTATTGCCGACATCATATCGGAAAGAAGTTCGAACTTTTAAAAAAAACCCAACTTTTTTCGCAAAATTAAAAAAGAAATTATTAACGTCCCGGTGATTAAGTTACTAAATTATGAAAAAAAAAACCGATTTAATGTAAACCTATTACAGAGCTTTCTTAAAGTAGTTATAAAACAGTTAAAGAAAACGGAAAATGATATTATATAGCATACTTTTTTTAAAGCTCTTAAAATTATAAAAGTTAAGTATCTTCTCTACAATAAAGAATTATTAATAATTATTATAATATTTAAAAAAATACAAGTTCTGCTTAATAAAATCAATTTTTTAACCTTTATTTAAATAATAAAAGTTTTATTCGATTTATAATAACTTGAAAGTTAAAGAAATATTATAAAATTAAATAGCTTTTTATTTAAATTTAATTTAAAAGCTTATTATATTAAAAAGAAATTATGTAAACAGATATTTTTAAATCAAAAGAAATAAGATCCGAAAATCCCAATGGCTCAGTGGTCGCGAGCCTGGGTGTCTTTTTTCGCGCGCTTGCTGCAGGCTTGGGCGATCTCAGCTTGCGACAAGACGGCTGGTTCGAATCCAGCTTGGGACAACGTGCTTTGGGTGGCGCCAAGCTCATTGCACGGACCATTCTAGGAGCTTCGGCTCTTGCAGCGTGGCTGGCGACTATCAGAACTAGTGGTTGGGGGCGTGGGAGCTTGGTGGGGCTTTGGAAGCAATCAATCGTGTATTTAATAATTTGTTTGTTACCGTGGCTATGATCCTTATTCGGCTTTTTACCCGGCCCGCCTATAGGTACGGTTTTTGGAGCGTGTTCTCCGGTCGCGTCGTGCAACTAGACGTGCATGTATATAATACAACAGTGGACCAGGCGTCAGCGTATATAGCTCGATACCTTATTAATAACACTTTACCTTATAAGATACGAAATTTTTTAAAGTATATATATAAATATTATATCATAAAACGGATGAAATAAGATAATTATATATACCTTTAAAGTAACTTATTTTAAGAACATGAACGAAATATAAAAGCTTTTACGTTTTAAAGTAATAGAAAAATTAAATAATTAAAATAAAAAGATAAATATTAGTTATTATTTCGCCATAAAACTTATTTCCCTCGTTAATAACGAAAGGCATTCGTTAAAAAATTCTACGAAATCTTTTTGTATAAATACTAAAAATATATATAACCGTAAAATAATTTAAAAAAAGAAATTTAACTTTTTAACTTTCTACTAAATTATTAAAAAAAATTTAATATTTATATTAAAACTTAAACAGTTCGTTATAAACCGTTAGAATTATTATAACCTACAAACATACTTAATAATGTTTGAAATACTATATTTTAAAATGTTATTAGCGGTTTATCTTTATCAAAAAACCTAGCAGTTAAAATTAAATATAATAAAATATAAATAATTATTAATATACTTATTAAATATATATATTTCTTACCTTTTAAAAGAACAATGATAATAAAATAACTAACTAACGCCTTTACTTAATTCTATCTTAACAAATATAAAATATTAAAAGAAATTATATCTAACCGAAATAAAGTTTTTATATACAAATTCGGTACCAGCCTTTTTAAGGAAATCGGTACTAAAGTAAAGTTTTTAATAAGTTATTATTTTTAAATAAATAACGAAGTAATATAATACTTTCGGAATTATATTACTTACTAATAAAATAATTAGGTTAAATCTTTATCGCTGGTATTACTAGCTTATAATATGTCTACTAATAAGGATATAAATATATCTCCTTATATCACTATATATAAATATAAGGTAACAATTTAACGACCAGAGTAATTAAAATATAAGGTATTAATTTTAGTTACGATAACCCCTTATATAAAAGTTATAATTTTTCAGCGAAAAAACCTAATACTATAATCCAAAAAATTAAAGGTTTGACTTTAAGGAAAAATAATAAGGTTTATTTATTACGATGAAAATAACATATAACGGTAAATAGCTTAAAAATTAAAACGAAAAAAGAGTAGCTGGAAGTTTAAATTCAAAAGGCTTAACCCTTTTAAAAATTAAGAAGCTATTTCAAAAATTAATTATAATCTGTTATTCCTTTAAACCGTAAAAATATACCCTATTTCCTATATTTCCTAATTAAAATTAACCATAAAAAATGTTTTATTTAAAAAGAATTTCGAAATTAAAAAAAATCGATACCGAATACGAAATCGAAAAAATATTAAATTCTAAAATAATTAAGAATAAAATCCAGTACCTGATTAAATAAATAAATTACTTACTTAAAACTAATACATAAATAGTATTTAAATACCTAACGATTACGATAAATCTAATTAGCGACTTTTACCGGCAAAATACTAACCGACCGTCTTTAATACGGTTAAGGCCGTAAGCGATAACGGTTTTCCGCCTAAATCTAAGTTTACGGCGTTCCAACCGAAAAAGAACGTTTCCGTTATAACGTTTATTTTACCTTTATATAACGTTATTCCTTTTTTAATCTTTGCTGTTCTTTTAATTAATCTAATTTTAATCATTTTTTTAACCATTTTTACCGTTCTTTATCTTTACAAAAAATCTGTTATAATCGTAAGCGTTTTAACCGACTAATAGACTCCCGTATTTTTCTTTACGCCGCTTTCTGATATGCCAGGAATTCGTCTTCTAATTTGTAATATTACTTTTATAAATATTTTTACGTTTCGTTCACCTTTTTAAAGAGTTTATAATCAAAACGTTATAAAAAGAAAAGGTTAATAATATACATAATAATTAAAAATTAAATATTCGGAAAACTAACGATAATTAATCTTATCAAACCTAATATAATTAAAAAAAAAACTTTAATTACAAATTTATTCATCGAATTAATACAAATATTACGAAAATCGCGTTATTAAAACGTAACTTTTCTTTCTTTTTCTTTTAAGTTCGACCTATTATAGTAAATTTAACTAAAAAACTTCGGAATAGCTTTTTAATAAACTAAAAAAAACTACTTAAGATTTTATCTTTAAAATAAAAATCATTAAAAAAAGGAAATGATATTATAGTATAAAAATAAAAGTTTTTATCAGCAGGGAAACTTATCCTTGGAACCAGGTATAAAGCACCAAACGGTTAGATTCCGGGCAAAAAACCTTATCTTTCTCCGCTCTAAGGTTAAAATAATATAAGTAATTTAAGTAATTTGGAATAAATTATAGAATAAAATGGCGCAGGGTGCAGGGCCAAGGATGTGGCTCTATTGATCAGTTAATCAGCACCACTTATGTATTTTTAGGAGCTCTTTTCGCCGGACGCAACCCCAGACATTTACTACTTATTATTATCAGACAGATTAGTTTTAATATTAATTTCATTACCTTAACTTCAATTTCCTTCAGAACCCTGGGCTTATTCTTAACATTTTCTTTAATTTCGTATTAATTAAGACTAACTTTATCCCGTCCCATTTTATCTGGTTGCTAAGGAAAGAAGATAAGCTTTCATTAATTACTAAGATAAATTGCGATTTTTCGATTATAAAGCGGAATAGATAAAGCTTTAATTAAAAACGTACGATAAGAATTATACGCGATTACGATTACGATTATAATTACGGTTACGATAGCTTAAGTGGTATATAATTAATAGTCATAATTACTATAATAACGTAATCCTGTAAATAATTAATAAAAGAAAGTTATTAAATTAAAGCCTTATACAAAAACAGCTTAATTCAGACGACGGCGAAAATATACGAACGTATACAAATAACCGGTTTCGGAATATAAATTCATTGCTTAAATTTTTAACCGATTACGTAAATCGGATTATTATACGCATTAATAAAAGAATTACGGAACAAAATAAATTATAAAATCTAATGACCGAAAATTAAAAAAGTTAAAATTACGTCACTGGTAACGTAATTATGAGGATTTAGATTAATTAAAACAAATGTAACGACGATAAAATTAACGAAATAAACAAAATAACGAACATAACCAGAAAAGGAATAAAGTTATAAAGCTACCCATTTTATATATAAAAAGAAGATATCTAAAAAAATAACGTTCCTTAATATAATACAGGTATTAAAAACGAAACGTTATAAAATATATTTTAATTTTCCTAGCGTTAATTGGGCAATATTTTATTTACTTTTTACTAAATAATATTATTTAAGATATGTTTTTTCTATTAAATTTAAATATTATAGTATTTATGTCAATAATAAAGGTATTAATTAATAAGTTAAAAAAGTGTTAATAAATAACCAGTAACGTAACGACGATTAAGATAAAATTATTCGGACGGATTTAAAAAAAATTTACTTACTTTTTAAATTCGAAAAAAAAAAGAAAATATACCGAAAATAATTATGTAACAAACCTGTCATACATCCACCTAAAGGTATGAGCAGTATCCGAAATAGGGGTTTATAATTTGCAGGTAACAATAGCATAATAAATGGGGTGTTCGTTAAAAAGATTTACGGATTTTTTCCTTAACTAAAAAAAGGTATTATTGCCTTTGGTTAAGAGCTTAGATTAATAGTTAAAGAGCGAAATTAAATATGTGCTATTTATACGGGAAACCGTCCGTTATATATCCAATTCCAATAAGTGAGTGTGTTATAGATTTGTTTAATTTATGTAATTTACGTGACTTAGTCCCAGATTACCTAGATTACCTAGATTTATTAAATTACCTAAATCTTGGCGCGGGGAAGTTAAGCTTTTCCTTGCCCGAAGTTTATCCGGTCGGAATCTCCTTAAAAAACTTCCGAGGATAGGTTTTTTTAAAAACAGGAATCCTTATTCCTATACTGTAACATTATTTCCCGTTTTTAAGGATTTTTGTCCCAACGATACAACCGTAGGTGGTTTTTTTGTTATTTGTTAAAAAGGTTTTTTTAAGTTTTTTTTAGTTGACTTTATTATGATAGGTTGTATTTAAAAGGAAAAAGGAAAAAGAAAATTTTGTCCGAATTAACGTAATTTTTATAACATTCGTACTGATTCGATAAAAATATTTAGTACCAAAATATTTCCTTACTTTAATTATATTCGGTTTAAAAAAACAGATTATTTTTTGGCTTTGGGGCGTTAAAGTTGTAATTGTTATATTTATTTTTTACGTTTATCTTATAACGTTTAACTATAAATTTTTTTAAAAAAGTGAACGAAATTTAAAATCGCTTGTTCCGGAAGCAGCGAAAAATTAAAGATAGTTTTTTAACGTTTTAGGAAATTACGAAAAGGGAATAAAAGGTTAATTAAATTATGGCGTAAGCAAAATGAAAAATTAAAAAAGTTTATTGGAAAATTAAAACGGTTACGTTTTTAATAAAACCTTCTTAAAAAAGGACCTTAAAAATATTAAATAAAAGTTTAAAATTAAATTAATTAAAAAAACGGGAAAGATTAAAAGAAAAGTAACGTTACGTCGAAGTAAAGCAAGCGTAACTTGCTTTTAAGATAAACGTTACGATGGAGGCGTTTATTTTTTTCGGCTAAAACGTTAAAAGTTTGGATTTAGGCGGGGGACCGTTATTACTTACGATTTTGGCTGGATTAAAGACGATCGGTTAGGATTTTGCCGGTAAAAGTTTTTAACTAGATTTATCGTATTCGTTAGGTATTTAAATAATTTTTATGTATTATTTTTAAATAGGTAATTTATCTATTTAACCAGGTATTAAATTTTGTTTTTAACCATTTTAAAGTTTAGTATTTTTTCGATTTCGTATTTGTTATCGTTTTTTTCGATTTCGAATTTTTCTTTAAACGGGACGTTTTTTAAGGCTGGTTTTAATAAGGAAATATAAAATATAGGGTATATTTTTATAGTTTTAGGTAATAATAGTTTATAGTTAATTTTTTAATTTTTCTTTTAATTTTAAACGGATTAAGTTTTTTAAAATTCAGTTTGTCATTGGGCCTTTTAATTTTAATTTGGGAAAGGTTTAACGTTACGTTTTATTTTTAACGTAATAAATAAATTTTATCTTTTTTTATTTAAATTAATCCTTTAATTTTATTATTATTATAATATTGGGCCATTTTTTGTTATAAAAATTATAATTTAATTTAAAATCGGGTTTATACTATTTTGATTTTTGTTATTATTATTTTTGTTCGTAAAATTATAATAGTAATAATTAATATTTTGCGTATTAATTATTTTGGTCGTTAAGTTATTACGTTATATTTATATATAACTATATAAGGTAATATATTTATATTTTCGTTAACGGACGTATTATAAGTTATTTATGTAAATAATAAAAATTTAACTGAATTATTTTGTTAATAAGTAACGTAATTTTAAATGTATTATTTTAAGGTTTAATTTAATCGTTTTGTTTAATTATCCGTTTAAAGGTAATACGTTATTAAAAACTTAAGTTTAATATTAATCCGCTTAAAAAAGTTGGTACCGAATTTAGATATAAAAAGTTTATTTCGATTAAAAATAATTTCTTTTGGTATTCCGTATTTGTCGAAATAATCCCGCATAAAAACGTAAATTAATTATTTTATTATTACGGTTTTTTTAAAAGGTAAAAAATATTTATATTTGGTAAATTTATTAATAATTATTTATACCATATCGTACTTAATTTTAATAACGAGATTTTTTAATATAAAAAAATTAATAATAAAATCTTAAATTATAATATTCCATATTTTATTAGGTATATTTATAAGTTATAATAAATTATAAGGCTTATAATAAATTATTTTTCTTTTATTATAAACGTTATAATTTTTAATTATTTATTTAACCGTTTAATGAAATTTTGGGAAATTATAATTTTTTTAAAATTATTTAATAATTTTAAATATTTTTTAATATTTATATAAAAAGGTTTCGTAAATCTTTTTCATAAATTCCTTTTATTATTAGCGGGAGATATAAATCTTACCGCAAAATAATAATTGGTCCTTATCGTCGGCCTTTAATTATTTAACTTTTTTCTATTTTTCTAGGTTATAAAAGTTTCTGAATTAGGTTAACTTTTTTAAAGTCGGTTATTTTAAGGTTATATATAGCTATATTATTTTATCGTCCTTACGATATAATACTTATATATATCGTTTGGAGATTTTCGAGTTATAATTTCCTTTTCGATTTAAAATATCCATTTAAATATTTTTTTTTCCTTTAATATAGTAAATTTTAAAGTTAAATTTAAATAAAGAAATTATTTAATTTTTATAGCGTTTATTTAGTTTTTAGGTCCTTATAAATCGAATAAAACTTTTATGGTTTAAATAAATATTAATTTTTTTTAATTTTATTAAAAAATAATTCTTATTTCTTAAGTATTAAAATAATCGTTAGTAACCTTTTATCATAAATGGAATATTTAAATTCTGCATCTTTAAAAGCTTTAAAAAAGTACGTTATCGAATATTATTTTCCGTTACTTTTTAATTATTTTAAAATTATTTTAAAAGCATAATTTAAAACGTTTATTTTAAATTATTTCTTTTTATTATAATTAGGTAGCTTAATTACCGGGACGTTAATAATTTTATCTTTAATTTCTTAAAAAACCTTTTTTTTAACGTTTTTTTAATAATAAGCTTAATAAAAAGATTAATAAGTTTACCGTAATTTTAAACTAAGAGTCGTATATAACTAATGAATCCCAAAAATTAGCGGATATTAGTAACGGAAGCTTTATTTAGAATTGGCCAATTTTTGATAGCTTTTAATTTAGAATTTTGAATTTAAATTTGTTTCGGGATAATAATAAAGGTTAAAAAATTTAGTTTTTAAGTCTGCCAAACTTTTCTTTTTTGCGTTTATTAATAAGTTAACTTTTTCGAAGGCCTTTAAAACTTAAACGATATATTTTTTATATTTTTTTAAAGTTTTTAAAGAAATAAAAATATCGTTTAAATACACGAAAACGAATTTATTTAAAAATTTCCGTAAAATAATAATAAGTATATGCTAAAAGCTGGCTGGGGTATTAAGTAAGCCCTAAGGTATAACCTTATATTCGTAATATTTATAAATAATTTTAAAGGTAATTTTTTATTTTTCGCCTTTAATAATTCGAATTAATTAATACTTATCTGGCAAATTTAAGGCCGTAAAGTATTTGGTTTTGTTAATATTCTTTTATAGTATTTATTAATGTTAAAGGATATTTATTTTTAATAATAATATTATTTAATTATCGATAATTATATATTCGTCGGTATATTAAATCTTTATTCTTATTAATTTTAATTTTATTATGTTTCATTTTTAGTATTATTATAATTAAATACTTTACGGATAATTTGGACTTTTAAATATAACTTTTTTAAGGTTTCGTTAAAAGCTTTTTTAGAAAGTTTTAATTTTTTCAATATTTATATAATAAATTTAATAAAACTATAAATAATATCCTTTTTTAATAAAAATCTTATAATTTTATTAATTATAATTAAGTAATTTTTTTCCGATTCGTTGTTTAAATAATGTTTTAAATCGTTAATATTTAAAAGATATTCTTACCATAAGGTTAAAAATCCTAATTTCTTTAATTATATAATAAATTTTATAAAAATTTATTTTAAAATCATCTTATAAAAACGTTTATTATTTCTAATTAATCCGTAAATTACTGGCACGAAAGTACGGTATTCCAGAATAATATCGTATCCTGAAATATCGGCGATATCGAAAATAACCCGTTTTAAATATCCTTATATTTAAATTACAAATATTTTTATTTTTCGAAGAATTCGGTTATTATCGTAAATAAATAAACTTTTATTAACTATACGTAGTTTATATAATTATTATTTATATTTTTAAAAGATTTAACATTTTTCGGTTACCATAAAAAAAAACGAAACTTTCTTTTGTTCCGGAGTTAATTATAACGTTAAATATTTTATTTTCATAATAAAGTAAAATCTCGATTTAACTCCGTATTTTTTTCTTTACCTTATATAAGGTCTTATATATAGGGGTTCCATGGTACCTTATTTTCAAAAGCCTTTATAATTTTTTAACTAATATACTTTAATGGTTAAAAAACGTTTTTATTCGCGTACCTTTTTTATTATATGCTTGGTATAATAATTATCCATATACTTAAACCATTTTCTATTACCAAACTAGTATTTAAAAATAACTATCTTCTTTTAGCTGTTTTTTAGGTTTTATACTTCGCAAATTAAAGGGTTAAAAGGGTAGATTTCCGAAAAGGGCATTTCCATAATTAAATGTTCGTATTTTTTATATAACATTAATAAATAACATAAATATCCTTACGTTATAACCTTCCGACTTTATTTTAATTTAAAGTATAAATAATAAAACTAAGGATAATCTGGCTATCGGGGAATTTCTGTACATTTACACTTATCGTCTGGTTTTATAAATGTTTCCTTATTATATTTTTACTAAAATCTTTTTTTAACTTATTAATAAATAAGGTAGTTATAATTATAATAAATAATAAAATATAAAAGCTTGTAATTATTTGCTAAAAGTTTTAAGTATATTATATATTCCGGAAAAATACAGTATTCGGAAAATAAGTATTTATAATTACCGAAATCTTTTCGTAATTAACCGTTTTAATTATATATCATATATTTTTATATATTAAAATAACAAATGTATTTTAACGTAATGGTTACCCTGGAGGCTGTTCGTTTTGGCTGGTATTTGCAAGTTTTGGCCGTAATATTTTTGTAAATGGCATAACTTTCATATTTTAGATCGTGATTTTTAACCTTATTAATCGTAATAATAATAAGTTCCTAATCGGATTAAATAAAGTTTATTTCCTTTTTATTTTTTTCTTTATTATATATATTTCGTTCGGCCGTACGGACCTTTTTTTTAAGCTAGAACATCTTTTTTTTTTAGGGTTCATTTCTTTCGTTAAAAATAATATTCGTTGTTAAAATAACCTTTTTTGCCATAATTAAAATATTTAACTTTAAATTTATTTTTCTTAAATTCCGTTAAAATAAAATTAATTTTTTTTAATATTTATTTTTTATTTTTTTCTTATTATTAAAACGTTTATCGTTATTTTATTTACCGGGTTTTTTAAGTACCTATTAAAAATACGTCGGTCGGTAATAATAATTTTATTTATATAATTTTCGAAAGAACTTATTTTAAATACTTGAAATATTTTGTTTTTAACCTGTTTTTTTAAGCCGTCGTAATAAAAGAATAATAATATATGTTATATTAATTTAAAAATGGCCGTAAGTTAATAAATTCGGTCGTATATTTAACTGTTATAATAATTTACTTAAATTTATATATTTATTTAACCGTACATTATTACTTATTTATATTTCCGTATAAAATTTATAATCGTTTTTTAAAATTATCTTAATTATTAAAAATATAATTAGTAATATTTAATTAATTATCGGAATAATTTATTAAGTAATCTTTAAAAATAGGTTCGAATTAATCGAATATTTTTTTAGTAAATAATTACGAAATAATTATTACCTTTTAATAATTTTCAGTAAAAAAACTTTTATATTATTTAAAATAAAGTTTGGTTTTAACCAGAAATTCTTTTATATTAATGGATTTATTATAAGATTTAAAAGTAATTACTTTGTAACCTTTATTATTACGTAGTCCAGAATAAATAAAAAAAGATATAATTCCTTTTCGGTCGTAACTAAATAAAAAAAGAACGGGGGTTTTTGGACGAAAAGTAATTCTAAAAAAAAGTATAAAAATCTTCTTTTTAAGTTATCGGATAAGTTTGGCGTTTTTTTTTTTAAGTTTTATAACCTTTTTGGCCATAAGATTTAATCGTTTATTGGTTATAAATTCTTTTTTTCTTTTCCTTTTTTAATTTTTATACCTAATTTTTTTTTGGTCGGACTTTTTAAGCTGGACTTCGATAATTTTTTCGGGAGCAGAAATAAATTATTATTAGGAAAAAAAACCTTTTTTAAGCTTTTAGTTTTAATAATTATAAATACTATAATATCGATTAACTAAAAAACTTTTTTAATTATGAACAAATTATTTAATTTAATTATTAATCCATTATTAATTAATAACGGAAATCGAATATGTTATTTAATAGCTAAATATCGTTTTATAATATCGTTTTTACCGAATTTAAAAAAACTTATACCTAATTAGGCCTTAAATTATTCGTTAATTATTAATTTAAAGGTTATTAAAATATAACGAATTTGTTATATATTTACCTGAAAATATAAATAATAATAATATAATAAATAAGGTACTTATTAAAAAGAATTTACGGACTTTTCCCTTAACTAAAGAACGGTATTATTACTTTTAATTAAAAGCTTAAATTAATAACTAAAAAGCGAAATTAAATAACAATTATTTATACGGAAAACCGTCCGTAATATATCCAATTTTAACAAATAAACATATCGTAAATTTGTCTGATTTATATAATCTACGTAATCTAATCCCAGATTATCTAGATTATCTAAATCCATTAAATTACCTAAACCTTGGCACGGGGAAGTTAAGCTTTTCCTTGCCCGAGGTTTATCCGGTCGGAGTCTCCCTAAGAGACCTTCGAGGACAGGTTTTTTTTAAAGACAGAAACCCCTGTTTCTGTACTGTAACAAATTATCGCAGATAATTATTTAGCTTATACTTAAATATATTTTATTTAAAACAGTAATTTAAAGCTTAAATAATTTAAAACCTGTAATATTAATTCATTTAAGATAATCTTTAATAAATTTACTAAGAACTTATTAAAACCTTTTAAAATTATTACTTAATTTTTAACGTAATTATATAAATTATTACCAATGTTAAACTTTCTTAATTTTTCGAATCTTTTTTTAAATACGATTACTTAATACCGATTATTAAAATGTTTTTACGATAATAAATTTAACGAAATTAAACCTTAAAGTAATAATAATTAAACCGGATCTTTAAAACCAACTAAGAATACGGATATTTAAGTAAATCCTAATATCGTAATTAATATATTTAAAGGACAAAAATTTATATTAACCTTAAGGTCATTAAAGTTATTTATAAACTTTACGGTATTTATATTAAACGTTTTATATTTCGATCCGATTAATTAATAAAAACTTGATTTTCTTAAGCATATTATAAATAAGTTTTCGTCTTTTATAATTTTTCCATCTTTATTTACTTACCTTAATTTTCGCTTTTTAAGTACCGGAATTATAAATTAATTTAGAGAATTAACAAAATATTTAAAAAATAAAAACTTCCGGAATTTAAAATAATTAATAAGGTTCCTTATTATACCGATAACCTTAGTATAAAAGATCCAATTAAAGTTATCCTTAATAAAATTACCGATTAAAATAAGGTTATTTAAATTATCTTAAAAATTTTGAAGTTATAAAACCAGAAACAAATTCGAACGGTACAAAATCGATTAAAAATTTTAACGAAATAAACTTTAACCTAAAAAGCTTAATTAAGTATACGATTATTATTTAAAATATATTTTTAAGGTCCGAAATACTATTAAAGAATTTAATTTAAAAAGGAAAATAATTAGCAACAACGAATATATTAAAAGCTTATTAAAAGGGATAGACGTTAGATATTTCGAAGCAATTTTTAATAATTTGTTAATAAAGTTCGAAAATCTCTACGTAATAGCTTACGACCGATTATAGTTATTAATTAAAAACTAGGCTATTAATAAAGATGGGCTTTTTAGATACAAAGGCCAGAAATAACTTTAAATAAATATCAGTTTTTAATTTAACCGATATAATAAAAATCGGTTTTATTTAATTTAATAAACCAGATAATTTTTAAAAAAAAATTATCTACGTTTACCATAAATAATATTTAACCAAACTAAGAAGGTATTTAAAATTATAAACGCGTTTTAAAAGTTAAAGATTATATAAATACGATAAATTTAAATTTTCGAAGTTTTTTTAAAAAGAAAATTCCGAAACCGAAGATTTACCCGGATTTTATAATATTACGTTTTACTAGGATAAAAAATATTTTAAACCTAAACATATAATATAAGTCCGTCGATTAATTCAATTAATTACCAACCGGATAAATACAATCGATATAACCTTTACCGTAATGAAGGGAAATATTAAGAATAAAAAGGCTAACGTAATAATTATTTAGGCCGAAATAAACGTCATAATAACTTTTATTAAGGTATTTATTAATTTAACTAAGAATTAAGATACAATATATAAAAATGCCGATTATTTATTAATATAAAAATTATTGAATTAATTTTAATCGTGAATAACAGGTATATTATTTTCCTTAAAACCTTTAAGGATAAAATAATATTAAGAATAATTTAATTCCTTCAAATTTTAAAAAGTTAAGTAATCAAAGAATAAATTTTAATTTGGAAAAAGATTTTAAAATAAATTTATAATTCGTTAATTATCCTTATTTAATATAAGGAAAAAAAAACAGGTATTTTAATCGACGTAACGATACTTTTAGGAATGGAAGTCATTTATTAATTAACCCCGATGCAGATATTAATAATCCAGTTAAATTTCCGAGGGTTATTACGATCCTGAAACTAATTATTAAAAGACTGATATTAATTAGCCCTAAATAACAAAGATTAATATAATTTATTATGTCGATTAGGACGGAAAACCGTTTTATAAAAAGGTATTTTTACGTAATAAATTATGGAGCAACTTTATTAAAAATAAGAATATCCGATATTTAAAGAAAGTTTGTATTGTAGAAATTAACGATTTTAATCAGGCGATCGTATCTATTAATATTATAATAATTAAACGTTTTAAAAAAAAACAAAATCTAAAAGCTCAAAAAAAAAGAAGATTAAATACTGAATTAAGGAAAATGATATAATATATGAAATGTTTTTGTTTTATAAGATAAAAATCGGTATTTAAATAAATAATACCACTTAAATATTTATTAATACCTTGAAGTAAACGGTAATATTTAAATTAATAGTACTTTTACTTATGGGAACCTGATCGGTGGATATATAATTAAATTTAAAAAAAAGGGAAATGCGGAAAAAAATAAAAAAAGGAATTCGGAATTATTTGGTCCGGAATAATCGAAATTTGCCCAGATTTCATAAAAGCGTTTAAGAATTTTATGGGTACTAAAACTTTGGAAATATTTGGTCGTAAGAATAAGGACGCGATTAAAATAATCGAAATTAAAATACGAAAATTAAAGGCCTTAAATTCGAAAAAGCTTATTAAGATTCTTTTATGGATATCGGTTATAAAGTAAAAAGTTGAAAAAAAAACTAAGATTTTATTAATCCAGTAATATAATACAGTTAAATATATTACCCCATCATTTAAGCTGGTAATCCGAATAAGTTATAAAGGTAATAAAATTTTAATTAATAAAGTTATCGATATTAGAACCGAATTTAACGTTATTATTACGTCGTACGTTAAACGATATGGATTAATTATGCGATAAATCTGTATATTATGTATAAACTTTAATTCTTGAACAAAGATTTTTTTCGAAAATATAATTGAAGTTTGCGTTTAGTTAGCTGGCCGATTAATTACTATGTTTTTATTTGTCGTCGAGAACCATTATATTACGTAATTATCAATTTTTAAATTTAATTTTATCAATAAATTAAAAAATAATATTTAATAAAGACAATGAAATAATAAAGAAAGCCTTAAAATTCGGTTCGATAAAAATTATTATTATATTAATCTTAACTAAAAAGAGGTATTCGTAATATCCGTACCAATAAAAAACATTTAAAAAGAATAACCGGTAAATTTATAAAATATTTTATTACCGAAAATAAACTTACGAGTAACAAAATAAGTAAATATTTTTTAACCCTTATATTTTTTTAATTAATAAGACTTATATTAATTAAAACCCGGTAATTACTTAAAAAATTATAAATAACTAACTAAAATCCGGAAATATTATTTTAGGCTAATTGAACGATAAGGAATTTATAAACGTTTTATACAGAATTCTTTAAAATAAAATACGTAATAAGATTAATAATAACCGGTCGGTATAAATTAACATTATATATAAACTGAAATAAAAGAATAGTTCCTATTAATAACGTACTGCTTAACGGATTAATACTACCTAAAAACCACGATTAAAAAATTAAAGAATTAAAAAAAATAAGATAAATTATTAATTAATACGGAAAAAAGTCAGATAAACCCGATATTTTATTAACTATTTTATTTCGGAAATTCGTTAATATATCTCGAAACATTCAACTTACCGATTAAAAAGTTAAAATTATTTTTAATTAATTAAGCAATAAATTTATCTGTACGGAAAAAACTTTAAAAAAAGAAATATTATACCGAAAAGAATTACTTGAAGTTAAAATTAATAAAAATACGGTAAGATTAAATAATATATTATACCAAATTAAGAAATTCGAACCATCCTTTATAAAAAATAACAAACTAAAAATATTATTATATTAATTAATATAAAAGATAAACTAATCGACATATTACGAATCCGAATTTAAAAAAACGTATTCGAATAATTTTATACGGCATATAAAAATATCTAATTCCTTATAAAAAAAGATAATAGCTGACGATTAATTAATTCCGTAAAAAAACTTAATATTATTATCTTCCGAAATACGTATATAGTAAGAGATTATAAGGAACTTTTTCGAACTTTATACTATATTTTTAAAACCTTTAATAAAACATTTTTCCGGCTATAATTAGGTTACTTTGCTAATAATTAATAAAAGTTTTACGACCTTTTTAATACCGTTAAAGTTTGTAAAAATAACCACCTTATCCTACAAAGTTACCAACTATATAATGTACTTTTATTACGTAATAAAGAAGATCTTAAACGATTTAGTACCCTATATAACCCACTTATTCGTTAATAATATCGGTATTAAGGGCCCGAAAACTAAATATAATAATAAGGAAACTTTTCCAAAAATTCAAAAATTCGTTTATAAGCATATCGTTAATATAAATAAAATCTTTGTTAATTACTAACTTATTAATATTAAGATTAATATAAAAAAGTCTTAATAATACCAAAAAACTTCCGTTATAATCGGATTCCTTCCGGATTAACTGGTTACGGACCTGACATTTTAAAGGTAATTAAATCTTAAAAATTCAACTATATAACAACATTTGAAGAATTAAAGCTTTTTTAAATATTATTATTTATTACCAATATTTTTATTACGTATTATACTTTATGAATAAAACGTTTTCCGAATTTATTCCGAAAATATTATTCTTTTTATTCAAGGCCCTAATGAAAATCTGACAATAAAAACCTTAAAAAGAAAGTTTACGATAACCCCGATTTTGGCTACCTTAAATTATAATCCCGGTATAAAAAAATTTTTTATAGGGACCGACGGAAGCAAAATTAAGTATAAAAATATTTTTATTTAATTAATTAATAAAATCAAATATTCCGAAGGTTTTAAGCATAATATTTAAAAAGGTATTAAATTAAATTACGATATTAATAAATCAAAGTACCGGATTATTTTTAAAGTTTTAAAAAAGTTCTGGATTTACATTTATAATATCCGATTTATATTACAAATTAACATTAAAGTATTATTTAATTACATTAAGAACTTTTTAAGTTTTGTACTTAATATTACGGTTATCCGTTAAATCGTTTAAAAAAACTATTCGATTTCGAAATTTAATATATTTCCGCTAAGAAAGATTTAATTATAAATAATTTATCCCTAAAGTCACCTGGTACCTTTAACATATTAAACGATTAATAAAAAGAAAAAGTTAACGATTTTATTAATATCTCTTAAAACGGATTAAAGGTAAAAGTCTTTTGTTAAGAACTGGATTAAGGGATTATAAAAATACGCAAATTTTTAACGATACTAAATATTCCTAATCCTTTTCGTAAAGTCTAAAAAAAGTAACTTTTAAAATAAAACTTTTAAAATATTTTTTCAGAACGGGATTTTTTGGTATCAGGTAAATAAACGATACGGCAACTTGTAACGAACCTGTTATATATCCACCTAGAGGTATAAGCAGTATCCGAAATAAAAGTCTTGATTTGTAGGTAATAATAATATAACGAATAAGGTGTTCGTTAAAAAAGTCTGCGGACTTTTTCCATAATCTGAAAACGGTACAGATGCCTTTAATTAAAGATTTAGATTAATAATTAAAAAGCGAAACTAAAAAAATGTTATCTATATAAGAAATCGTCTGATATATATATCCTCCTTATTCTTTTCAGTTTCTAAAAATTTCTGGAGGTTTCTAAAAACGGATAAAAACAGTCCGAAAGCCGAGATTTAGCCGGCGGGATGGAGGCCTTAACCGTTTTAACTTACCTAGTTCTTTTTCTGGGTTTAATAAAATTTTTATGGATATAATACTATTCCTTTTTTCCTAAAATTTTTATCCCAAAGTTTTTTAAAAGGTAAGTTTCCTTTTTTCTCTAAATATCGCAATATATTTTAACCATGTTAAATAAACCTTAAAAACGTTTTAAAACTTTAACCGAAAGTCGTCGCGAACTTATAAAATCAATTTTTTAATTTGGGTTTGAAATTATACCGTACATACGTTATTTTAAAAAGGGTTTTTTTTTGTAAGATATTAAAAAACCGGAAAAATTGCCAGAATTATCTATTAGTTAACGTTTAGACCTATGATGGAAATTACATTTCGTTAACGTTTTTTAAAAACATTCGGGCTGAAAAGTTTCGAATAAATAAGGAACAACGTTTAACGGTTTAATAATTACAGAAATTATTTAACCGTATCGTTCGGTTAAATCGTCAGTTTAAATAATTACATTTTCAAGGAATATTATTTATTTAAAAAGGGCTTAAAAATATGGATAAGTTAAAAAAATAAAATAGATTAAATACGGAAAGAAATTACCAAAAAAAGAAGCGAACGGAACTTACTTTAAGATTTAACGCATTAATAAAAATATCTACCTTTTTCGATTAGAACGACTTAAATCTAAATTTAAGTAAAGGGTCGTTACCACCTACAACCCTGGTCGTATTAAAGACGGTCGGTTAAGATTTTATCGGTAAAAATCTTTAACCAGGTTTATTATATTCGTTAAGTATTTAAATAGCTTCTATATATTATCCTTAAATGGGTGATTTATCCCATTAACTAGGTCCTAGATCTTATTTTTAACTATTTTGGAATCCAGTATTTTTTCGACTTCGTATTCGTTATCATCTTTTTCGATCTCAAGATTTTTCTTAAACGGGACGTTTTTTTGAGCTAATTTTAACCAAAAGAAATATGGAATATAAGATATATCCTTATAATTTTAGATAATAACAATTTATAATTAATTTTTAAAATAACCTTTTTAATTTTAAACGGTCCAAATTTGTTAAAATTAAGTTTATCATTAAGCCTTCTTGTCTTAATTTAAGAAAGGTTTAATATTACGTTTTATTTTTAACGTAATAAATAAACCTTATTTCCTTTCGCTAAAATTAATCCCTTAATCTTTTTCTTATTATAATATTAAGCCATTTTTTATTATAAAAATTATAACTTAATTTAAAATCGGGCTTACACCGTTTTAATTTCCGTTATTATTTTTTTTACTTGTAAAGTTATCGTAATAATAACAGGTATCCTACGTATTAACTGCTCTGCTCGTTAAATTACCGCGTTATATGCGTACATAACTATATAAGGTAATATATTTATATCTTCGTTAACGAACGTATTATAAACTATCTATGCAAATAGTAAAAGCTTAACCTAATTATTTTGTTAATAATTAACGTAACTTCGTAAATATTGTTCCAAAATGTGATTTAATCGTTTTAATTAATTATCTGTTTCAAGATAATAAATTATCGAAAATTTAAGTTTAATACCGATTTACTTAAAGAAGTTGGTACCGAATTTAGATATAAAAAATTTATTTCGATCGGAAACGATTTTTTCTGATATTCCGTACTTATCGAAATAATATCGAATAAAGGCATAAGTTAATTATTTTGCCATTACGGTTCCTTTAAAAGGTAAAAAGTACCCATATTTAATAAGTCTGTTAATAATTACTTATACCGTATTGTATTTAACTTTAACAACTGGGTTTTTCGATATAAAAAAACCAGTAATAAAATCCTAAACTATAATATTCCATATTTTATTAAATATATCTGTAGCTTATAATAAGTTATACGGCTTATAACGGCTTACTTTAACCTTATATAAACGTTATAATTCGTAATTACTTACTTAACTATCTGGTAAAGTTTTAAAAAGTCGAATTTTTTTAAAGTCGTTTGATAATTTTAAATTTTTTTGGGTATCTATATAAGGGATTTTCGTAAAATTTCTTAATAAATTCCTTTTGTTATTAGCAAGGGATATAAATCTTGCCACGGAATAATAATTAGTTCTTATCGTTTTTTTTAGTTATCTAATTTTTTTTAGTTTTTCCGGGTTATAAAAGTTTTTAAATTGGGTTAACTTTTCCGGAGTCAGCTATTTTAACGTTACATATAACTAAATTGTCCTATCGTCCTTACGATATAACATTTACATATATCGTTTGGAAATTTTTAAGTCGTAATTTTCTTTTCGGCTTAAAATATCCGCTTAAATTTTTTTTTTTTGCTTTTAATATGGTAAATTTTAAAGTTAAATTTAAATTAAAAACTTATCTAATTTTTATAGCGTTTATTTAGTTTTTAGGTAATCATAAATCGTATAAAATTTTTATAATTTGAATAAATATCGAATAATTCCTTATTTTATTAAGGAATGGTTCTTATTCCTTAAGTGCTAAAATAATCGCCAGTAATTCCTTATCGTAAATAGGATATTTAAGTTCTGCATCTTTAAAAGTTTTGGAAAAATGTGCCACTAGGTACCATTTTCCATTATTCTCTAATTATTTTAAAACTGCTCGAAGGGTATAATTTAAAACGTTTATTTTAAATCGTTTCTTTTTGTTATAGTTTGGTAACTTAACTATCGGGGCGTTAATAATTCTATTCTTAATTTCTTGGAAAACTGTCGTCGCTTTTCGGAAAATTCGAATTCTTTTTAACGTATTTCTTTGGTGGTAAGTTTGGTCAGGGGGCTGGCAAGTTTGCCATAATCCCAGACCAAAGGTTATACGTAGCCAGTAAATTCCAAAAATTAGCGAATATTAATAATACTAGCTTTATCTGGGGTTAGCAAATTCTTGATAATTTCCAACTTGGAATCTTGGATTTAAATTTATCCAAGGGTAATAATAAAACCTAAAAAATCTAGCTTTTAAATATACCAAACGCTCTTTTTAACGTTTACTAGCAAATTAACCTTCTTAAAGGCTTCTAATATTTAAGCGATATCTTTTTTATATTCTTCCTAAAGTTTTTAAGTAAATAAAGATATCGTTTAAATAAATAAAGATATCGTTAAAATAAATAAAGATAAATTTATTTAGAAACCTCCATAAAATAATAATAAGCATATACTGAAAGCTGGCTAAAACGTGAATTAATCGTTATAACATAACCTTATATTCGTAATATTTATAAATAGTTCTAAAAGTAGTTTTTTATTTTTCGTTTTTAGTTATTCGAATTAGGTAATAATTATCTGGCAGGTTTAAGGTTATAAATTATTTAATTTTATTAATATTTTCTCTTATAATATTTATTAACGTTAAAAAATATCTATTTTTAATAATAATATCGTTAAACTGTCGATAAATATATATTGGTTAATATATTAAATCTGCATCCTTATTAATTTTAATTTTGCCGTCCTTTATTTTTGGTATTACTATTACTAAATATTTTGCAAACAATTCGGATTATTAAATATAACTTTTTTTAAGGTTTCGTTAAAAGCTTCTCTAAAAGACTTTAACTTTTTTAAGGTTTATATAATAAATTTAATAAAGTTTTAAATAATATCCTTCCTTAATAAAAATCCTATAATCCCATTAATTATGGTCGGGGAATTCTTTTCGGGTTCATTCCTTAAATAACGTTTTAAACCGTCTATATTTAGGAGGTATTATTATTATTAAGTTAAAAATCCTGGTTTTTTTAATCATATAACAAATTTTATAAAATTCCTTTTTAAAAATATCCCATAAAAACGTTTATTTTTTCCAGTTAATCCGTAAATTATTAAAATAAAGCTATAATATTCCTAAAATAATATCGTATCTTAAGATGTCGGCGATATTAAAAGTAATTTTCTTTAAATATCCTTAAATTTGAACCATAAGGTTTTTTGTTTTTCGGAAAATTCGACGGTTATCGTAAATAACTAAGCTTTTATTAATTATTTGTAACTTATATAATTGTTACCTATATTTCCAAAAGACTTAATATTTTTCAGCTACTTTAAGGAAAATAAAGTTTCTTTTTATTCCAGATTTAATTATAACATTAAATATTTTGTTTCTGTAATAAATAAAAATCTTAATTTAATTCCGTATTTTTTTCTTTATTTCGTATAATATTTTATATATAAGGGCTTCTTGGTACCTTATTTTCGAAAACCTTTATAATTTTATAAGTAACGTACCTTGGAAATTAAAAGGCGTTTTTATTCGCGTACCTTTTTAGCCGCATATTTAGTATAAGAATTATTTATATATTTAAACCACTTTTTGTTGCCGAATTAGTACTTAAAAACAACTATTTTCTTTTGGCTTTTCCTTAGGTCCTATATTTCGCGAATTATAAAGTCAAAAAGGTAAACCTCTGAAAAGGGCATTCTTATAGCTAGGAATTCGTATTTATTATATAATATTAATAAATAATATAAGCATTCTTACGTTACGGCCTTCCGGCTTTATTTTAATTTAGGATATAGGTAATAAAATTTAGGGTAATCTGGTTATCGGGGGATTTTTGTATATCTGCATTCGTCGTTTAGTTTTATAAACGTTTTTTCGTTATATTTTAGCCAAAAGTTGTTATCTTTTTTAATTCGTTAGTAAATAAGGCAGCTATATCGTAACAAGTAATAAAATATAAAAACTTATAATCGTCTGCTAAAGGTTTAGGGTATATTATACATTCCGGAAAAATATAATATTCGGGGGATAATTATCCATAGTTATTAAAATCGGTTCGTAATTAACTATTTTGGTTATATGTTTTATATTTTTATGTATTAAGCTAATAAATGCATCTTAACGTAATGGCTATCCTAAAGGCTATTCGTCCTAGATAATATTTGTAAATTCTGGCCGTAGTACTTTTGTATATAATATAATTTTCACAATTTGGGTCCTTATTTTTAAACTTATTGGTCGTAACAATAATAAATTTCTGATCGGCGGAAATAAGGTTTATTTCTTTTTTAACTTTTTCTTCGCTATTTATATCTCGTTTGGCCGTACGGATTTCTTTTTTTAAGCTGGGAAATCTTTTTATTCAAAAAGTTCCCTTTTTTCGTTAAAGAATAATATTCGTTTTTAAAATAGCCCTTTTTGTTACGGTTAAAACATTTAACTTTAGATTTTTTTTTTAATTCCGTTAAAATAATTCTAGCTTCCTTTTAAAATTTATCCGTTATTTTTTTCTTATTATTAAAACGTTTATCGTTACTTCGTTTGCCGGTTCTTTTTTAAAATACCGATTAAGAATACGACGGTCGGTAATAATAATTTTATTTATATAATTTTAAAACAAAAATTATTTTAAATATCCTAAATATTTTATTTTTAACCTAAAGCTTTAAGCCGTTATAATAAAAATAATAACGTATCTTAAAGTAATTTAAAATGGTTATTAACTGGTTAAATTTAATCGTATATTTGGCTATTAAAATAATTTATTAAAGTTTATACATTTACTTAACCGCATATTATTACTTATTTAAATTTCCAAACAAAATTTATATTCGTTTTTTAAAGTTTTCGTCATCGTTAAAAATATAATTAATAACATTTAAATAATCGTCGGAAAGATTTATTAAATAATTTATAAAAATAAATTCGAATTCATCGAATATTCTTCAAGCAAATAGTTAAGAAATAATTATTACCTTTTAATATTTTTCCGTTAAAAAAATTTCGTATTATTTAAGGTAAAATCTGGCTTTAACTGAAACCTTTTTTATATTCGTAAACTTATTATAAGGTTTGGAAGTAATTAACTTATAATCTTTAATATCAGATATTCTGTAATAAATAGGAAAAGATATAGTTTCTTTTTAGTTTCGATTAAATAAATAAAAAATTAAAATTTTTAAACAAAAAGTAATTCTTAAAAAGGGTACAAAAACCTTTTTCTTTAACTATCGGGTAAATTTAATATTTTCTTATCTAAAACTTATAACTTTTTTAGTTATAAGGTTTAATTATTCGTTAATTATAAATTGTTTTTCTTTTCTTTTTTCCAATTCCGTCCCGTAAACTTCCTTAACTTCTTTCTCTTCTTAATCGGACTTTTTAGGTTATACTTTAATAAATTCCTTAAAAGTAAAACTAAGTTACCTTACAGAAAAAAAAAACCTTGTTAAACCTTTAGCTTTAATAATTACGAAATGTTATATTATCGATTAATTAAAAACTTTTTTAATAAGAAATAAATTATATAATCCGGTTATTAATCCTTTATTAATTAATAACGAAAATCGAATATATTATGTATTTATTAAACGTTATTTTACTATATCGTTTTTATTAAATTTAAAAAAACTTATACCTAGTTAAGCCTTAAAGTATTCGTTTATTATTGAAATGGGGCGGGACAGAGTCAGTCCTGATCAGTACGAAATCGAAGAGAGTGTCACGAGTGAGCCCAGGGTTCTGGAGAAAATTGAAGTCAATGCAATTGATCTGGTGTTGAGATCACTCTGTCTGATAATAGACAAATGTCTAAGTGGTGAATGTCTCCGGGGTTGCGCCCGGCGAAAAGAGCTCCTAGAAATACATGAGTGGTGCTGACTAACTGATCAGTAGACCCACATCCTTGGCCCTGCACCCTGCACCATTTCATTATTAATTAAAAATCTATTAAAATATAACGAACTTATTATATATTTACCTGGATATATAAGTAATATCCGAAATAAAAGTTTAAATCTGCAGGTAATAATAATATAACGAATAAAGTATTTGTTAAAAAAGTTTACGGACTTTTCCTTTAATCTGAAAACGGTATAAATACCTTTAATTAAAAACTTAAATTAATAGCTAAAAAACGAAATTATAAAGATGCTATTTATATAAAAAATCGACTGATACATATATCCTCCTTATTTCCCTTAATTTCCAAAGATCTTTAAAGGTTTTTGAAAACGGACAAAAACGGTTTCCCTCTATCTCTGGAAACAGATAAAGATAGTCCGAAAGCCGAGATTTAGCCGGCGGGGTGGAGGCCTTAGCCGTCTTAACTTACCTAGCTCCTTCTCTGGGTTTAATAGAATTCCCATAGATATAACACGATTATAAGGTGATTAATGTAAAATAAAAGAAATTATTAATAATTAAATAATATTATAAAAACTATAATTATAAAAAGCAAGATTTAATTTCTTATCGTATAATAGCTTTAAATTATTAACGCGGAATATTTATTTTATATTTAGAAGGTAATATTTATGTATAATAAATATTAAAAAGTAACCGATCGGCGTTTCGAAAAAATCCATAAATTTTTCGTAACTTATTAATATAGTTATTATTTATAATCGATATATAATTTATACCTATTAATAACAGCTATAAAATTACGGCCGAAATTAAATACGACTTTTCCGATTATTTAAAAATAAAAGTTTTACGTTTAATTACGTTAATAATAACTAAAAACTTTTTAAATAAATATATTTTTTACCGGTATAATATTCCGATTAAGATTAAAATCAATAAAGAATTCGAAATTAAAAGCAAAATAATTAAAACTTATAACGTATTTAAGATTTAATGAAAAATTAAAACCGCATACGTTACTTAAGGGTAAGATTTAATCGAAAAAAAATACGTTTTAACATTAAAAGTTTAATAAAAGCGATAATTAAATTAATAAAGGATAAGTTGAATTTTTAATAAAAATTAATTCTCGCTAATAACATTACAGTAACTCCAGATTTTACGCCTTTAATTTACCACCGTATATACAGACCTTTAGTTAAACTTTTATCGATAAAAATAAAAAAAAAACTAAATTCCTAGTAACGATTAATATAAATTAAATAATAAAAGATATATCAATATATATTTTAATATATTTATAAATTATAAATTTTATATTATTATAATTACTTTAAAATTCTTTTACGTTCCGTTAATAATTAAAAATAATACGAAAGAAACCTAATGTTTTAAAACGAATATAAAGATTTAAAAAATAATTAATAATACGGTTACCCGTCTGGATAATCGAAAGCGTTAAAAAAGTTTTTATTATAAAACTAAAAGGCGGAAATATTCCCAAAAAATTAATATTACGGATACAAATCGCCGACCGCCGGATAGTTATTCGATAATACTGAAAACTAAGCGAAACTTAAAACTATAACTTATTTTAAACGTTTAACTTACTTTTTATAAAAAAGGTAATAAAACCTAATAAATAACGGATTATTTATAATTAAAATATTAGGCGATATATGATATTAGTCGTATTTAATATTACGGAATCGGTATTAAAAAAAGACGTTAAACTATAAATAAGTTTTTAACCAAATATAAAATTATTAAATTTGTAAATATTATTAAAATTAATAAAACATTTAAAAAGATAATTAATACTTAAAGCTCAATTAATATAACGGTGCATAGCCGTAAAAAATATTAAAATATTAAAAACAGTTAATAATATTCGACGTTAAGCACAAATAAAATCCAAATTATGCATATTTTATATAATTTTTTAACCGATCGGTAGGGAATTATGAAACGCTAGAAATAAATTACCGAAACTAGATTATAATTTAAAAAATAACTTTTTTCAAGGACTAATTAATTTACTCGTATTTATATTATTACGAAAGACCTCAGGATTACGTAAATCTAACGGTTAATAAAAACTTATAATTATATTAATTAAAAATATACTTAAATATATAAAAAACTTAAAAAATAATATAATTTAAAAGAAATAGTTAATATAGTTATAGAAAAGAAATATTATAAAAGGAATACGTGTATAAAATCGAAAAATATATAATTAATTAAAGAACGTTGTAATAACTATTTCTTTCCTTCCTTTGCTTAATATCAGATAAAATTTTCAGAAATTCTTTCGACGTACAAGTTTTTAAACAAAGAATTAATATATTAACCCTAAAAGTGTTTAATTAATTATTTATATAATTTGTTATTACTTTTCAATGTTTTCCTGGTCTTATATAACTTTTAACTTTAATACCAAAATACTTATAAACATACTTATATTTATATACTTTAACATATATACATATATCTATATACCACGAATTATTTCCTACTCGCTATTAATATTTTTATACCATCAAATATCGTTCCTATTTTACCTGTAGCTTTTCGTTAACCTATAAATCGTTATTATATCAGCGTCCAAAAAACGTACTATGCATAATAAAAGAAGTTCCAAAAATTAAAAAATTTGGAACTTTGCAAAATTCGCTTAATTAACCAGCGTACTTATATAAAAAGAAGATAATATAATATAACTGATTCGAAAAATATATAATAATAATACCAATCCGTATTTTATTAAGTTATGTATTTTTAAATATTACTTTAATCGGGTTATTTTTATCCACCTTTATAATAAAAATAATCGGCGTTTATTAAGAAAAATTACCTTATTTTTATTATAAATACTAAAAACTTAAAACGAGATAATAATAGCGTGATTATAATATATTATTATACTTATAAAAAACCATTACTTTTTTCGGTTTAAATATATTGTTACCTTAATTTAAATCATTGGTTAAAAGTTACTTTAAGAAATTATAATTATTATTTAAAAACCGGTCGAATAATCGGTAATAACCAGGCTGGGTTAATCTTTAATTAGTACGAAAAAGAAATTAAATCGAAAAATCCGCTATCTATTTAGCTATTACGAATATAAAATTACGTCCTGACAACATTCCTCTAGGCCATTAAATTAACATATTATATATCCGCTTAAAATGTTTACTTTTAAGATCTAACATTTATTTAAATTTTAAACGTTTTTAATAATTATCCTGATTATGCCGGGAAACGTAAAATAGATTAATTTTTAATAATTTTTCCGTCGGGATTATAATCGTTATAATAGCTACTTTAGTCCATTTTTATATTTATAATTTATGCGTTAATTTTCCATTCTATATTATTATTTATACCATTTCGTAATAATGAAATAATTTAATAATTAAAATGGTTAAATAGGACTAAAGTCAAATAAAATATAAAATAATCGACATAATTAAAAGGTATGTTAATTTAAAACCTACAAAATTTGATATTAAAGGAAATATAAAAAAAAGGCCCGGAAAACTTTTATTTTTATTAGCTAAAGTTTAATATAACGAATCCGATACCGATTAATCCTTAAAAAAACTTTTTATTGTCGAGTTTTAACTTATACGTTTAAAGCCTATTAAAAATATTAGGGAATTATTACATATAATACGTAAAATACCGGACTTTATATTAAACTTTTTTATTAATCGGCCTCCACGACGGCTTAAAAACCCTTAAATATAATTATGCCTTTAGCTCTGTCTATTTAAATTCAGCTTTCGGCACCTAAAATTATTTAACCTAATCCGACGTTTAAAAAGCTAACTTTTAATACGAAATCTATAACTTAATTAGTTTCAAATAATTAACGCGCAAAAATTATAATTCATAGTTAATATAGGACCACGTATAAATAAGTAAGAAAATACTTTCGAAAATATAAGACGGAAACCCGAATCTTATTTCCCTTAAGAATAACCTAATTAATTTAAGTATAAAATATTAATCGTTAAAGAATTATCTGAAAATAAGGTTTAGAAAAATTGAAAAGAACTAAATAACGGAAACATTTAACGAAAGATAAAAAATTAAGTGTTAAATTAAAAATATTAAAAAATAAGGTTCGGAAACGTTAATTTAATTAATCGGCGAGGTTTATATACCTTTAATTTATTCAAGGCGTTCGGAATTATTACGCTAAATCTTTATTTATTTCTTAAAATACATTAAGGTGGATTTTATTTTAAAAAAAAGGTTGAACTGGTATACGGTGTAAGGCTAAAGCTATAATTCTTTTAATTAATTAATTAGCACCATTTATATATTTCTTGGAGCTCGGTTTGCCGGACGCAACCCCAGATATTTACGATTTATCATTATTAGACAGACTGGATTGAATATTAATTTAATTACCTTAACTTTAATCTTTTCCAGAACCCTGGGCTTACTCGTAATACTTTCTTCAATTTCGTACTGATCAGGATTACCTCTGTCCCGCCCTATCTAAATAAATTATGTAAATTTACGCCATACTTACTTATTAAAAATAAATATATAACGGCCGGTTTCTTATATAAATGGAATCTATTTAATTTCGTATTTAAGTTATTAGTCTGAATCTTTCATTAAAAGCATCATTTTTCTGTTAAGAAGAAAATCTGCAAACCTTTTTAAAGAATAAACCTTCGAATCATTTATTATGCTATTGTTATCTGCAAATTAAAACCCGATTTCGGATACTGCTTATACCGGGAGGTAGATATATTACAGGTTTGCTATAGCTATAACTATCTTTTTAATAAGTTTAATAATTACTTTTTTTAAACCCGGTTTTAAGATTCTTTAAGATATATGGTAAGACTATCGTATAAATTTTCTTTTAAAGTTTTATTTATTTTCTTTATAATCCTTTATTTATTTTTATATTAAAATGGGACAGGGTGCAGGGCCGAGAATTTGGCTCTACTGACCAATTAATCAGCACCACTTATATATTTCTAGGAGCCTTTTTCGCCGGGCGCAAACCCGGAAATACTTATTACTTATTATTATTCAGATTAGATTACTTTTAATACCAATTTAATTGCATGATCTTTAATTTTCTTTAAGACTCTGGGCTTATTCGTAACATTTCTTTTAATTCCATACTAATTATGATTCGCTTTGTCCCGCCTTATTTTATCTGGCTGCAAAAAAAAAGGAAACTGGCTTTTGTTAACTGCCGAGGTCACTTTTAACTTTCCGATTATCAAGTGGTATACAATTAACGGCGGTAATTATGATAATAACGAAATTTTTTAATAAATAAAAAGAAAGTTATTAAATTAAGGCCGTATACAAAACAGTTTAATTTAAACGACGGTAAAAAAATATAAACGCGTTTAAGTAACTAATTTTAAAAAATGGATTAATTACCAAACTTTTAAACTATTTACGTAATGCGGATTATTAAACGTATTAATGAAAAGATTACGTAATAAAATAAATTATAAAATTTGATTAAAAAGAATTGAAAAAATTTCAATTATGTTATTTCTAACGTAATTATTAAAATTTAAATTAATTAAAATAAATGCAATAATAATAAGGTTAAAGATATGGATAAGATAACGAATACGAATAAAAACAGGAATGGAGTTATAAAATAAAGGTATCTAAAAAATAACGTTTTTTAATACGATATAAAAATTGAAAACGAAGCGTTACAAAATATATTTTAAACCTTTTTGGCGTTAATTAAGTATTATTTTATTTATTTATTATTAGGCGGTTTTATTTAAGATTTCTTTTTATATTAAATTTAAGTATTATAACGTTTAAACTAGTAATAAAGGTATTATTTAACAAATTAAAAAACGTTATTTAGTTTTGAATTTAAAACAAAGGAAAATATACGGAAAACAATTATCGTAGATAATTATTTATTCTATGCCTGAATGTATTTTATTTAACGTAATATTTCAAAATTGAAATAATTGTACAACCGGTAATATTAATGAATTTAAAATAGATTTTAAAAAGATTTTAAAAGCTTGTTAAAAGTGTCTAAAATTATTACTTGAATTGAAATTTTATAATATAAATTATTATTAATAATAAATTTCCTTCACATTTCTAATTTGTTTCAAGTACGATTATTTAATACCGATTATTAAACATTGTTTACGATAAAAAATTTAGTAAAATTAAATTTTAAAGAATAATAATTAAACCTGATCCTTAAAACTAATTAAGAATATAAATACTTTAATGGCATTTAGTATCGTAAGTAGTATTTTTTAAAAATGAAATTTTATATTAACTTAAGGGTTATTAGAGTTATTTATAGCCCTTACGGTACTTATCTTAAACGTTTGATTTTTCGATATAATTAATTAATAAAGATTAGGTTTTATTACAAAATATTATAAATAAATTTTCGTTTATTATAATATTTCGGACTTATTTACTGTTCCGGATTGTTGTTTTTAAAGTACCGGGATTATTAATTAGTTTAAGAAAATTAATAAATTATTTAAAAGATATAAATATACGAAGCTTTTAATAATGAATAAGGAATTATATTAAACCGATAACCTTATTATAAAGGATCGCATTAAAGCTGTTTTTAATAAAGTTACCGATTAAAATAAAGTTGTTTAAATTATTTTAAAATATTTAAATTGTAAAGTTATAAGTAAATTCGAAAGGTATAGAATTAATTAATAACTTTAACCAAATAAATTTGGCGAAGAAAGCTTAATTAAGTATACGATTATTATTTAAAATACGTTATTAATATACAAAATGATATTAAAAAGTTCAGGTTAAGAGGGAAGATAATTAATAAAGATAAATATACCGAAAGATTATTAGTAGTTTTATTTATTAAATATTTCGAAAATTTAGGGGTAATAATCTGCGACCGAATATGGTTATTAATTAAAAACAAGGTTATTAATATGGCAGAGTTTCTTAAATATAAAAGCCGTAAATAACCTTAAATAAATATCCGTTTTAATTTTAACCGAAAAAATAAAAACCGGTTTTATTCGGTTTAACAAATTAAATAACTCTGATGGGAAAGTTTACGTTGTCGATAAATAATACCTAACTAAACGATTAAATATTTAAAGTTATAAACGTATTTTAAACTTTAAAGATTATAAAGGTACGAAAGATTTTCAATTCTGAAACTTTTAAAAAAGAAATACGGAATCGAAAAACTATCCGGATTCTATAATATTACGTTTTGCCAGGATAGAAAATACCTTAGGTCTATATATATAACGCAACTTTATCGATTAAGATAATTAATTTCCTGCTGGATAAATATAATCGATATAATCTTTACCGTTAACGAAATAAATAGCAAAAACGAAAAGGTTACCGTAATAATTACCAAAACCGACATAGACGTTATAATAAATTTAATTAAAGCATTTATTAGTTTTATTAAAAGCCAAAATCTAATAGATAAAAATATCGTTTATTTATTAATATGGAAATTATAAAATTAATTTTATTCGTTAACGACGGATATACCATTTTCTTCAGATCCTTTAAGAATAAAATAACATTAAACATAATTTTAATTTTTCTAAAATTTAAAAATTAAGCGATCAAATAATACATCCCGATTTGGAAAGAAAATGTTAAAATAAATCCATAATTTGCCGGCCTTGCTGCTCGCTATAAAAAAAAGAGGCGGTATTTTGATCTGCAAGATAACATCTTCCGGCATATAAATAATTAACCGACTAACCTTAATTCGGATTTCAATAATCTAACTAAATCTTAAAGGTATATTACGATTTTAAAACCAAATCAATAAGAAACCGATATTAGTTAACTGAAGGTAACCGAGATTAATATAATTTATTTCGTTAATTATAATAAAAACCCGCGTTGTAGAAAAATACCTCTACGGAATTAGCTATAAAATAATTTTATTAAAAGTAAAGGTACCCGATATCTGGAGGAACTGCGAACCCTGGAAATCGATAACTTTAATTAGCCGCCTATGTTTATTAATATTACAATAATTAAGCGTTGTAAAAAGAAAAAAAAAGGAATCCGGAAGCGTAAAAGAAATAAAACCGCTTACGAAATTAACGGAAATAATATAATATACGAAAAGCTTTCGTTCTATAATATGGAAGTTGGTATTTAAATAAATAATACACTTTTAATACTTCTTAATACCCTTATCCATAAAAGCCTTATCGATAAATATCTAATTAAATTTTATAAGAAGAAAATGCGAAAAAACGCTAAAAAAAGGTTCGTCATTATTTGGTTCGAATTAATCGAAATCTACCTAAATTTCGGAAAAGCTTTTAAGAACTTTATAGCTACTAAGATTTTAGAAATATTTGGTCGCAAAAATTAAAAGATGATTAAGATAACCGAAACCGAAATGCAAAAATGAAAGCCCTTAAAAACAATAAAACCCGTTAAAAACTTTACCAGAAATATCGGTTACAAAGTAAAGAACTAAAAAAAGGGTAATATTTTATCGGTTTAATAATATAATGTAACGAACCTGTTATACATGCACCTGGAGGTATAAGTAATATCCGAAATGGGGGTTCTTGATTTGCAGGTAATAATAGCACAATAAATAGGGTGTTCGTTAAAGAAATTTGCGGATTTTTCCTTTAATTAAAAAACGGTATAATTACTTTTAGTTAAAAGTTTAAATTAATAACTAAAAAGCGAAATTAAATAAAGGTTATTTATATAAAAAACCGTTCGTTATATATCCATCTTAAATTTAATAAGTATGTCGTGGATTTAAGGGATCCGTAGGATTTGTTCCAGATTACCCAAATCCTCCAGATTATTACATCTTAGCGTAAGAAAGCCAAGTTTTCCTTATCCGAAGATTAGCCGTAAAAAGTTTACGTTAGGTTCCGGAGGCCGGTTTTTTTAAGATAGGAACCTTTATTCCTGTATTATAATACTATTTCCCCTTTTCAAAGATTTTTGTCCTTAAAGATAAGAACCGTAGGTGGCTTTTTTGTTTTGTTAAAAAGGTTTTTTTGTAACTTTTCAGCTAACTTTATTATAACAGGTCGAATTAAAAAAAAATTACGTAAGAATTAACGCGATATTCGTAATATTCGTGCTGAATTAATTAGGACTTTTAGAACTAAAGCTTTCCTTTATTTTAATTATATTCGGTTTTGCGAAACCGATTGTTTTTATTTTTCGGAATATTTAATTTGTAATTATTATATTCGTTATTAACGGCCTTTTTGTAACGTTTTGGTTATAAATTCCTTTAAGAAGATAAATAAAACGCAAAAGCGTTTATAAAGGGAATAACGTAAATTCGAGGATAAATTCTTGGCGTATTAGAAAACGGCGGAAAAAAAAATAAGGGAATTTATTAGCCGGATAAAACGTTTGGGATTATAACAGGACCTTTTCAAAAAAGGGTTATAAAAACGTTAAAAAAAGGGTTAAAACTGGATTAACTGGAAAAACGGGAAAGGTTGGAGGAAAAGTAACGTTATATAAAGGCAGAGCAAGCTTAGCTGGCCTTTAAAATAAATATTATAATAAAGGCGTTTTCTTTCGACTGGAACGCCGTAGGTCTGGATTTGGGTAGGGGACCGTTGTCGCCTGCGACCTTAGCTGTACTGGAATCGGTCGGTTAGGATTTTGTCGGTAAAAATCCTTAACCAGATTTATCGTATTCGTTAGGTGCTTAAGTGGTTCCTATATATTATCTTTAGGTGGGCAATTTATCCATTTAACCAGATACTGGATTTTGTTTTTAATTATTTTGAAGTCTAATATTTTTTGGATTTCGTATTCGTTATCGTTTTTTTCGATTTCGAAGTTTTTTTTAAACGGAACGTTTTTTGGGGCTGGTTTTAATAAGGAAATATGGAATATAGGATATATTTTTATAGTTTTAAGTAACGATAGTTTATAGTTAGTTTTTAAAATAACTTTTTTAATCTTAAACGGGCCAAGTTTTTTAAAATTAAGCTTATTATTAAACCTTTTCGTTTTAATTTGGGAAAAGTTTGACGTTCTGTTTTGTTTTCTTTTATTAAAATTAATCCCTTAATTCTTTTCTTATTATAATATTGGGTTACTTTTTGTTACAAAAACTGTAATTTAGTTTGTAATCGGATTTATATTATTTTGATTTCTATTATTATCGTTTTTATTCGTAAAGTTACCGTAATAATAATTGGGGCCTTACGTATTAATTATTTTGGTCGTTAGATTATTATGTTATATTTATATACGGTTATATAAAGTAATATATTTATGTTTTCGTTAACGGACGTATTATAAGTTATTTACGTAAGTAATAAAAGCTTAACTTAATTATTCTGCTGATAATTAACGTAACTTCGAAAATATTATTTTAGGGTTTAATTTAATCGTTTTGTTTGATTATTTATTTAGGGGTAATAAGCTGTCGAAAACTTAAGCTTAGTACCGATTTGCTTAAAAAAGCTAGTACCGAATTTAGATATAAAAAGTTTATTTCGGTTAAAATTTTTTTTTTTGGTATTCCGTATTTGTTAAGATAATATCTAATAAAGGCATAAGCTAGTTATTCTGCCGTTACGGTTCTTTTAAAAGGTAAGAAATACCTATATTTGGTAAATTTATTAATAATTACCTATATTGCATTATATTTAATTCCAGTAACGGGGTTTTTTAATATAAAAAAATTAATAATAAAATCTTAAGTTATAATATTTCATATTTTATTAGGTATATATATAGGTTATAATAAACCATACGGTTTATGGCAGGTTATTTTTGCCTTATTATAAATATTATAATTTTTAATTATTTATTTAATTATCCGGCGGAATTTTAAAAAGTCGAATTTTTTTTAAAGTCGTTTAGTAATTTTGAATATTTTTTAATATTTATATAAAAAATTTTCGTAAAATTTTTTAACGAATTTCCTTTGTTGCTGGTAAGGGATATAAATTTTGCCGTAAAATAACAAATGGTTTTTATCGTTTTTTTTAATTATTTAAATTTTTCTTATTTTTTTGGGTCGTATAAGCCTTCAAATTAAGTTAATTTTTTTGGAATAAGTTATTTTAAGGTTACGTACAGTTATATTATTCTATCGTTTTTACGATATAGTATTTATATGTAACGTTTGGAAATTTTAAAATCGTAATTTTTTTTCGGCTTAAAATATTTATTTGGATATTTTTTTTATCTTTAATATAATAAATTTTCAAGTTAAATTTAGATAAGAAAATTATTTAATTTTTATAACGTTTATTTAGTTTTTAAGTAATTATAAATCGAATAAAATTTTTATAATTTAAATAAATATTAAATAATTTTTTTGTTTTATTAAAAAAAGTTTCCATTTTTTAAGTATTAAAATAATCGTTAATAATTCTTTATCGTAAATAAGATATTTAAGTTTTATATTTTTAAAAGTTTTAAAAAAATACGTTATTAAATATTATTGTCCGTTATTTTTTTAATTATTTTAAAATTATTTTAAGGACGTAATTTAAAACGTTTATTTTAAATCGTTTTTTTTTGTTATAATTTGGTAACTTAATTACCGGGGCGTTAATAATTTTATTTTTAATTTTTTGCAAAATTTTTTTAGTTTTTTTTAAAAGTTCAAATTTTTTTTCGCTATATTTTTTAGTAATAAGTTTGGTTAAAGGGTTAGCAAATTTGCTATAATTTTGTATTAAGGGTCGTATATAACCGGTAAATTTTAAAAATTAACCAGTTTTTGATAACTTTTAATTTAAAATTTTGAATTTAAATGTATTCCGGGGTAATGAAAAAATTCAAAAAGTTTAATTTTTGGGTATACTAAATACTTTTTTTAGCGTTTATTAATAAGTTAGTTTTTTTAAAATTTTTTAGTATTTAAACGATATATTCTTTATATTTTTTTAAAGTTTTTAAATAAATAAAAATATCGTTTAAGTAAACGAAAATAAATTTGTTTAAAAATTTCCGTAAGATAATAATAAGTATATGTTAAAAGCTGGTTAAAATATTAATTAAACCTTATAATATAATTTTGTATTCGTAATATTTATAAATAGTTTTAAAGGTAAATATTTACTTTTTGCCTTTAATTATTCGAATTAGGTAATAACCGTCTGGTAAGTTTAAGGTTTTAAATTATTTAATTTTATTAATATTTTCCTTTATAATATTTATTAATATTAAAAAATATTTATTTTTGATAATAATATTATTAAGTTGTTTATAATCGTAAATTTATCGGTATATTAAATCTTTATTTTTATCGATTTTAATTTTGCCATTTTTTATTTTTAATATTATTATAACTATATACCTTATAAATAATTCGGATTTTTAATTATAATTTTTTTTAAGGTTTCGTTAAAAATCTTTTTTAAAAAACCTTAACCTTTTTAAGCTTTATGTAATAAATTTAATAAAACTTTAAATAATATCCTTTTTTAATAAGAATCCGATAGTTTTATTAATTATAATCTGGCAATTTTTTTCTAATTTATTTTTTAAATAACTTTTTGAACCTTCGATATTTAAGGGATATTATTATCGTAAGGTCGGAAACCCTGGTTTTTTTAATTATGTAATAAATTTTATAAATTTCTTTTAAAAATTATTCCATAAAAACGTTTATTTTTTCCAATTAATTAATAAATTATTAAAACGAAATTATAATATTTTTAAAATAATATCGTATTTTAAAATATCGGCAATATTAAAAATAATCCGATTTAAGTATTTTTATATTTAAATTAAAAATTCCTCCGTTTTTTAAAAAATTCGATTATTATTATAAGTAAATAAGTTTTTATTAACTATCCGTAACTTATATAATTATTATTTGTATTTTTAAGGGACCTGATATTATTCGGTTATCTTAAAAGAAATAAAGTTTCTTTTTATACCGGAGTTAATTATGGCATTAAATATTTTATTTCCATAGTAAACTGGAATTTTGATTTAATTTCGTATTCTTTTCCTTACCTTACATAAAATCTTATATATAGGGGCTTTTTGGTATCTTATTTTCGAGGGCCTTTATAGTTTTTTAATTGATATATTTTAGGGGCTAAAAAATATCTTTATTTACGAACCTTCCTGGCTATATACTTGGTGCAATAGTTATCCATATACTTAAACCATTTCCTGTTACCGAATTTATACTTAAAGATAACTATTTTTTTCTAGCTTTTTTCTAGGTTTTATATTTCGCGAATTATGGGATTAAAAAGGTAGATTTTCGAAGGGAGTATTCTTATAGCTAGGAAATTATGTTTATCGTAAGGTATTAACGCGTAATATAAATATCCTTGTACTATGGCCTTTTGATTTTATTCTGATTCGGGATATAGGTAACAAAACCTGGGGTAATCTGGTTATTAGGGAATTTTTATATATTTATACTTATCGTCTGGTTTTATAAACGTTTCCTTATTATAACCTGGCCAAAAATCGTTATCTTTTTTAGTTCGTTAATAGATAAAGTAATTATAATTATAATAAGCAGTAAAATATAAAAACTTATAATTATCTGTTAGTTTGGGGTATATTATATATTCGGGAAAAATATAATACTCGGGGGATAATTGTTTATAATTACCGAAATCTTTTCGTAATTAACCGTTTTGGTCGTATATTTTACATTTTTATATATTAAAGTAACAAATATATCCTAACGTAATAGTTACTTTGGAACTAATTCGTCCTGGATAGTATTTATAAGCTTTAGCCGTAACATTTTTGCAAATAGTATAATTTTTATAATCTGGGTCGTTATTTTTAACCCTGCTAATTATAATAATAGTAAATTCCTAATCGGCAAAAGTAACGTTTATTTCTTTTTTATTTTTTTCCTTATTATTTATATCTCGTTCGGCCGCGCGGAATTTTTTTTTTTGGATTAAGGAATTTTATCCTTTTAAGAATTTTTTTAGGGATTTCCTTTTTTCGCTGGAAAATAATATTCGCTTTTAAAATCGCCCTTTTTACGATAATTAAAATATTTAATTTTGGACTTATTTTTTTGGATTCCGTTAAAACAGTATTAATTTCCTTTTAAAATTTATTCTTTATTTTCTTTATGTTACTGGAACGTTTGTTATTATTTCGTCTGCTGATAATTCTTTTTAAGGTATCGATTAAAAATACGTTAATCGGAAATAATAACCTTATTTATATAATTTTTAAAGGGACTAGTTTTAAATACCTTAAATATTTTATCCTTAACCTAAGGTTTTAGGCCATTATAATAAGGGAAAAATAACGTATTCTAAGATAATTTAAAAATAATTATTAACTGGTTAAACTTAATCGTATATTCGGCTATTAACGTAATCTGCTAAAGTTTATATATTTATTTAATGGCATATTATTACTTATTTATATTTTTAAACGAAACCCGTATTCTTTTTTCGAAATTCTTATAACTATTAAAGATATAATTAATAATATTTAAATAATTATCGGAAAAGTTTATTAAATAATCGTTAAAAATAGGTTCGAATTAATCGAATATTTTACTAACAAGTAACTGGAAAATAATTATTACTTTCTAGTATTTTTCCGTTAAGGAATTTTTATATTACTTAAGGTAAAGTCGAACCTTAACCAGGAATCTTTTTATATCCGTAGATCTATTATAAGGTTTAGGGGTAATTAGCTTATAGCCTTTAATGTTAGGTATTTTTCGGAAAGTAAAAAAGGGTACCGTTTTTTTGCGGTCGTAATTAAATAAAGGAGGTATTAAGGTTTTTAAGCGAGGTACAGGTATTTTAAAAAGGGGGACCGGGGTTTTTAAAAAAGCGCGGAAAATTTTTTTTTTAATTATTATTTAAGTTTGGTATTTTTTTTAAGGGTTATAACTTTTTTTGCTACAAGGTTTAATCGTTCGTCAGTTATAAGCTTCCTTTTTTTTCCTTTTTTAATTTCTGCGCCAAATTCCTTTTTAACTTTTTCCTCCTCCTTTTGGTCGGACTTTTTAGGTTAAACCTCGATAATCTCCTTTATTTCCTTAGGAGCAAAAGTAGGTTATTATTATTAAGAAAAAAAAGGCTTTTTTTGGCCCTTCGATCGGATAATTATAAGTACCATATTATTAATTAACTAAAAAACTTTTTTAATAAGGGATAAATTATATAATCCAGTTATTAATCCTTTATTAGCTAATAATAAAGGTCGAATATATTATTTATTTATTAAACGTCGTTTTATAATATCGTTTTTACTGAATTTAAAAAAGTTTATACTTAATTAGGCCTTAAATTATTCGTTAATTATTAATTAAGGAATTATTAAAATATAACGAACCTGTTATATATTTATTTAAAGGTATAAATAATATCCGAAATAAAGGTTTTTAATTTGCAGGTAATAATAATATAATAAATAAAATATTCGTTAAAAAAGTTTACGGATTTTTCCCTTAATTAAAAAACGGTATAATTATTTTTGATTAAAAGCTTAAATTAATAATTAAAAAGCGAAATTAAATAAGGGTTATTTACATAAGAAACTGTTTGTTATATATCCATCTTAGATTTAATAAGTATGTCGTGCATCTGGGGGATCCGTAAGATCTGTCCCAAATCACCCAGATCCTCCAGATTACCACATCTTGGCGTGGGGAAGCCAAGCTTTCCTTACCCGAAGATCAGCCGTAAGGAGCCTACGCCAGGTTCCGGAGGCCGGTTTCTTCAAGACAGGAACCCTTGTTCCTGCATTGTAACATATAATCCAACCGAATATATTACCCCGTTATTTAGGCTAATAATCCAAATAAGCTATAAAGATAACGAAAATTTAATTAATAAAATTATCGATATTAAGGCCGAATTTAATGTTATTATCGCGTCGTACGTTAAACGATACGGATTAATTATACGACAAATCTGCATATTATTTAGAGGTTTTAAATTTTTAAAAAGGACCCCGTTTTAATATATAATCGAAATTTACGTTTAATTAATTAGCCGATTAATTATTATTTCCGTATTTGTCGCTAATAACCATTATATTACGGAACTATTAATATTTGGATATAAGTTTATATTAAAATTGAAAATAATATTTCATACCATTCTTAAAATAATTAAAGGAACCTTAAAATTCGTTTCGATAAAGATTATTGTGCTATAAATTTTAACTAAAAAAGTTACTTATAATATTTGTAACGATAAAAAGCCAGAAAGAAAGTAGATACTAAAATTATAAACCGTTTTATAAGAGAAATAGTTTTACGAACGATGAAATAAATAAACGTTTTATAAGTTTTTATATCTTTTCGATTTATAATACCTATACCGATTAAAATACTGTAATTATTTAAAAAATTATAAACGGTAAATTAAAACCCGGAAATCTTACTTTAAGCTAATTTAGCAATAAGGAATTTATATACATCCTATACGGAATTTTATAGGATAAAGTCCGTAATAAAATTAATAATAACCGATTAGTAGAAATTAATATTATATATAAGCCGAAATATAAAGAGGTAATTTTATTAATAACGTACCGGTTAACGGATTAATATTATTTAAAAACCTTAATCAAAGAATTAAGGGATTAGAAAAAGTACGATAAGTTATTAAGTAATCTGGAAAAAAAATAAACCCGATACCTGATTACGTATTTTATTTTTTTAATTTATTAATATACCGTAAAATATTCGATTTATAAATAAAAAAATTAAAGCGATCTTTAATTAATTAAATAACAGATTTACCCGGACGAAAAATGTTTTTTTTAAAAAGATATTATAGCGAAAAAAGGTTACTTTAACCTTGGATTAATAAAAGTATAATAAAGTTAAATAATATATAATACCAGATTACCAATTTCGGCCGATCCCTTATAAGGCATAGATTGCTATACCGGTTAATATAAAAAATAAGCTAATTGACGTATTATAAGTCCGAAATTAAAAAAACGTATTCGAATAATTTTATAAGGCGTATAAAAATACCTAGTTCCTTATAAAAAAAAGATGGCGGCCTGTAATTAATTAATTCCGTAATAAGGTTTAATATTGTTAGCTTACGAAATACGTTTATATTAAAAAATTGCGATAAATTTCCGTAAACTTTATAACATACTTTTAAATAACTTTAGTAAATTCTTTTCCAGGTTATAATTAAATTATTTTAACCTTAGCTAGCAAAAATAATACGATTTTTTCGATACCGTTAAAGTTTCTGAAAATAATTGCCTTATCTTAAAAAGTTATTAACTTTATAACTTACTTTTATTGCGTAATAAAAACCATTTTAAACGATTTAATACCGGTTACAACCTACCGAGTTGTTAATAATATTAATATTAAAAGCTCGAAAATTAAATATAGGAATTAAAAAACCTTTTTAAAAATCCAGTTATTTATTTATAAATATATCCTTAACATAAATAAACCCTTTTTTGATTACGAACTTGTCGATACTATAATTAATATAAAATTTTTTTAATAATATTAAAACATTACCGTTATAAATTAATTCTTTTATAAATTAACTAGTTACCGCTCTGACATTATTAAGGTAATTAAAATCCTAGAAATTAAGCTATATAAGAACGTTTCGGAAATTGGGGCTTTTTTAAGTGTAAATATTTTCGATAATTAAATTATATTATAAACTGGTATTCTTTAAAATATAAAAATAATAAACGTATGTATTTAAACTGGAATCCGTTTGGATCCGTTAGATCCATCCGGATCCATATCACCTGGCCTAGATCCACACCGGAGGTATTTTTCACAACTTCCGACCGTCTGCCTAAGAGCCAAGCCCGTTGGTTATAACACGAAAGGTAACAAAAAAGGATTTAATTAAAATAAATTATACGCTTATAAATAACATCTTAGCTAATAAATTAATAAAAGCCTTATGACGAAAAGCGTCTAAATATTTTAAAAAGTATTTAAAATTAATAGATATTATAAAAGCTTTAAATTAGCGGAAAAAAGCTTTAAAAGTTATTTCAGACGAGAAATTAACTAATGAAGAGGATTTGATTATCACGGCCTGATCTACCGTAAGAGTTACCTCATCGAGATCAGGCCCTATTTCTAAGGTTGGGGCTGCGCCGTAGGCGCAGCCGTGGCTAGCGCTTTTGATCAAAAAGTAGCTGCCAGGGTTAAATATATCGACTAAATCATTTTAAGAAAAATTTTTATAAAAATTATAAAACCTTAAAAGTAAGGCCTAATATTAAGTTATGATTTTTCGCCCACGTTTAATACCGTTTAAAATAAATTCTTAAATATTATTATTAATAATTTTCGTAATATATATTATTTATGAAATCCTTAATCTTATAACTTTTATTATTATCCGCAAAATTAAAATTTTTATGTTTTGGTTAAATTTCGTCCTTATTAAAACCGTACGTTAATTAATAAAAAGAAAATAAGTGAAAATTACGAATAGAATCCGTTATAACCCTTTACCCCCCCGGGCTAATATGATAATAACATAACCTTATAAACTAAAATAATAATATATAAAGCTTAAAATTGCTTATATTAAACTTCGAAATTTTTTTTCTAATTAGCCGATTACGGATAACGTATTAAAAAGTTTAAAATAAATATTTTAAAGTTGGAATATTTAACTTTTCAAAATAAAACGTTTATTTTTATCCGATACCTTTAGTGGATTTTTACCGCTATAAACGTAATTAATATATACGCTAACGTTAAATATACGGCCGGTAACATTATCAAATTTTACACAGTCGGTTTATTCGCTCTATATTAAACATTATATTTAACGGATAAGGCCGGATTTTACGGAAGAAATAAATAAATACGGTATATAATATGGGTTTCGAAAAATATAATATTTTTTTCGTTATTAAAATAAACTTTAAAAAAACTTTTAATTATCGAAACCTTTTTTTAATAATAAATTTAATTATTATCTAAATCGTACTTTTAATTAAATGTGCCGAAAAATAACGAACATTTATATGATTAATATTATATTTCTTTTTTTTTTTTAATATTTACGTTTACAAAAAAATTTGATTTAACGATATTTAAAGGCATAATTACCGGATAACATAATTATATTAAATTTCATTTTCGAATAAATATATAATTTAATTATTATTAAAGAAATATATTTATTATCAAAATAAAAATAATTCCGCTTAAAATATATTAATATCCGTAACTTGCGTTTATGTTTCTTCCTTACGTACATTAATTTACGTATATAATAATTATTAACCGTATTATTTGAAATGATTATAACATTTAAAGGTTATAATAAAACAAGAAATTTAACCAAATATAATTATAAGGTAAAAATTAACGTTTAAATTAAACGTATTTAAATTCTTTGCTAATTAGCGTATCCGAATTATAAAATAATTTCCCTATAATTTAACTTAATAATTTATATAATCTTATAAAAATTATTATTTATATTAATAATAAATCAAAAATTAGAAAGGTCCGAAATTATTAAATTAAAACCATAATAAACCGGGGGTATTTATTAAAAGTTAAAAAAATTTATTAAATTTTATAACTTTAAAATATTTTCCAGAAATTAAACTTCCGTATACGATAAATTAAAAAGGTTAAATGGTTTTAATCGTATTGTAATATTTATTATCGTTTTTAAATTAGGTATAAATATTCCGGATATTAATCGAATAATATAATATAAATACCAAAAAGCTTTTTGATAAAGTATTTATAATAACGATTTAATCGCACGGTTCGTAATTATAAATAATAAAATATAATTTATTATAAATATGGCATATTATTAATATTTTATTAAGCCTATAATAAATATAAAATGGCACCATTTATTACAAAACTAATTTAAAAAATAATAAAAACCTAAATATAACAAACAAAAAAACGTATTATTTATTAAAACATAAAAGTTATAATAAAAATCGACGTCTTAAATTTAAAAAATAAATAAATAATAAATTATTTATTTAAAAAAATTACGATTAAAACGAAATAATTGTTAAACTTTAATTTTATCTTTCGGTTAATTAAAATCTTACTGCCGTCATCCGTAAATCTTTTAAATAAAGTAATTTTAATTTTCGGAATAAAAAGAAAATAAAGCCTTATTAAAGTAAATTATTTTCATGGCAAATGCGTATATAAAACGATTTTAATATTTTTAAAAAAAACGAAATTATTATATTAAAAAAAAGCGTAATAAACTTTCGGGCTAAACTTTGTCATAATTTATATATACTTAAATGTATTTATATATCCGAACTTTTAAAATCCGAAAGAATTTACGTAAAAATAGTTAAAACCCGGTTTATTAAAAATAATTATTTAAAAAATAATTTAATTATAATATAATCAACAAATTAAGCATTTATTTTTTATACGGTCATTTCCGTTCGGTTATAAAAAAATAAAATAAACATTTATTTTTACTAAGCTTAAACCGTTTTTATTTAATACGTTTTCGATTAATTCAAATAAAATTAAAGGTTTTGATTTAATCTAGAATATAATCGAATTAATTTAAGCGGTTTCCGGATTCGATAAATAATAATATTAAAACATTTTAAAAAACTACTTTATTTCCATTATATTTAATTTATAAAAAAACGTATTTTTTATATTATAAAAAATATAAAAATTTCTCCATAAAGGGCGGATTAAATTTAATTTAAAATAACGGCGCCGTATTTTTATACCCTGAACCGATTTATAAAAGTTACGGCTTAAAACCGTAATATAAATATAATAAATATTAAATAAAAATTACGTAACTACCGTAAACCATATTTTATCTAAATTAAAACTTATTAATTATAACCGTTCGGTTTAAATTAGTAACTCAAGATTTAATAATAATCTTAATAATTTAAATACCGATCCGGTATCCGGTTTACACGCTTTCGTAATTTAGAATTATAATCCCGGTTATTATAATACTTATACCCCCACGCTTAATCCACGATATAATAAATAATCTTAACTAAAAACTTATTTTATTTCTTTTATTTATAACGTGGGTCCAAAATTTATAATTGTTTAATATCTTTTGATTTATTAAAACCGTTTTTGTTACCGTATCCATCTTCATTTAATTCGTTTATTTTTATTTCGTTACCGGAATCGCCGGTATTACTAAAAGGTAACGTTTCGTAACCTAACGTTATAAATAATATATCGGAAAATAAACCCGAAATAATAATCGTTATCGAAATCAGAAAATTACGCGTTAAAAACAAACGCTACTTATTTAGCAATAATAATAACCATAATACCAGGTCGAAAATAAAAAAACGAAATCCGGCCGGTTTTAATTAAAATAAACGGCAAAAAACGTAATCGGTTTCGAAACGGGATTAAGATTACGGTTATTAATAAATAAGGCATATTAAAAATCGAAACATAATATTATAACCTTTCGCAGTTTTTAACGGTATCTTTTCGAATTCGCTAAAATCCGGAATATTATAAATATATTTTTCCAGCTTTCTTAAATTTTCGTAAAGTATTAAAGTTATTTTAAAATCCGAAACGATATTTCTTTACATTAAAGTAATTTAATTACGTAAAACGGTAAAATAATACGATTATATTCGTGATTTTGTTAATTTTAAATTCGTTAAATATTATATAAATATTATAAATTACGGAAATTAATAAATTTTAATATTATACGTTAAAGATTATAATTTATTATAATTATTAACAAATTCTCCTTTTTAATTTATAACCCTTTATATATAATACCGGATTAAAAATTTTAAATTTTATTTTCGGGATTTGTTTTTCGAACTTATCGTATTAATTTTTAAAATATTTTTATTTTTTTAACCTTTAAAATACCTTAATTCGGATTAATTAACTGGTCGAAGGAATTAATTAGGCGAATAAATAAACCATATAAATAAATTTTGGCTAATATCGGAAAAATTATTTTTGTACCATATATATAACTATTCCGATATCCGTTTTTTCTTAAATATTAATTCGAAATAGTTAAAATTCCGGTTTTATAATAAATGAAAAACTTTTACGTTTTATAATTTTATTTTTTCGTAAATATAAATATTATTTTTTAAACCCGGATTTTAAGTTTAATTATTTAAAACTTATTTTTATACGTTATTTACTTTTTATTAAAGATTTTTATGATAATGGTTTTCTTAATATAATTAATTTAAAATTTGAATTAATATTTTCCGAAACTTATTATTTAAATCGTTACGTTTTTATAAAAATCTTCGGTAATTATAAATTTTTTTAAGCCCGTCGTTTTATAAAGGATATAAAAATATCGCCGAATATTAAATATACCAAATAAAAACTTACCGGTATTTCCGATTACGGTTTTTAAAATCTTTTTTCTGCAATAACCGACTTATAAAGGTATAAACTTCCGGTTATTTAATCTTGCTTTTTTTTTCCGGTATAACCGGAAAACCGGATAAATTTCGGTAATCTTTTATCTTAAAATTCCATATAATTATACGGTTTATCGGATATATTAAATAATTGCCAAAGTTTCGGTATTAATACCGAATATATTATAATATATACAAGTTTAATTTTTTAAATATTTATTTAATCGTTATAAGATTATATATAAAAATAAACTTTTTTTTCATTTAATCTTATAAAAATTATATTTATATAATATATATTATAAAAAATATTACGGTTTTATTATTTTAATCGGAAATATACGATTATTATAAATTAAATATTGTTTATATTACGGAAATTATTATTTTATGTAAATCTTCGAAAATATTAAATAATCCGAATTATATTATATTTTAAGTAAAATACGTTAATAAAATTAATAATATAAAAGTTATTTATTTTTAGATTTTAAAAATTTATAATTTTATTATTCAAAATTCGAAATTCGTTAATTTTATCGTAATATTTTAATACAAAAAAACGAATAACGTAATATAATATTTCGTAATTTTATTTTCGGCTAATAAAAATAAGGAATAAAAATTATTAAAATATATAAATATGTTTTTTATTAACATTTTATAAGTTATATATATATAATCGAAACTTTTAAATGTTTATTTAAATATTATTCCGTTATTATTATAAATAAGATATACGTTAACGATTTTATAACGGTAAGTAAATTATATTTTTAAATCTATATTAATAAACTTTATTTTATTAAGGCCTTATAATATTATAACTTTATTAAATATTTACCCGGTAAAAATTAATAATAATTTATCGATTAACTTAAAATTTAAAAAGGATTTATAAGTAATTAAAGAAAAGGTATAAAATATAACGTTATAATTATTTTACTTTCTTTCGAAGAGACGTGACCGTGTAGATAATTGGATAAAATGATAGATTGCAACCTTAATTCCTGTGCTTAACCCCATCCCTTTCGCAGACTACCTAGCCCCGAGCCAGCTCTTATTTATGTCGAATTTTGTTAGAATTCTGGAGATTTTTTGCAATCCGGAGCAGCCGGGTAAATTATCGTTTATACTCCTCCAGTTTATATTGTTCCAAGATCTGAATATCAAAATTTTCGAACCGGGTTTTATTTTTTCCGTCCAGTTTTATTAATAATATTTTTATAATTTCTATATTATTCGGTATAAGTTCCGTTAAAAATTTATTATTATAATTTTCACGGATTAAATCGTATCCGGAAATTAAAAACCGAAGCTGATTTTTTGGGGATAAATTTTTTAGCTCGATAATAATATTAATAGGTTTAACGCGTCCGGTAACCTTGAAAGGAATTTCTACCGTAAAAAAGATGGTTTTTTGGAAGTTTTACGGTTACGGATTACCGGTATTATATATTCGAAGTTCCGCGATATGTTTAGTTATTTTGATAAAGGTAATTCGAAAAGCTGTCGGAATAATTACGCCGTAAAACTGGCGAGGGTTCGTATAGCCTTTTATGCGTATTTAAAGTTTACCCTTAAGGTTTATCGTTAAGGTTTATTTTTAAATTTTATTCTTAAGGTTTATTTTTTAAGGTTTATTCTTAAGGTTTATTTTTAAGATTTATTCTTAAGGTTTATTGCGACCATGCGGAACCGTAGAGCCAGCTGGCATAAGGTTTATCAGAGTCGAAGCTTATTAGTAACTAAGTATTCTGCTTTAAAGTGAGGTTTTGTTTCAGAGTGAGGTTTTATGGGATTAAGGTATATAATTTATCTTAACCGTAAAATTTATTAATTAGTTATCGTATTCGAAGATACTGGGTATAATATTTATCGTATAAATTATATATATAATGATTTTCTGTATATTTAGCTCAGCCTGGAAAATATGGCTTGAACCTATACCAACATTGCACAATTAATATACGTTATATCGAAAATTAACTTAAAAGCATTAATATGTTTATATATGCTTTATTTTTTTGCTAATTTACCATAATACGTTAAAATAAGGTTATTATATTCCGTTTCATTAAACGGCAGTAATACTACTATAATAATTATATTATGTTAAATATTATAAAAGAATATTTATGCATAAAAATATTTGGGAATATTATAAACTTACCGATAATATTCTAAATTAATTAAAATTAAAAATTAAAAAAAGGGATATAAAATATGATAAATAAGATACAATTCGTACGATTATATAATACTAAATACCATAAATTAAGCATTTATATATAAAGAATCTGGAAATAATATATGCTTACCGATAATATCTTTAGCTAATTAAAATCAAAAATTGGAAAAAAGGATATAAAATGCAGTTAACGGAATAAAATTCGTACGATTATATAATATTAAGTACCATAAATAAAGTATTTATATATAAAGAATTTAGGAATATTATAAGCTTACCGACGATATCTTTAATTATTTAGGATTAGAAATAGAAATAAAGGGTATAAAATATAATAAGGGGATAAGGTTTATATATTAAAACATATCCGAAAATATATTAATATTTAAAGAAATACGTAACGATTTATAATGTATAAACGAAGCCTATAGAGAATTAATAAATTATAAACGCATCCGAAAATAATATATATAATTAAAACTAAAATATATATATATTTTAAGGTTATATAATTATAAGTATATAAATAATTAAATATTAACTTAAGAACTGAGCTTATCTTTTTTTATAACGAAATTATAATATATATATAAAAACTGTTAATTATATATAATTTATATAAAGGATTTTTTTAAATTATTTAATATAATTTAAAAACGTTTTTGTGTTAATATATACAAAATAATATTATTTTCATTACTTAATAAATAATTAATATTATTTACTTTAAATAATTTATTATTATTTTATATATTTTTATATTTCTTATTATATTATAATGCGTAAAATTAACTTCCTTTTAATATAATTATTAATCCGGGTTTTTTTAATGTTTAAAAACAGAATTATAATTTACTTATAATGTAATTATTAATCCGTTATTTCTTTATATAATATTTAAAATCATTTTTATAATATATACCTTTATATATTTTATAATATCGCAAATTATAAACAAACTTAATAATAAATTAAAAGTTTTTTTTTTAAATATTGACGGTAATATACTTTAAATATAGCCCAAAGATTTTGAATTTCCGGGTAAATATATTAAATTCGATAATAATATTTTGGTTAATAATCCTACCGATAATATACCTTAAACATAACCGGAAAATTTAACATTTCCGGTTAAGGAAGTTAAATTCGATAATAATGCTTTCGTTAATGATTTCTTTAATAAATAACGTTAAAAACGGGTAATAAAGTTTTAAACTGAAAAATAATTAAAATTATTACCAGATTTATTAATAACATAACATAATTTACGGTATCGTTTTAATTAAAGAATTTTCGTATTAATTAGGTAATATTTAATTATTTTAAAATTTAAAATGAACTTTACGGATAATATATATTATACGTAACCGTTTTTAAATATTGAAGTTGTAATATAAAGTTATATTAATATAGGAAATAAGTATAAAAATATAAATATTTTATGTTTTAATATTAAATCGAACGTATATTAATTAAAAAGAATTTATAATTAATAATAATTTTTAAGTTCGGCAATATTACTAAAAGCTTATATTATAAAAAAGATTTTTTAGTAAATAAATCCGTTATTTATACAAATATTAAATATTAATAATACCGTGCGGAATATTTTAATAATAACGTCCGATAAACCAAAATTTACGTTATAAGGGATTATACCGGCCTTATAAATTATTAAATTATTAAACTTATTATTAACTTTCGACCAATTGCGGTTTTTATAATTTAACGAACAGAATATATAAACCGAATATTTTATAAACGATACCAAGAAAAGTTTATAAATTTATAAACCAGATTAATTAACGAAAAAAAAATATTATAAAAACGTTTTATAGATATTATAATTTCCGGGGTTATAAGGGTAATAAATATACAAATTATATATAAAAACGTAATAAGGAATATTTATACGCGGTTCTTAAATATTCGGTATTATTATACTGTCCGAATAAAGATTTTTAAAGGGATTTAAAGCCGGATATTACGCCTAAGATAAAAATATTTTGAGGTTCCGATAATATAAAAAAGATAATTAATATATAGGTTATAAGAATATACGAAAAAAAAAATAAAACGAAACGAAAGAATTTTAGAAAATATGTAAAGTTTTAGTTAATAAGTTAATTTTGCGTAAGATATATAAATTAATACAAAATTATGCGATATATTTAAATATAAATAATACGATATTATTAATACGGCAGTTTATTTTATTCCGAAAAAGCTATATAATATTAATATTAATAAAATATATAAAAACGACGTATTTAATTAAAACCTTACGATATTTTAGTTTTTATTAATATTAAAATCATAATAAATTTTCCGGATTAATTATATTACGATATAAAAATACTTAAAAGGTAAAAATTATATTACCATTTTATTTTTATCTGACGAATTGTTACTTTATTTATTTAACGATAACTAAAAAAATAACGAACCGTTCCGATTAGAATTATTTACCGCATTATTTATAATTTATATTATAAGATTATAATTTTTTTATATCCAGGATATTATAGTTATTTAAAATTCAATTATTTTTAACGAATTCGTTGCCGAAAACCTTTGGAATAATTACGTTAAAATTATTTACAAATTAATTCCCGGTTTTTATTAGATTTAATTAATTAAATTTAGCTTCGTCGTTAATAACGGATACGATATTATTAAAACAGATAAATTTAATTGCTATAATTTTACGATCCGGAGTTAAAATATTTTTAAATTTTAAATTAATTTTTTAAATCCGATAATAATATTTTTTAATAAATTAAAAAGTTATGACCAGAGGCCTTGGCTTAGTGACAGACGGTCGGAGGTTGTGGGATAAACCTCCGATGTGGGTCCCAGGGTTACGTGACGGGTTCGACGAGTTCGAAAGGCCTGGTTGGACCTAAGGGGACTTGGTACGTCGAGCCAGTCGAGCCGGGCGACGATTCGAGGTAATTCGATAGGTTCGAAAGGATTTAATTATTAAAAAAAAAAATTAAAGCTAGATCGAATTAATCGAATTAAAAATAACATATATCCGTTCGTTATTTTTTTAAAGTTTAAATAACGCCAATTTATAATATAACTTAATTATTTAAATTATTTTTAATATTTATTATTATTAAACGTAATTATATTTTTAATTTATTCTTTAAATTTTTAAAATATTATTATTAATATAAACCGTATTATTATACGGTATAAGTTATTATTTAATAATATAATTAAAGTCTAAATAATATATTATACACTTAATATATTAAAAATTTAAAAATATATTATGTAATAATATAAGGATATAATTAAAATGTTGGAAAAGGTTATTTAATATTTTAATGTTTAAAACGGTATTATCCGGACTAGCGAAATTAAAATTAAGCCTAAAAAACCTAAGCCTTATAACGGAAAAAGTAACGTATAAAGCATTTTATTTAAGTACGTATTTATTTCCGTTTCGAAAAAATTATTAATAAAGCTATCAAATTTTTTATAATTACGGTATTATTAAAAGGAAACGCGTTAAATGAATTTTAAGCTTACTTTACGAAATTATTTAAAACATAAAAAGTCGGATTAATAAAAAGTTATAAATTTTTTTTTCATATTATATTAATTTCGAAAAGAATTTAAGGGTTAATTTCGGAAATCTAGATAAAAAGAAATTGCAATATAAAAAATTTTCGATTTAAAAAAAAAATTTAATATCTAAATCCGTAATAACTTTAAGAACTTTATGGCCAAAATAAAATAAATAAACGAAAAACACGATAATTTAATTCATATATTTTATAAAGATTTAAAAAATAACGTTAAAAACAAAACTATTAAAATAATACATTTTATTACTTTAAATAAATATATTATAAAAATAATTAAAATTAATAACCGATAATATAAACGACGATAGGAACGAAAAAAACAATTTGTTTTTAAACCTAAATTTACGGAAATTAACTAAATTAAGAAATGCGGTATATCTTTTACCGTCCATAAAATAACCCTCAGATTTATAAAGTTAAAAATAATGTAAAAAAAAGATTAAAGCTAAATTAAATATTATAATTACGATTAAAAATATTACGTAAGGAATAAATATAAAGCCTTGAAAAAATATTAACGTAATAATTAAATTCCGGTACCTAAAAAATAATTAAAAAATAAAAAGGCCGTTATTTTGGGTATGGTTAAGAAAAAACCTTAATGTACTTTTAAAAATACGAAAAGGTTTCGGAAAGTTAAAATATTTTCTTAAACCGTAATTATACGATAACGTACCGTTATAACCGGACTAACGGTTACTTAATAATTATAAAAATACGAAAAATAAAAAAAATTAACCCCAAAAAAATCAATATTTCGTACGTAACAAAAAAAGCAATAATAATAAAAATAAGAGGAATTAACTAAATAAATTAAGAAGTATTAAGATTAAAACGAGATCTTATATCCAGAAAAACCCGATCGATATAAGAAATTATACGTTATCTATTATAAAAAAACTTACTATTTACGATATGAAAAATAATAAAAATATATTTAATAACGATTTATGCATATATATAAGTAAGGATTGGATTTTTATATCCAAACCGGAAATAACTTTAGGGACTAAAAATAATATAAGTATTTACGTATTACGGCTATATAAAATAATATCGATATTATTATAACGTCGGAAAATTAACAAAAAAAAAAGTTATTCCGAATAAAATTTTATATATGATTACGAATAATATAACCATAAAACGCAAAAGGAATAAATTTATTAAATAGTAATAAAAACGTAATAAGAAATAATAAATAACTTATAATTCCGACGTATTTATACCGACAATTCTGAAAAAAAATAAAAAAATAAAAAGGGAAATCGGAAAACGCTTAACGAAAATGGCTTAGTACCATACCTAGTATTAGGAATACCAAAGGCGTCAAAGTTAACTAATAACGACGATAAACAAAAAATGGGCCATAACGACAAACTAGATAAAAAAGCCGAAACCTTTAAAAATAGATTATTAATTTAATAAATAAAATAATATAATATAAAGAAAAAAATCCTGGAGTTAAAAGCTTAATTACGCAAATAAAAAAGGTAGCTAAAGTAATTATAGAAATAAACCCCCCCAAAAAAATTTCACTTATAAAAAAGCCAAAAGTTAATAAAAGAAATTTAACATATACCCCTTAAAAAAGCTTTATATACGACAGTAAAAAGGATAAAAATTCCTTTTATTATAATTAAAATACGAATTAGGAAAAAATGGTATACCGTTATAATAAACTACGGAACCGACCCAAATTATATTAAATCAAAAATAATTAAAAAATTACGTTTATTATAAAAAAATAAAACAGAACCTTACGAAGTTGAAAATATAAAAAGTATTAAATTTATTTATAATAACGGATAGGTTAACCGTAAAATGAATTATTTCGCAACTTATATTTAAAGATAAAAATAAATTATTCATTTCGACTTTTTTTTAAGACGGAATTATAATATAATCCTTAGTAAAAAATGGTCATATTAATATAACCCTTTAATCGATTAAAAAACTGGCTAAATAAAATTCGTTTTATTTTTTACAGATAAAAACGATTTAAAAAAAGATTTTATTATTTAACCAATAATAATAACGGTAAATGTAGGCATAAAAATACGATAAAAGCCTTATTACCTAACGGAATACGATATATATAAAAAAAAGGCGAAACAGATATATACGACACATTATTACTACCATTAAAACGCGGCTGTATAAAATAAACGATAATTTATAATACCAACCTTAAAATTAAAAAAAAATAATTACAATATTATTATAATATTATACATACGAACGACTTTTTAAAAAACAAATCGAGATAAAATTATTAAAATATAATAAATAAAATTATAAAATAATCCTAAAAAATAACAAAATAATTACCTTTTATGTTATTTACAACTTAAATTAATAAAGATTATACGTATTACGAAAATACAACGAACATAAATTACGTAAAAAATATATTAAACGTTTTAAATTATTAACAGGATACCTTATGTTTTTCGTATTAAAAAAATAAAAAAATACAGTTAATAATCGATTACCGATAATTAAACAATATTATAATTAAAAATCGTACGTTTTTATTTGTAATTATTAAAATAAAAAATTACTTTAACGAAACCAAATAATTTATTATTTTAAACTTACGAAACGGATATAATTTAATTCGTATTAAATAAGAAAACGAATAGAAAATACTTTTTAAAATTAAGGACGGATTATACGAATATTAAATAATATTATTTGGGTTTTTTAACGTATCCGTAACGTTTTAAAATATAATTAATTACGTATTATGTAAGTACCTGAATATTTTTATTATCTATTATTACGATACCATTTTTATTTACTTAAATTCGGAAAAAAAATATAAAAAATACGTTTATAAGATTTGTTAAGTTTTATAAAATGCTAAATTTTTAATTAACGTTAAACAAAGCAAGTTTTAGAAGTAAAAAATACCGTATTTAAAATACGTTATTATTTCCGGATATATTAAAATGGATTTCAAGAAAATAATAACGGTTTAAAAGTAAAAAGTACTTATTATAATTACCAAAATCTAGGCTTTTTTTAGATTCGCTAATTATTACCGGAAGTTTGTTCGTAATTTTAATAAAATCGCGATACTTTTATTTAACCTCATAAAAAAAATTTAAGGTTTAATAAATAACCGAAATAAAAAAAGTTTTTTACAGGATTAAAGATATAATTATTAACGAATTAATATTAATTATATACGAACCAGGTTATTTTATACATTAAAAACCGATATTTCGGATTATAAGTTAAACATAATAATCGGATATAAGGATAATTAAAATAACTTATAACCTATTATATTTTATTCCTATAAATTAAAGGGAATTAAGTTAAATTACGTTATATTAAATAATAAATTTTTAGTTATTATTAATATTTTTAAAAAATTTAAATATTACCTTAAAAGAAACTTATATTACGTTAAGGTATATATAAACTATAAAAATTTTATCCGGTTTACGACCACCCGAAAGTTAATAAAATAATAATAATTTCGTTACGGAAAATATTTCTCAGAATTTAATTTTATTATTATTTATAAAAAAAGGTTAAAAAATAATAAAGTAAATACTTTTAGTAAACCTTTAAACTTAAAAAACAGTCCTTAAAATTCCATATTAAATATTCGATTTAATAAAAAAAAGATATATAAAATTATAACAAATTGTAATTATTAAAAGCATAATATCTGATTTATACTAAAAAATTTAATAATATAACGATTAATTACCGGAAAGAAAAAGACCGATAAGATCCAAGTACCAAAGGAATATTAAGAAGAATTAATACGCAAAATATACGAATACTAGTTATACGGGTACGTTAAAGTTTATAAAATTATAAAATAATTATAACGTACGTATTATTTCCCCGGAATAAAATTAATAATTAAAATTTTTTTACGAAAATATAACTTATATAATAAAATTAAGGTACGATATCATAAATTATACGGAAAATTATAATTATTACTAATTATAAAACGACTATAAGATTTAATTTTTTTCGATTTTATTATTAAATTACCATTATTATAAAACCTAGTAATAGGTATATATTACGATAGTATTCTTATAATTATAAATCGATTTATAAAACTTTTATATCTTTTACCATTTAACGAAAATATAAATGTAAAATAATTAATATATATTTTTTTTTACATTTTATTAACGTATACGAGCTTTTAATAAAAATCGTATCCAGTAAAGATATTATATTTATTTTAAAATTTTAATAAAGTTTTATGATATAGTTAGGCCTAAACCATAAGCTTTTAAGGGCCTTTAAACCATAAACGGATAACTAGATAAAAAAAATTAATTAAACGTTTATAACTTATTTCCGGTTTTATATTAATTACGAATAAAATAATTAATATAACAAACCTGTTATATATCGACCTGGAGGTATAAATAATATCCGAAATGGGGGTCTTGATTTGCAGGTAATAATAGCATAATGAATAAGGTGTTCGTTAAAGAGATTTGCGGACTTTTTCCTTAATTAAAAAACGGTGCAGTTGCCTTTGGTTAAGAGCTTCGATTGATAGCTAAAAAGCGAAATTAAATAGGTGCTATTTATAAAGGAAACCGGCCGTTATATATTTAATTTAATAAGTAAGTGTGTCCTAAATTTGTTTAATTTATGTAATTTATGTAATTTAATCCCAGATTACTTAAATTACTTAAATTTATTAGATTATTTAAACCTTGGCGCGGAGAAGTTAAATTTTTCCTTATCCGAGGTTTATCCGGTCGGAATTTTTTTTAAAGATTTTCGAAAGTAGGTTTTTTTAATGATAAAAACCTTTATTTTTATATTATAACATTATTTCCCCTTTTTAAGGATTTTTATTTTAAAAATAAAAACCGTAAAAAACCTTTTTTTTAAAAAAAAGTTTTTTTCCAAGTTTTTTTAGTTAACTTTATTATAACAGGTTATATTTAAAAGGAAAAAGGAAAAAGGAAAAAGAAAATTACGTCCGAACCAGCGCGATTTTCGTAATATTCGTATTGATTCGATATAAATATTTGGTATTAAAGTATTTTCCTGTTTTAATTATATTCGGTTTAAAGAAACCGATTAATTTTTTATTTTAAGGCCTTAAAGTTATAATTATTATATTCGTTATTAACGTTTATCTTATAACGTTTTAATTATAAATTCCTTAAAGAAAGTAAACGAAATATAAAATCGTTTATTTCGAAAACAACAGGAAATTAAAAATAATTTTTTAACGTTCCAAAAAATTGCGAAAATGAAATAAAAGGTAATGGAAAAAAGATTGGTTAAATTACGGTTTTAGCAAAATGAAAAATTAAAAAAGTTTATTAGGAAAGTAAAACGGTTACGTTTTTAATAAAGCTCTTTTTAAAAGAATGTTTAAAAAATATTAAAGGAAAGTTTAAAATTAAATTAATTAAGAAAATAAGAAAGAATGGAAAAGAAGTAGCGTCGTATAAAGGCGGAATAAGCGCGGCTTATTTTTAAAATAAATGCCGTAATAAAAATATTTATTCTTTTCGATTAAAACGTTTTAAATTTAGATTTAGGCGGGGGACCGTTATCGCCTGCGAATTTAGCTGGATTATAAACGGTCGGTTAAGATTTTGTCGGTAAAAATCCTTAATTAGGTCCATCGTATTTACCAAATGCTTAAGTGGTTTTTATATATTATTTTTAAATATGTAATCCATTTATTTAATTAAATATTAAATTTTATTTTTAATTATTTTAAAGTTTAATATTTTTTCGATTTGGTATTTGTTATCGTTGGTTTCGATTTCCAGATTCTTTTTAAATAAGGCGTTTTTTGGGGTTTATTTTAATAAGGAAATATAGAATATAGGGTATATTTTTATTATTTTAGGTAATAATAGTTTATAATTAATTTTTAAAATAACTTTTTTAATTTTAAACGGCTTAAACCTTTTGAAATTAAACTTATCGTTAAGCTTTTTCGTTTTAATTTAAAAAGAATTTAACGTTCCGGTTTATTTTTAACGTAATCAGTAAATTTTATTTCTTTTCGTTAAAATTAGTTTTTTAATTTTTTTCTAATTATAATATTAAGCTTTTTTTTATTATAAAAATTATAATTTAGTTTAAAATTTAACTTATATTATTTTAAATTTCGTTATTATTATTTTTATTTATAAAGTTATTGTAATAATAACTAACGTTTTACGTATTAATTATTTTAGTCGTTAAGTTATTATGTCGTATTTATATATAATTATATAAAGTAATATACTTATATTTTTATTAACGGACGTATTATAAGTTATTTATACGAAAGGTAAAAGTTTAACTTAATTATTTTATTAATAATTACCGTAATTTTAAAAATATTATTTTAAGGTTTAATTTAATTTTTTTATTTAATTATTTATTTAAGGATAATAAGTTATTAAAAATTTTAGTTTAGTATTAATTTACTTAAAAAAGTTAATACCGAATTTGGATATAAATATTTTATTTTAATTAAAAACGATTTTTTTTGGAATTCCGTATTAATCGAAATAATATTAAATAAAGGTATAAGCTAATTATTTTGTTATCGAAGTTCTTTTAAAGTATAAAAAATACCTATATATGATAAATTTATTAATAATTACTTATATTATATTATATTTAATTCCAGTAACGGGATTTTTCGATATAAGGAAATTAATAATAAAATTCCAAATTATGGTATTTTATACTTTATTAAATATATTTATAGGCTATAATAAACTATATAACTTATAACGGATTATTTTAACCTTATTATAAACGTTATAATCTTTAATTACTTATTTAATTATCTGGTAAAATTTTGGGAAATTATATTTTTTTTAAAGTCGCTTAATAATTTTAAATATTCCTTAATATTTATATTAAAAATCTTTATAAATTTTTTAACAAATTTCTTTTAATATTATCGGGAAATATAAATTTTGCGGCGAAATAATAATTAATTTTTATTATTTCCTTTTAATTATTTAAATCGTAAAAGTTTTTAAATTAAACTAATTTTTTTAAAGTCGGCTATTTTAAGGTTATATATAATTATATTATCTTATTATCTTTATAATATAATATTTATATATATTGTTTGGGAATTCTCGAATTATAATCTTTTTTTCGGCTTAAAATATCCGTTTGGATATTTTTTTACCTTTAATATAGTAAATTCTAAAATTAAATTTCGATAAAAAAATTATTTAATTTTCGTAACGTTTATTTAACTTTTTAATTATTATAAATTTAGTTGAATTTTTATAATTTAAATAAATATTAAATCATTTTTTAATTCCGTTAAAAAATAATACTTACTCCTTAAATATTAAAATAATTGTTAACAATTTTTTATCGTAAATAAAATACTTAAATTTTACGTTTTTAAAAACTTTAAAAAAATACGTTATTAAATACCATTTTCCGTTATTTTTTCGCTACTTTAAAACTGCTTTAAAAACGTAATTTAAAGTATTTATTTTAAGTCGTTTTTTTTATAATAATTTAGTAACTTAATTACCGGGGTGTTAATAATTTTATCCTTAATATTTTGGAAAAAAATTTTCGTTTCCTTTAAAAACTTGAACTTTTTTCTGATGTACTTTTTGGTCGTAAATTTGGTTAAGGGGTTAATAAGTTTACCGTAATTTTAAACCAAAAGTCGTACATAACCGGTAAATTTTAAAAATTAACGAATATTAATAATAATAACTTTATTAAAAATTAGTTAATTTTTAATAATTTCTAATTTAAAATCCTAAATTTAAATTTATTCCGGAATAATAATAAAATTTAAAAAACTTAACTTTTAAGTATATTAAATGTTTTTTTTAACGTTTATAAGTAAGTTAACGTTTTTAAAAACTTTTAATATTTAGGCGATATATCTTTTATGTTCCTTTAAGGTTTTCAAATAAATAAAAATCTGGTTTAAGTAAACGAAAACATATTTATTTAAAAATTTTTATAAAATAATAATAAATATGTACTAAAAGCTGGCTAAAGTATTAATTAAGCCCTATAGCATAACTTTATATTCGTAATAGCTATAAATTATCTTAAAAGCAGTTTTTTATTCTTTTCCTTTAACTATTCGAATTAGGTAATAACCGTTTAATAGGTTTAAGGTTATAAACTATTTAACCTTATTAATATTAAAAAATATCCATTTTTAATAATAATATTATTTAGTTATCGATAATTATATATTCGTTTATATATTAAATTTTTATTCTTATCGATTCTGATTTTATTATCTTTTATTTTTAATACCATTACAATTAAATATCTTATAAGTAATTCGGATTTTTATATATAACCTTTTTTAAGGTTTCGTTAAAAATTCTTTTTTAACAGCTTTAACTTTCTTAAAATTTATATAATAAATTCAATGAAGCCTTAAGTAACATCCTTTTTTAATAAAAGTTTTGTAATTTTATTAATTATGGTTAAATAATTTTTTCGGATTCTTTCCTTAAATAATTTTTAAATCGTTAATATTTAAAAGTATTATTAATATTAAGTTAAAAACGTTAACTTTTCTAATCATATAATAGATTTTATAAAATTTTTCCTTAAAATTATCCCATAAAAATATCTAACTTTTTTAGTTAATCCGTAAATTACTGGAACGAAACTACGGCATTTTTAAAATAATATCGTATCCTGCGATATCGGCGATATCGAAAATAACCTTTTTTAAACGTCCCTATATTTGCACTATAAGTTTTTTAATTTTATTAAGGATTCGACCGTTATTATAAATAAACAGGTTTCTATTAACTATTCGTAACTTATTCAACTATTATTTATATTTCCAAAGGACTTAATATTTTTCAGTTGCCTTAAAAAATAAAGTTTCCTTTTGCTCCGGAATTAATTATAACGTTAAATATTTTATTTCCGTAATAAATAAAGATTTCCATTTAATTCAGTATTTTTTTCTTTACCTTACATAAAATCTTAAAGATAAAGGCTTCTCGGTACCTTATTTTTAAAAGCTTTTATAATTCTTTAATTAATATATCTTAAAAACTAAAAGGCGTTTTTATTCGCGTACCTTTTTAGCCGCATACTTAATATAATAATTTTCCATATATTTAAACCATTTTTTGTTACCAAATTGTCATTTAAAATAACTATTTTTTCTGGTTTTTTTTTAAGTTTTATATTTTGCGAATTATTAGGATAAAAAGGTAAACTTTCGAAAAGGGCATTTTTATAGCTAGGAAATCGTATTTATCGCAGGATATTAACGCGTAATATAAACATCTTTACGTTATAGCTTTTTAATTCCGTTTTAACTTAGAATATAAGTAACAAAACCCTAAGGTAATCTGGCTATTAAAGGGTTTCTATATATTTGCATTTATTATCTGGTTTTATAAGCGTTTCTTTATTATATCCTGGCCAAAAATCGTTATCTTTTTTAGATTGTTAATAAATAAAGCAGTTATAATTATTTATTAAAAGTTTAGGATATATTATATATTCGGCAAAAATATAATATTTAACAAATAACTACTTATAATTACCGAAATCGTTTCGTAACTAACCGTCTTGGTTATTTTTTTTATATTCCTATATATCAAAGTAATAAATATATCCTAACGTAATAGCTACTTTGGAAGCTATTTATTTTAAATAATATTTGCAAACTTTGGCCGGAACATTTTTATAAATAATATCATTTTTATAATCTGGATCGTTATTTTTAACTTTATTACTCGTAATAATTATAAATTCCTAATCGCCAGAAATAAAGTATAATTTCTTTTTTCCTTTTTTTCGTTATTTATATCTCGTTCGGCCGCGCGGACCTTTTTCTTAAGCTAAAGGATTTTTCCTTTTTAAAGGTTCTTTTTTTTTGTTGAAAAATAATATTTACTTTTAAAATAACCTTTTTTGCTATAATTAAAATATTTAACTTTAAATTTATCTGTTTGAAATTTTATGCAAATAATATTAACTTTTTTTTAGGATTTATCCTTAAATTCTTTTTTATTAAAACGTTTATTATTATTTCGTTTACCGGTTCCCTTCCTTTTAAGGTATCGATTAAAAATATGTCGGTTGGTAATAATAACCTTATTTATATAATCTTCGAAAGGATTTATTTTTAATACGTTAAATATTTTATCCTTAACTTAAAACTTTAAGCCGTTATAATAAAAAAATAATATATCTTAAGGTAATTTAAAAATAATTACGAAACGGTTAAATTTAATCGTATATTCGGTTATTAAAGTAATTTATTAAAACTTATATATTTATTTAACCCTATAATAGTATTTATCCATATATCCGGATAAAATTTATATTCGTTTTTTAAAATTATCGTAACTATTAAAAATATAATTAATAATATTTAGTTAATCGTCGGAAAAATTTATCAAGTAATTTTTAAAATTAAACTTAACCTAATTAAGTACTTTTTTAGTAAATAATTAAAAGATAACCATAATTTTTTAATAATCCTTAATTAAAAATTTTTCGTACTATTTAAAATAAAACTTAGCCTTAACCAAAAGTTTTTCCATATTAATAAATCTATTATAAAGTTTAAGGGCAATTAACTTATAGCCTTTAATATCAGGTATTCCATAGTAAGTAAGAAAAGGTATAATTCCTTTTTTAATCTCGGCCAAATAAAGGAAAAACGGGGGTTCTTAAATAAGGAATAATTCCAAAAAAAGCTATACAATTTTCTTTTTAAGTTATCGGGTAAATTTAACGTTTTCCTTTTTAAATTTTATAACCTTTTCGGGCATAAAGTCTAATCGTTTATTAATTATAAGTTCCTCTTCTTTTCCTTTTTTAACTTTTACACCTGGTTTTTTTTTTCTTTTAGTCGGATTTTTCAAGCTAAATTTCGATAATTTTTTCGGAAATAAAAGCAGATTATTATTAAAAAAAACCTTTTTAAACCCTTAGTTCTAATAATTACAAATGCCATATTATCGATTAAATAAAGAATTTCTTTAATAAAGGGTAAATTATTTATTTAATTACTAATCCTTTATTAACTAATAATGGAAATCGAATATGTTACTTATTTTTTAAACGTCGTTTTATAATATCGTTTTTATTAAGTTCAGAAAAACTTATACCTAACTGGGCCTTAAATTATTCGTTAACTATTAATTAAAAAATTATTAAAATATAACGAACTTATTATATATTTACTTAAAGGTATAAATAATATCCGAAATAAAGGTTTTAATTTATAAATAATAATAATATAATAAATAAAGTATTCGTTAAAAAAATTTACAAACTTTTTCCTTAACTAAAATACGGCATAATTATTTTTAATTAAAAGTGTAAATTAATAACTAAAAAACAAAACTAAATAAATATAATTTATAAAAAAAACCGGCCGTTATATATCTAATTCCAACAAATAAATATATCGTAAATCTGCTTAATTTATATAATTTACGTAATCTAATCCCAGATCATCTAAATTACCTAGATCCATTAGATTACTTAAACCTTGGCGCGGGAAAACCAAGCTTCTCCTTGCCCAAGGTTTACCCGGTTGGAGCCTTCCTTAAAGACCTCCGAGGGCAGGTTTCTCCAACAACAGGAACCCCTGTTCCTATATTATAATAATTAAGTTCAAAAGTTATTAATAACTTAATTATCTTATAATATAAATTATTACGAAAATATTAAAATAACCTTAATTAACGTTAATTGCGGCTTTATATTTAAAGTTTACCGAAATTTATAAAAAAAAGAATTAATTAATATTAAAACTATTTTTATTTTAAAATAATTTACACAATTATATATAAAAATAAAAATAAAACTTTAATTCGTACGTACTTAAATATAAAAATATTATAACCAAAAAAGGTTAAAAAAATTAACTTTTCAGAAAAAAAGTTTATTTACTTAGTTTTTAAAAACATTGAAATAAAACGATTTAATAAAAATTTTAATATTAAATATATCGGATTATATAAGGTTATAAAGAAAGTTTTAAAAAAATATTAATTAAAATTATTTCTTAAGGTTAAACTTTACCTTATTTTCTATATTTCCTTTTTAAAGTTAATAACGGATATAATTTAAATTAATACGGAACGAAAAGGATAATAATAAAAAACGTCCCAATATGAGAAATCGAAAAAATCCTTAATACCAGAAAAGAAAAACGGCAGAAAGTAATATTTAATTAAGTAAAAGAATTGCCTAAAGTTAAAAAATTTATGGAAATTTATAAAAAACTTTACGGAAATTTAACGTTTATTAAAAAGTTTTTACCAGTAATACCGGAAACGTTAGGGTTAAAAAAATTCCAGTATACGTTATTTAAATCGGACCAGCCGACCGCGTTTACGGGACGAAAAAATAAAATTATTTCGGCTTTTAACTTGCGTTATTTTTTTAAACGTTCGAATTTTTTTATCGTTTCTGTATTTTTTATATTCTTACGTAATATTTTAATTTTACGTATATATAAAAGTTTTTTTTTAATTTCGTAAGCGGATTAAACGATAAAATAATTCGTTAAAATATTATTACAATTTATTAAAACGTTATTAAACGGAAAATAACTTTTCCTTAATAAAACATTTTTAAAATTCGAAATAATTTTTTTCCGTAATTAACCGATTATATTTCGATTTCGGAAAGTTTAAATAAGTTATAAAAACCGTTATATTCGGAATAACGAATATACTTTTTAAAATTAAGGTAAACTTTATAAACTTTTTTTTTACATTTATAACGCGAATAGGAAAATGCGGATGTATTAAAATTAAAAATATCGATTTTCTAAAAAAAAAATTAAAACGTTATTACGTTTACGGGATTTTTGTTTTTTAATACGGTTAAATATAACGACCAAAATAACCCGAAAATATTATATAAAAAGGGAAATTATTTATTAAATAAATATAGGAAATAAATTAATTTTTAAGGGCAAAAATTTTTTAAAAAAAAAGGAAATCGTATTATAATTAAAAGCTTTAACTGAATAATAAACGTTCGGAAATTATGGGATAAATTTCCGATATAAGTTTTAAGGTTACGTAACGGGCTTAACGAATTCGAAAGGTTTAGTTAAACCCAAAGGGATTTGGTACGTAACGTTAATCGAACCGGACGCCGATTCGAAATAGTTCCATAGGTTCGAAAGAACTTAACTACTAAAGGAAAAATAAAGTTAGGTCGAACTAATCGAATTAAAAGTAACATATATACGTTCGTTACTTTCTTATAATTTAAATAATGCCAGTTTATAATATAACTTTATTACTTAAATTACTTTTAACATCTGCTATTACCAGACGTAATTATACCTTTAATCTATTGCTCAGATTCCCATATTATTATTGCGAACATGAACCGTACGACTAGGGTTTAATAGTTGGTTAAACCAGTCAGCCGTCACATAAAAATTACGAAACAAAATAAGCGTATTCGAAAATTTCGTTATAGAAATTTTAAATAATAAAACGTTTATCTTGCGAAAAAATATAACGGATATAAGATTCGTATTAAAAAGAAATACTATATTTAATTAAAAACGAATTTCGGAAAAAAATAACATTAACGTTATATATATTATTTTTCGACCGGCAGAATTTGTTAATAAACCCTAAGTTATAATATTCGCCTTTTTAATTAAATATTTTCCATATTTTCTTCTTAAATTTTAATAAAACCAAATTTGACGTTAAAATCGAATTAACAAATATTAATTTCAATATTATAAAATATAATATTTAATTAAAATAAATATATTTTATTATAAATATTTTAACCGGTTTTATAAAAACTTTTTAATACCGATATTAGCCGTTTAATATAATTAACGTTGCCATATCGTATAATATACGAAAAGCAGAAATAAATTTAGGGTTTTTAAAGAAATCGGTAATAATTACGGAACTTTTATTAATAAAAACGGTATCGTTTAATAGTTAATTATTATCCGTAATCGGATTAGAAAAATTTCTACCTTACGGAATATTATCCGTATTAAAAATATAACCGGCTTTATAACCAACCGATAAAAAGGTTATATTTAATATGCCTTGATTAAAACTACGTAATTTAAAAAATAATAAATATAAACCATAATTCCAGATTAAAAAATAAAATAATTATAAATTATTAATAGAATTACTTATATTATTAAATCGCGTACTATTAAAAACAACCGAAAAACTTTTTCGTTAAATAAATCGTTATTTATTAACGCGTTTTAATTAGAATTCCGTAATATTTCTCTTATCCATTTAATAGGATTAAAATATTTAAAAACCATATTATGCGCGATAATTTCGAATTCGGTAACGGTTAACCGAAAATATATATATTTTATAAATTCGGTAAGTTAAGCTTTCGAAAAGAGATTTTTAATTAAGGTACTTCTAGCCGCTTTATATGTACCAAACGTTTTCTTTATTGATGGTTCGTATTAATTATGTAATTATTATAAGAATAACGTAAATATACGAACATTATACATATAAAGGATAAAAACTTCGAATAAATAAAACTTCGGCACTTTTTAATCTAATTACGTTATCTTATTTAAAAAAATTAACGATTTGCTTTTAAGGTTACTTAGGTTAAATACGTTTCGATAATATTATTAAATTAATAAGTACATATAAATATAAACAGAAAATTTGTTTATATATAAAATAAAATATAAACGGAAAACAATTACCGTTTTTTATTATAAAAATCGGTTATTTCGGTTTAATTAATTTATATTTTCCGGATATAACTTATGATCTTTTAATTTTTATAAACAAAATAAAAACATTTTAAAAAACCGGTAAAAAAACTTTTTTTAAAACCGTATACTTTTTAAAAAATCTATTAATAAATGTTATAAGTACCGTCGAACGTATTTTTATTTTAATTAATTACATTTAAAAAAAGTAAACGGTATCTATTATATAATATATATTTTAATTTAAAAAACTTTAAAAATCTTTTTTATTTCCTTTATAAAAAATAGTAATAAAATTAAGAAATAAAAATCGCATAATATTAATTACGAATTAATAAAACGTATTAAATAATATTAGATATTATTATAACGTTTCGTAAAATTATTTTACCTTATAATATTAATTAAAACGGAATATAAATTATTTAATTTCTTTTAAATATATACTTATAATAACGGACGAAAGGAATAATAAAATCCGGTATAATAAAACCATATCGAAATATTATATTACAAATATAATTTTAAACGCTAAAACTATCGTACCAAAATATTATATCGTTTTATTATATTTAATTATAAAACGTATCTTATTTTAATTAAAACCGGATTATTAAAAAAAAATAACGTAATTATTTTAACTATTTTTAAATCCGGATTATATCTTTATTTAACGTAATCTAATTTTCGCAAATATTTAATTTTTTTAAAATATAGATTATATTTTATAATATACTTAAAAATAGTAAAAACTTACTTAATAAACGGGGTAAATAATTACCGTTAATTTTAAAAACGATTTTAATTATAATAATTAAAACCATAAAAAAATTACGTAAAAACGTCCGGATTAATATTACGACGAAACCGTTTTTTCTTTCGATTTATATCATACGATTATTACTTTTTCCTTAAATATATAATTACCTAGTTCAAAAATTTAAATTAGTTAACAAATTAACGTTTTTATAAATTATTTTAATTTCGAATAATAAACTTTCCAGTAAACGGTAAAATTTAATTCTTTTTACGAAAGTTATAAGCTTTCCGTATAATATATTATAATATTTGTTTATAATAAGGTTTTAATTAATAAAAATAATAAATTTTTATTAACTTTCGGATTTTAAAAACCGGTTACGTATTTGTTTTTTTTTAATACGTTAATTAACCGAATAATCCGAACGGTTAAATTAGTAATTCGGTTATTATTTTTATAAAAAATTTAATTTAGGATCAAAGTTTTAAACGTTATGTTAATCTTTTTATCTTAATATTAAAAATTTATTATATACGTACGTATATTTATTTTTAAAGATATAATACGGTAAAATTAAAAAAAATCGGATTTATCGTATTCGGAAAAGGGGGAAAATAACGTAACGTATTTAGGTTATAATTTATAAACGCGTAAGTATTTAAAAGTAACAAAAAAGTTTTAATTAAAATTAATATAATATTAATAATAAGTTATAATAAAACGAATGGTATAAATATATATATATTTATAAGAAACGTTTTATTATTAAATTATTATAGATTTTCGTTTTTTTAAAGAAATAAAAGTACCAAACAAAACTTCTTTTCGTATAACCTGAACTTAGGCCTTGTTGGCTTGTTACGGGGATTTGGGATTTGATTGGTTAATTTTTAGCGTTATGGAGTGGTATTTCAGTGACTTTGAAGAAAATGGAAAACGAGCCAGCGGGGCCTAAGCTAGCTGAGGTAACGTAAGAGCTCCAGTACATATATAGCTGTCGCACCAAGGATGATTGCCAACAATTGCGATCATTCCACCGATCTTTTGCCCTGGTGGCGGGATGGCTAAGGTGCAGCCGTAACATTAATCGCTGGTGGAAAGATGGAATGGATAATTATGGCTTTAAGAAATAATAAAGTGTGACGATTTTCCTACAATCCGGTCTTAATACCAGTTTATTTACATTAACTTTAATTATCTCTTAACGGAAAGGTCACGTTTAGTATGACTAAATTAAAACCGCGTAATTTAAAAAATATTAAATATTACCCGGAAGATTTGTTACCTATTTACGTATTACGTTTTATTCCTTTAACTAGGCGCGTTATTATATACGTTTAAGTACGTTTTTATTCTTTTTAATATCGGGGGTAATGGGTTTTTATGTAATAGATGGCATATAACGCCCTAAATGTTTTAAAGCGTTAAGGGGGTATGTCAGCTAACTGGGGGGTGCGTATACGGAAAGGTTATCCACTAATCGGCCCATATATGTTCCGTGGCTAAGCTACTTAGAGTTGCACGAGTGCTATAGCACCTACAACTTAGGCTGAATACAACAACACCACTCATGTCCCCTATATCTGACAATACCGGTGTCGAATACTGATCTCTTGGATTCTCTCCTCGGCCTTTGAGATTGGTGGGATAACTGAAGACGCTAACTGTTATCGAGGATGAACCCTGAAGAAATTGACGATCAATTGTAAGGGCCGCTGGGAGAAAGATCATCAAGATAGAATACGTAGCTAGTGGACTTAAGTTAATACGCCATTGGTGACTCCTTTAGGGGAGATAGAGGAGGAGCTACCAGAAAGTAGCAGATTCGCCTGTATAATATGCCGGTCGCACGGAGAACACAAAACGACCTGGTTTTGCGCTCGTGCCTTAGACACTGCTCTCCTGATTAGACACCGCTTTCCTGATTAGACACCGCTTTCCTGATTAGACACCGCCCTCCTGATGAGACATTCGCCAGAATAGTCAAAGTCCATGATTCTTGGTATTGACCGAAGGAGACTTGGAGTTGATGCTGCAATAATGATGGTGTGATATGCGGGAGCGTGGGCAAAGACGTGGGATACGTAATTTAGATGTTGTGGCGGTTATTGCCGTTTTGTCTTAGTCCAGCGCCCACGACGTAATCGCCATGAGTAAAGGTTATGGGTATGGAGGTTATTCCCGTAGAGGTCTATAAAGTCGTCCGAATAAGCTCCTACTGTATTCATGCTTGATTTAAACCAGTGAGGCGGCAAAAACACCCCTGTTCTGCTTTAGCCTTGGCTGCATCGCTATTAAGCACGTGAACGCCGATCTCTCGGCTGGTAATGTCGAGTAAACGTCCGTGCGGTAATTTATTAATCACGGGCTGAGGATATCTTATCCGGCACCATGTTCATCGTCTATATACCATCCAAGTCAATATGACCTCCGTGCATCTTGCTCATGTGGTCGTAGACGGGCCCCCCGGAAGAGAACGTCATCATGCATACCCAGCATATATGGACATTGCATCCTATGCACGTCATGTGGTTGCACCCCGCTACCTTCTCAATCGGAGTCTTGCACTTCGGGCAGTCCTTGATTCCGGTTTCTTCCTTCAGCTTCTTGAAGGCAGCATAACCTCCCGACTGGATGTCTTTGTACTCGGCACAGGTCATGTCGACGTGAGGCTCGTGGCACGCGGAACAAGTCGGCTGCAAGCAGTTGGGACAGGTATGTGTCTTTGCCGATCCAGTGACCCGATAGACATATTCACAATCAGGAGTGGGACAGAACCGGAGTTCGCTCGGGTGCCGCCGGACGTAGGACGCGAAAGATCTCTCCAGGGCATCTTCGAAGATGGCTGAAGACAGGTGTTTATGCATGTCTTTGAGGCTAATGGCGCGGTTACAGTTGCCCTGGTCGCCATGGCACGAAAGAACGAAATCGGTTTCGGAGACCGATAAAGCTGCGCAGCCGTTCTCGAAGCAATCTTGGCAGTAAACGTGGTCACACGCCGTCCGAACAGGGGAATCCGCTTCGGTCCAGCAAACGGAGCAGTCCTCCGCGACCGCAGCACCAGAGGCTGTCTCGGATATCGGCTGATCCACAAGCTCGCGGCCGTTCACGAGCGCTAGTGCAAGATCATAGTCCTCCAAGGAACTCGAGATAATGATCTTCTTGGGAGATGAAAGGACGTCAAAAGCTGCTTTTTCGGTGCCGAGTCTGTTACTGATCGTGTTGAATCCTCCGTAAATAGCCCAGTGAAATTTGGGGGTGTCCAACTCGATGGCATGAGCCAAAGAAGCCTCTATGCGGAACAGGTTGGCAAGTTGCCTTTGAGCCTCGTTGATTTTGTTTTCGGTTCCAAAGAGGCGCAGCTCCTGTTTGGCGTTGTCACGGACCACGACGACTCCAAGCTCTTGCTGCCGCTGCTTTATCAAACGCCAGAGGTGTCCGTTCCGTTTGAGAGAGGAATCCCAAAGACTTACTTGGTCGTCCTTGGCAACAACACCGCCAAGGATGCCGTCCAAGATGGCCTTGGAACTCGCCACTTCCGTGTCTGATTCCCCCTCGATCTTGAGCATCCTGGAGCTTGGATACGTGCGCAAAAAAACGTGCTTCTTCTTCCACGCATCGACGTGGGTGCTTACTCGGGATACGACAGCGTTGTAAATGTCACTCCTAACCTTGAACTTGGCGGAATACACCATCTTGACGGTTAGCTTCCCATTCTTATGGAACGGGAGCTCCTTCCCGTTGAGCTGAGATATCGCATCTCTGGCATCCGTTTCGTCGAGGAAGCGTGCTATAGCCTTGACGCGCTTTGCCGTCGACTCCAGCGTTACCTCCCAATATTCCACCGGTCCGATTTCGGTCAGAAGTGATCGAACCATGGCTACAGCTTGCTCGTCATCAATGGAGTAACCCGGGGCTGCCAGCTCTATATGGTGTGGTTTATCCGCTTGCAGTAAGATTGCTCGGGATATATCTGACTTGTCAGCAGACGCTGGGACATCCGTCAACCTCACAGTCCAACTCACAGGGTTATGCGAGCGAAACCTAGAGGTTGAGGCTTGCGACGGCGCGCCTGCCAGGACTCTCTGACCCAAAACCGTATATGCACCAGTTACGAACTTTTGGCTCGCTCGTCCAGCGACCTCACCGTTTCCAAAATTCAACCAGACGGTCCGGACAGCCTTATGCCACGAAACGTGGACCTTCTTGCAGTCTACACGTCCTGAGGTGTGGCCGGATGGCATTCGGGTTGCGATTGGAGTTGCCTTGATCCGAGAGGTACCCCGTGTGAATCCTGTTTGCATGAGACTGCAGAGCTTCTTGGAGAATAGTGGGTCTTCTGCCCGCACGTTGGCACTAAACAACCCATCCTGACGCATGATCCATATATCTTTCTCCGGAATCTCAAATTCAAGTCCAGCGAGGAAGGCCTGGACGGCACCGGGAGAGCTACCCTGGGGCAAGCCGCTGAGGTGCACAGTGGAGAAGTCGCTGGGAAGGCAGATCTTGGAAACTCGGGCGCCGTCTTCGAATCTGACAAATGCACCAGCGAAAGTGCGGCTAAAGTCCTCAGTCTCCTCTTCATCCTGCACCAATTTTTGTTACACATTGGGTGTCTGAAGTGGTTCGTTTAGGCTCTGATCTTGTAAACTTACATCCTGAGAAATTGGACGAATCGGAAAAGTCGCTTTCTCAGTGTGTTTAAACCGACAATGTTCCTTCAGACAGTTTCCAGCGAGAAAGAACTTGCAAGGTACCACTGAACGGCTGTCTGCCGTAGATTTCGAAACTCCACCTGGTGAACATGCCCGAAGGGGCAGCACGTTTGCCCTGACAGCGCTCATTGTTCTTCGTGTGCGGACTCGACGTCTAAATCAAAATCGAAGAAGCTGGAATTTGAAGGACACGGTCAACGTGAAATCAAGAGCCAGGTAGTTTGCGTTCGGCATGCCGACATAGTCCTTGCTGCCTAAGGCAAACAAGCAACAGCTGAGGCAGCCTGCATATGCCCCACTTCCATACCGTCGGCGACACATAAGGCCGGAATCCGTTGCCATAGCTTCGATAGCCAATGCGAATGCCTCTGGTGAAAACAATTATTCCTACTTGAAAAGAAGGCAATTTGAGCAGCCGGGAGCGTTCTTGCGACTCAAGCTAAACGTCCCCCTCACCAACGCCGCTTGTAAGTATATCAATGAATCCATAAGCACATGCGCTTCGACCTGCAATGGATCCTTTTCATTAACGCCATAAGAGAGCGTAATACTTTAAACTGGATAATATGTCAGATATAGGGGTCATCAGTAATGTTGCATTACATGACTAGTTGCAGGCGCTCTAGAACGCGCACTGTACTTTAATGTAATCTGTCCACGGAACATATATGGTCCGATCAAAGGGAGCTTTTCCGTATATGGAATGCTAGCGTACTCCTACTAGCTAACATACCCCTTTAACGCCTTAACGTAATTACGGCGTTAACTGTTACCTTTTATTATTTCTTAAAGCCGTAATTATTTATTTTACTTTTTTTCCGGTAATTAAATCTTTTTAATTAATTAATTTTTTATGTAAAATAATTTTTAAAGTTTTTTTCCGTTAATTTAAAATTTTTATAATATTTATTAATTTTAATTATTTTTTAAAATATTTATAAAATTTATATAATAAGGTTTTTATTAATTTATTAATTAATATATTATCCGTAAATATATATTTTACCTTACTTATATCTATTCTTAAGGTTTACTGCAGCCAGCTGGCATAAGGTTCATCAAAGTCGAAGCTTATCGGCAACCACTCTGCTTCAGAGTGAGGTTCTATGGGACTGAGGTACACAATCTATCTTAACCGTAAAAACCATCAATTAGTTATCGTGTTCGAAGATACTGGGTATAGTATCTATCGTGTGGATTATATGTATAATGATTTTCTGTATATTTGGCTCAGCCTGGAAAATAAGGCTTGAACCTATATCAACCTTGTACCTTACTTATATCTTTTTTTACGACTTTTCGAAATTAATAATTATATATATTTACGTACCTTAATTTTATTTATAAAAAAATAATATCGGCGTTAATAAACCGTATAATTTATTAATTATCGTAATATATATTTAAAGATTTTATATTTAAGCCGATTTTTAATTTTTTAATTAATTTAAAATAAAATAATTTTTTTTTATAATTTATATAAAAAATAATAATTCTGTTTTAGTTATGGAAATAATTATTATATTTTATTTATTTACTTATTATCTTATTATTTTTTTAAATAATTTTATAACATATACTTGGAAATTTTTTCGATCGATCGTATTATTTGCAAAAAAAACGTTACTTTAAATATTTAACGAATCCTTACTTTTAAATTATAACGTTAACGTTTTAATTTCGATTAAATATAAAATAATTTAATTAATAACTTTATCATATACGTTATTAAGATTTAAGTTAAATCGGATAAATTTAAATACCGTAAAAGTTATATTAAATTACGTATTAATTATTATATATAAATAAAACCGATTTTCTTTTAATATTTATTAACGGAATTAAAATAGGTTAAATTAAGATTCGGTAATAATTTAATGTCCGTTATTAACGTATTTAGGTAATTATTTAAACTTTTTTTAATAATTAAGTTAGCTAATTTATTTATATAATCGGATTAAAATAATTAAATTTTTTTTATTAAATTTATTTTTAATTATTTCGATATTAAAAAATTAGTATCAGTTTTTATTTTTTTATAAAAATATACCTTTATTATATTTGCTAAATTAATTAATTAACGAAAATTTGATTTTTTTACGGTAAGTTATAACGATATTATTTATAAAAAAATACCTTTTAACGAAAAAAAAATAAGGTTCGTAAGAAACGGAATTAAGTTTTAACTTTTTAAATATTTTAATAAAGTTTTTTTATTATAATAAAGAAAAAAATTTTATAACGTTATAAATATTTTAAAGGTAATTTTATAAATATTTAATAAAATAAATTCGCGTTAATAAAAACGTTTATAACGTTATATTACTTAAGTTTTAAATCGAACTTAGCCGTAATAACGATTAAAGTTTAAAATAACTTTTTAATTAAAATGGATACGTATATTTTATTATAAAAATTCTTAAATTATTAATCGTTTCGTATAACGAAACGTATATTTTTGCAACCAGCCATATTTATTAAATTTATAAATATATATTTATACATACTTTAAAACTTAATTTTTTTAACAAAAAATTAATTAACGGCTTTTTAAGATTATATTTTTTTATAACTTTATAAATAAACTTTTTCGGCTTTACGGAATAATTTCCTTAACGGATATATAATTAGTTTTTTATAACCTTACGGCAGTAATAATAAATTACGTTTATGTACCCGGTTTTACAATTTAGGGATTATATTATATTTCTTTATATTAAAACTTTTTCCATTAAGGTAACGCGTATTTTAGGTAATTATTTTTTTTAAACTTCTGTAATTTACCGGCCGATTATTAATCGTATTAATAAAGTAGGTTAATTATTTTATATTAAACGCGGTTTTTTATACCTTATAATCGTACCGATAATTATTTTTTTAATATAAAACGTACGGAAAGTTTACGTTTATAATCCGTAAAATACCTTTACTTTTTACTGTTATTTTAGATTAAATAGAACGATAAAAGCTTAAAGTTACCTTTATTTCTTCCGTTAATACGATAATCGTAATAATTATTAAAATAAACGTTAATAAAGGTAATAAACTAAAGAACGGAAATAATTCGAATATAACGGTCGTATAAAAATAATTAATTCCATATAAACAGGTTTATTTTTTGCTATTTCGTACGTTTCGTATATTTATATTATTTTGGAGCTACCTTTATTATTTAACCGGTAATTAAATTATTCCGCTTAAGTTTTTATCTTTTTTTTATATATATATAAGGTAAATATAAATTTAATTAAGTAATTTTATTTGTCGAAATAATTTACGTAATTTATTTTGTATAACGTAAAAAAAATTATCCTTTAAGTTTTTAATATTATTTAAAAAATATTTTTTTATTAAATTATACGTTTATAATAATAATAACCTTATTAATTAATAAGTTCCAAATTTCGTAAATATTTATAAATCGGTAACCGACGTAAAAGTTAATTTATGCTTTTAAATTTAATTTTTAAACCTTTTTTTTTCTTTTTTATAATAATAATAATTATAACGTAAGTTATATAACCGTATATTTGTAAATGAATTTATTAAAGTTTCCGATTAAATATTATAATACCGTTTTTATACGTTAAATAAATATAATAAATTTCGTATACGTTTTATTAAAAGAAATATATTTAAAAATGCGGTTATATAAATATATTATTACTTTAAGGATATATACCATCAAAAACGAAAGTAATTTAATGCCATTTCGTATCGTAATCGTTTTTTTTTAATTATATTGCTTAAACGTTTTATATTTCCGTTCTGGGCCTATATATATAATATTAAAAGCTTAAGTTTAATATTAAAAAAAAACGATTAAAATATATTTTGAAGTTAATAAATTTTTAAAATTTCGTTATCGTATTCGAATATTTGTAAAAAAATTTTGTCCTGGTTTTTTAAAACCTTTAAGAAATATCGGAATACCGTAATTAATATATTTTGCTTTCGATTTTTAAGGTAAATATTTTAAATAAAACTTAAGTACTTATTAGTCGTAAATATAACGTATTTATATCCTTTAAGTTTTTTTTCGAAATTTATAAAATCGATAATAATTTATTATTTTAATCGGAACGGTTTTTTTTTCGGCTTTCGGTATATTTACCTTTTAATTTTCGCTTTTTAATTATTAGTTTAAATAACAGAATAATATATTTAACTGGGTTATATTATTAAACTGATTAAGTTTTTACTTTTTTTGGCTTTCTTTTTATAATTAATATTTATATTAAAATTCCTAGTGGGGTTCTTTATCTTTTAAAGCTTTTATCATTATATTTTAATTTTAATTATCTTAATTACATCTTTATCCTTATCACTAAATACCTCCAGAGTTTTAACGGGCATAAAACCTTTAAACCCGTTTCTAACATTTAAGTAAACCTGAATGAATTCCCACTAAATTATCTTAAATTGTTTTATAAAGTATTTTCGGTTTTTCTTTTTAGAATTTAAATATATATATATTAATCAAACTGTTAAAAATATGAACGTGATTCGTCTAAGTAACATTTTTTATTTAAGCGGTATTAACGTTTATTTAAAGAATATTATTTCTTTAAGCGCCGATTTTTATATTATAAAACGAAGATCTTTTATATATTATGATATTTTTATTAATTTCATATTTTAAAACCTTTTTATACGTTTAAAGTTTAATTTTTTATCTTTAAAACCTTTAGCTATTATAACGTTAATAAATATAATCGGCTGATCAATGTTGTCGATCTTCAGCATTCGGATTTCTTTAAATATCAGCTATTCTTATTTTCGTTAACATCGCTTTATAATTAATTAAGTAAAAGAAATTTTTTATAAATCAGTTTTCCGTTATGATCGATAAAATGGGTTCTGGTACTTTTAATTACCTTAATTTGATTATTTTCGTATTTCTATCACTTTTAGTTTAAAATTATAATACATGTTCAGATTTAACTGGATTTTTAACACCCGGATCGGAACTGTTTAATTAATTATTTACGCTTTGGAAAATATTATAATCATGATTAAAATACTGTATTTCTTTCTTGAATCGGATAAGGAAGGCCGGTAAATTATAAATCTATTTTATAATCCTTATCCAAATCGGGATTTATAACTAAATTACTTAACTTTTTAAAACTTTAAAAATGTAAATTATACGTAATATTACTTTAATTTTAAAAAGTTTAAAAAAATTTCTATATCTGTCGTCGGTGAGTAATATTAACTTTATAATTTCCATATTAATGAATAAATAATATTATAATATATTCTTATTTTAATCATGATTATTAAAACGCTTATATCGGCTTTAAGCATTTTTAGGGCAATCTTTATATTTTCGGTATTTATCTCGTTTACCGTAAAAGTTAATTATATTAATTAACGGATATCTATTATGTATTTCGACCTCAGGTACGCTTTATTTTCATAGAACCTAATACTAATAAATCCAGATATTTCTCCGGTTCCGTATTCTTTTTTCAAAGGTTTTAAAACTTTTAATTTATCGTACTTTTATAACTTTTAAGTTTTGAAACGTATTTATGATCTTAAATACTTTATTAATCCGATTAAATATTATTTATTATAAATGTAAACCTTTTTATCGAGATTATTTAGTTTATTAGGTCGAATAACGCCGGTTTACGTTTTTTCGGGTAAATTTAATCCGATATTTCCTTACGGCCGTTTACGGTTTCTGTATTTAAAAAAACGCAACTTTATTAATAACCCAGCTCTTAATTAATAATTATATCTTTTTACATATTATGACGAACACTTATTTAAATTTAATAAGCGAATTATTAAAAAGAATTTCGAGATATTTAACGGATATACCTTTTAACAAACTTTCGATATATGCGTTTAAATTAATTATTATCTTTTTCATTTTAAATTCGTTTATAATATTATATAATATAATAATATATTTTAAATGATAATCGTATATTTAATTACGCTTTTTACATTAAACCTATTTCGTTAAAATCTTTAATCGATTCTTTACTGTTCGAATTTATTTAAAGTTTTATAATTTAATAGCTTTAAGATAATATGGATAATTTTATTTTAATTGGTAACTTTATTAAAAATAAATTTAATTCGGCTTTTAAAATAACGTTATCGGTTTACTAACGTATTTAGTTAATGAATTTAAATATTACTACTTTACATTTTCAAAACAATTTATTAGCTTGGTTAAATTAGTATATAATATTAATTCTTTAAGAACTAAAATTAAAAAGAATAAATAAATCTGGATAGATTATAAAAACTGAAAACTTATTTATAATATCCGTAAAGACATTATATTTTATTAACTAATCGTATCGAAAGTTATAATATTTAATCTATGTATTATAAATTTTATAAATAACTTTAATAACGTTTAGATTAATATAAATGTTTACTTTTATTTAATATATTAATAGCAACTTTAAGGTTTATTAAATAACAGTAATCTTAACTAGTTTTAACACCTTAATCGAATTGTTTTTATTTTAAAATTCGGTTAAATTTATTAGCGTAAAATCTTTTTATCCTTTAATATTAAATAGTCGTACTTGAGGTAAGAATTGTAAAATTAAGGAAATTCTATATTAATAATAATCCGTATTATATTAAAACTTAAGGAATACTTTCGGAAAATCTTTATTAAATCTCTGGAAAGTTTATCAAAGTTTATTATAAATTAATTATATTACCGGTCTTTAAATTACCTAAACTTTAAGGTATTACTTTCACTGAAATATATTTAAGCATAAGTTAATTTATTGTCCGGAATAATTACTTCAGGTATATTTTCCTTTCTTTTTGAATCCGAAAAGTAAATAATTTTTTTTTTTTAACTATCCGTTCGAATAACCTTATCCTAATTATTCTTACCTTGCTAGTTATCTAACCGTACTGTTTTACTTTTACTAATTAATAGCTTTAGTAATAATTTAAACTTTATAATATTCCCACTTAATATAAGAAAATTAAATAGTACTGTTTAATAATAATTAATAAAACATTACCTAATTAACGTTAAAAAAGACCAAAATATAATTTATAACGTTTTATTTTTAATCCTTATATTATATTAAAAAGGGTTGTTTTTTATCCTTTCTTTTTATATATAAAAAATTAATTACTTAATTCTTTTCTATTGATATTTTTTATTTTCTTTATATTATTAAATTTATTTTCGTTATATTTATTTTAATAATTCAAGTTGTAATAATTACGTTTTTATCGTCGTTATTTTAACTTCTTACCCTTTACTTATTGAATTTTATATTCCATTATATTACTTTATTTTCTTATTAATAGCTATAATCATTTAAATTACGTCATTGGTTTAAAATTTAAGTAATTAATTTATATTCCAAAACCGGTTACCGTACGCGTTCCTTCTTTTTTACGGTCGTTCAAATAAACTTATTATAAAAACAACGCCTTAATTTAATAGTTTTCTTTTAATAATCGTTTAAAAGGTTCCGGTATTATCGTAATTACGGTTATTAATTATATGCTGCTTAAGTTATCATAATCGCAACTATAATCGTAATTGTATATAATCCTTATCATACGTTGTTAATTAAGACCTTATTTATTCCGCCTTATAATTTAAAATCGAAAGTTATTTTTGTAATTAATTAAAGCCTTTTTTTTAACCGCTAAATAAATTAAGGCGGGACAGACTTAATCCTGATTAATGCATATTAATAGAAAATGTTATCAGGAAGCTCAGAGTTTAATAAATAATTAAAAGTGGCGCTATTTATATTAGTATTAGGACCAATCATAAAAAAGCTGTCAGTAATGATGAGTGGTAAGTCTCTCTAGGGTTGCGCCCAACAAAAAAGAGCTCCTAGAAATACACGAGTGGTGCTGACTGACTGATCGGTAGAGTCACATTCTAGGCCCTGCACCCTGCACTATTTTAATAATCGCTTTCAAAATCGAAAATTACCCATTAAAAATAAACGGTACTTGTTTAATAATAATAATAACTATAACAAGAAGTCGAAATTTAAAAATCGAAACCCGGCCAGTTTTAATTACGATAAATAACAAAAAGCCTATTCGGTTTTAAAACGAAATCGCGGTTATTAATAAATAAAGTATAATAAAAATGGAAAGGTAACGTTATAACTTTTCGTAATTTTGATCGGTATATTTTTGATTTTAATAAATTATAGAACGTTAGAAATAGATATTTTTAGCTTACTTAAATGCTTTACATGATATTAACATTCCTTTAACAACAGAAATAAATTTGTTCTTATATTAAAAAAACTTCATCGCATTAAACGGACAACTAGTAAGAGTATATTTATTATTTTAATAAAATAACATTCGTTAAATTTAATATAAATCTTAATGTTTTCGATCATAAGTGATTAAAAATTATTGCAAATATATAACAAACTTCATGAATTATATTTGATTATAATTACTAACAAACAATTTTTTTTTCAGTCAAAACGTTTTATTTACGACGCTAAATTAAAAAGTTTTAAAATTTATTCTCCAGTCCTTTTTTAAAAGTTCGTTATAGTACCTTTGAAAATATTCCTACCCTTTTAAATTCTTAAAGTACTTTAGTTTAGATCGATTAATTAATATGAAAAATCAAGTATACGAGTAAAAGTACCATATGGATAATGTTGTAACTACTATCGGAAAGCCTTTATATATATTATATATATAACTATTCCGGCATCCGCTCTTTCTTAAATATTAGTTCGAAGTATTTAAAATCCCGGTTTTATAATAAATCCGGAACTTTTACGTCTTATAATCTTATCTTTTCATAATTATAAATAATATCCTTTAAGCCGGATAATAGGTGTTATTTCCTAAAGCTTACCACATATATGGTTTTTTTACTAAGGATTTTTATTGGATTCTTTTTTAAAAATAATTAATTTAATGTTGTAAATAATATTTCCCGGAACTTATCTTCCAGGTTATTCCGTTTTTATAAAGAATTTCGGTAACTATAGATTCTTTTATACCCGTAATATTACCGGAGACTTAAATATATTATTTAACATTAAGTACTCTACGAATCCGTTTATTAGTATTTCCGGCTACGGCTTTTAAAACTTCTCTTTTTAAAATATTGCGTCTATAGGGGTACGAGGTTCCAGTTAATTAGTATTATATCTTTTCTTTTTAAGTATAACTATAATACCGGATAAGATTTAAGAAAGATCTTCTGTTAAAACTTTATAAACGTAAATATATTATCGAAGAGATTAAATAACCGCTATCATTTTCGTAACTAATATTAAATATCTTATAACGTTTATAAATCTAATTTTTTTATATTTCTCATTAATAATAAAGAGATTACGTATAAAATTAATACTTTCTCCGTTTAATATTATGAAATGCTTATCGTTATGTTATATAATATAAAGATTTAGCGGTTTTATTTAACTAATTAGAATTATATAATTATTATATTATACATACCGGATATAATAAGTAACCAGTTGTTCTTTATAAATAATTTAAAAATATTAAACGTCCCGAATTGTATCGTTTTTAAATAATATATATTAATTTAATCTATAATATAAAGTATACGTATTTTACGACTTTTATAAATTTCGTTTTTTAAATCTGCAATTTTTCTTTCGCTAATTTTACAACTATTATATTCGAATATAACGAAATTAGCAAAAAGCATTTTATATCATCGATCGTACCAGGGATATACCGTTACCGGAAAGTTATAATTAAAGCGAAAATAAAAAAGCTTATATTAGAATTTATAAAACGTATATATGAATCGGATCTATTTCTATTTCAATAATTTCATCAGATTTTCCGATTACCATTTATTTTAAAAGTTATTCTTTTTCCCCTTATTACGTATTGCCGGTATTATATAGCGGCGTTACCTCTGCTACGCCTACGTTAGCAGGTCGTGGCCGCTGGTTTAGGTAATTAAAAAATTAATGCCCTTTTTTTTCCATAATATATATAAGAACTTATTTTACGCCGGCGTTACTTTTTTTCCTTATTTAAGGGTTTTCGGAGGCCATTATATTTAATGCTAACGGCATTTAATTATATAAGGTCTGGCTTTAACGGCATAAAAACATTACTAGATTAATAGAAAGCCGTAATATTATTATTACCAGATCTAATTATGCGCTTATACAAAGTTCGGTCCGTTATATTATACGAAAAGCTCTTAAAAGACGGATCTATTCCCTATTATTGCCGGAATCGGAATGCCGGATATGTAAAACAAAAGCTTTTTAAAACGTTGCGTTAACTTTCTAGTATAAAGGAATGATATATAAAGCCGTTAATTATTAATATTAATGAATTGTACTTAAAAGTGTAATTATTAAATATTAATAAATATTTTAAAGCTTTATTACAAATTTTAAAATTATAATAACTTTAAAACAATATATCGATAACAATATAAGTTTAATTTAACAATAGTAATATATCGTTTAGGTTACGTTACGTTATTTATACGATTATCTTACGCAATTTAAAACTTATACCATTACTTTATCGATTTATCACGTATTCGTAAATGAACCTTATTTTAAAAACGTTAAATAATAAATATAATACGGTTTTTACGCGATAAATAAACATTTTAATTAATAACGAACTTTTACATTTGCTAAGGAATATTAACTAATACGTTTTTTTAAACGGATTATTAGATTTTTAATTTTCTTTTTATATATCGGCAGTTCCGAATTACTTCAGGTTGATCTTAGTTTAAGCCTTATGCTTTACGGTAAGCCAAATATATCGAAATTTATTACATATATAGTTTATGCAAGGTTGATCTAGGTTTAAGCCTTATTCTCCAGGCTGAGCCAAATACATAGAAAATTATTATACATATAATCCACACGATAAATACTATACCCAGTATCTTCGAATACGATAACTGATTAATAATTTTTATGGTCAAGATAGATTATATACCTTAGTTTTATAAAACCTCACTCCGAAGCAGAAGCTCACTCTGAAGTAGACTAATACGTGGTTGCCGATAAGCTTCGACTCTGATGAACCTTATGCCGGCTGGCTGCAGTAAATCTTAAGGATAAATCTTAAGAATAAACCTTAAGAATAAATCTTAAGGATAAACCTTAAAGAATAAACCTCAAGGATAAACCTTAAGGGCGACATACATATATTTATATTCTATACGACAGATATTATACTTAATATCTTCGAATATAATAATTTATTCATACCTTTTACGGTTAAGATAAATTATTTACTTTAATGTTATAATACTTTATTCTGAAGCAGAACTTTATGTTAAAGCAGAATACGTGGTTACCGATAAGTTTGGACCCTAATAAAATTTATGTCCGTTAGCTGTAATAAACCTTAACGATAAACATTATAAATAAACCTTAATAATAAATCTTAAGGATAGACCTTAGGGGTAAATCCTAAGTACGCATAAAAGTTTATACGAGCCTACGTTAATTTCACAGTTTAATCGTTTTACGGCTGTTCGAATTACAATTTATTAAGATAACTTTTTAAATTATTATTTATTAAAATAACATATTACGTAATTCCAGCTATACGATACCGGTAATCTGTAATGAGAAGACTTTTAAAGAAACCTTTTTATTTACGGCATAAAATCCCCATAAAATTACCGGACGCGTTAAAATTAACGATGTTATTATCGACCCCGAAAAACTTTCGCAAGAATATCGATTTCGGTTTTAATTTTCAGATACGATTTATTTTTCAGAAATAAAGGTAATTAGGAATTAAAACCGATTTTGTCGAATAATATGGAGTTAATAAAAACGTTATTAACATAATTAAAAAAAAGAATAAAGGACTTAAAAATATCGAAGTCCAGATTTTAGAATAATACAAGGAGGATTACGAACAATAGTTTGCCCGGTTGTTCCGGATTACGAAAAGCTTCTAAAATTCTACTAAGAATCGGCGTAGATAGGAGCTGGTTCGGGGCTAGGTAGTTTAAAGTCTCCTGCGAGAAGGAAGAGTTTTAGTGGAGTATAAGAATTAAAGTAGTAATTTATCATTGTATCTAATTTTGTTTATACAGTTACGTCTTTATTAAGCAGATCCGAATTACGTAAATATTAACTTCTTTATTATTCTGAAAAGAATTAAACCATTAATAAGGTATAATCCGGACGGAATCATTACGGAACCGTTAAAACTTAAGCCGTAAAATGTTACGGATCCGGTTATAAAATTTCGGTATTATGGTAATATGATATAAACCCGTCCGAATTAATTTCCGATAATTTTATTAAGGCCTTAATAAATATTATCAATGTACTAAAAGATAATAAACTTTATTAAAACGAACGTTTTACGATTATTAAACGTTTACGTAATTACGTAGTTTCGAAAATTATTTAATTTATTAATCGTTTTATAACCGTTAATTATATATGAAATTAATAATATTCGTATAAAGAATATCCGGTTTATTAAAGCGATTATTTTACGATTTCGAAATATGTTCGTAATTAATTTTATCCGGAATTTAAATATTTATAATTATTTTCGAAAACCGTAAATATATTCTTAAAACCTTTTTACAAGTATTTATAATTTTGAAAAATTAATTAAGCGGTATAAAATTATATATATAAAAAGTTATAACGGTAATTAAGAAAGGAAATATAAAAAAAAAATTTAAAGATTCGTAAATTATAAAAGCAGTATTATGCTGTTATTTTCCGCTTATTTAAGGGTTAGAATATCAATATCGGTAATACTTATTAAAGTTAAAATATTAGGTAAAATTTATATATAAGTATAATACGACATATTTGTCCCAATGGCTCAGTGGTCTTAAGCCTGGGTGTTCTTTTTGCGCGCTTGCTACAGGACTGGGGAACCTACAGCTTGCGACGGACCGCTGGTTCGAATCCAGCCTGGGACAACGTGCTCTAGATGGCGCCAAGCCCAGTGCACGGACCATTTAGGACCTTCGGCTCCTACGTTATGGCTGGCGACTATTAGAAACTAGTGGTTAAGGGCGTTAAAGCTTGGTGGGGTTCTGGAACTAATTAAGCGTATACTATTTCAATTCATCTGTTTATCGTAACTATGGCCCTATCCGGTTTTTCATCCGGCCCCCCTTAGGTACGGTTTTTAGAATGTGTCCTCCGGTCGCGTTGTGTTATTATTAATCGTGTATATATATATGTGGACGCGTCGCGTATTTAAACGATAACGGTGCATATATATACTTACTACCGTGGACCAGGCATCAGCTTGTATATAGCTTCGATACCTTATTAATAACATTTTACCTTGTATTAACGACATATTTAAGGTTTTATAAACTCTAAATTAAGAGGTAGTAATAATAAGTTCCGGTAAAAGTTTTTATTTTTAATAATATAATACATTATTATAAGGTGAATTTAAATTCAAGCCTTATTTTCCAGGCTAAGCTAAATATACCTCAAGTTATTATATATATAATTTATACGATAGATATTGTATACAGTATCTTTGAATACGATAACTGATTAATAATTTTTACGGTTAAAATAAATTATATACCTTCCTTTTATAAAACCTTATTCTGAAGCAGAACCTCACTTTGAAGCAGAACGCGTGGTTGCCGATTACAGGTAATTATAAATATTATTCGTAAACGGTATTGTTAACCTATATCAGAAAAGGTAATTTACCTTTTAATTTCAAACAGGCTTTTATAGCCCTCGGCAAATCCGCTTAAATATATAAGCATATATTTAATTTATTCCTTCGAATTCTTTGTATAAAAACCTTCTAAAATAAGTATTTACATATTTTCATTCATTTTAATTTTCTTTTTAAGGTAAATATTTTATCTTTAAGGTGTCTTTTCGATGGATTAAATTTAAATTATGAAAGGCGGATCTATTAACATATAGTTCTTTGTTTAAAATAGAAATCGATTAAAGATTTAAAGATTTAAAAAAAACATTAGTTAAAGAATGTTCTTAAATAAATAAATAACGAATATAATATTTGGTTCGAATTTTAACCTATATAAAATTAAATTCCGCGTAAGTCTTTTATCCAAATTAAATTCATAAGCTAATTTTCGTTAATGGTGTAATTTCATCGTTATTATGTAGCGATTATTAATTATTAAATAAGTAATCAAAAAATACTAATTGTTAATAAGGTCCGTTTATTAATTAAATAAACAACCTGGTTAATATTAATATATAAAATCAAAAAAGAAATTAATTAAGATAGATTATTATTAATAATTAAAAACAAGATCTGTTTAAATCCGTTTATAAACATATAAGTTTATTAAGAAAAAAAGAACTAATTATTTAAATAAATTTTAATATAGTTTAATAAAAAAGTTAAAAGATAAATTATACGTTTACTAAAATTATTTTTCAGTTCCTGTTATTATATTATTCGTACTAACTACCTTTATTACCGAATTTGTTAAGGTTATAAATAACCAAATATTTTTCATTTAGGAATAACCGCAGTAGGAAATTAAAAAAAAATTTACTCGATCTTACGACAGATACCAGTATAAAAGTGCTTAACGATCACGGGCCAGAATGGGTTAAAGAAGCGATGATTATAATTAAGAAGCTATCTGGCGAATACGACTTTAGACTAGATTTCCCTATAGGTCAAGTAATGGGCCCACACCTCCCATAATAAATTACGCTTAGAAGGCCCGTGGCGAAATAATGCATGCGGTAATTACGTTGTCGCAGCTAATAGGGCATTACGGCTAAGGGGGGATATATAAAACGAAAATTTTAATTTGTTTCTTTAATATCTCTGTTAAAATAGCCCTATTTAAGAAGTTATATATAGGGTTAAAAGCCGTTTTAAAGCTTGCTTTAATAATTATATTTATTATTTTATAATAATTTATTATTATTATTATATTTATTAGTTGCTAACTTAAAATCTTAAAAATATTTATAAAAATGTACCTAATGGAACCAAAAAATCACAACTTGCTCTTAGGCCCTCTTCTCAAGGTTTGTCATTTCTATGGGTCTTTTTATGGGTCGTTACCTTAAGGTACAGATTTTTGAAAAGCCCTAGCCATAGCTGCGCCGCATGCGTAGCCACAACCTCAAAATAAGGGCTTGATTTTAGTAAGGTAAGTGTCAGATATAGGCGACATCAGTTATGTTATATTAAATGGCTAGTTGCGTATGCTACGCAACGCGTACTGATCCTTAAAGTAATCTAGCCCCGGAATAAATATGTTCCGATTAGAGAGATCTTTTCGTATATGGGGTAATAGCGCACCCCTACTAACTAGCATATCCCCTTAACGCCTTAACGTAATTATTGTATTAATCGTTATACGTTATTACTTTTTAAAGTTAAAATTTTTTATTTTACTTTTATTCTGATATTTAAATCTTTTTAATTAATTAATTCCTTTTTTAAAATAATTTTTAAAATCTTCTGACGTTACTTTAAGCTTTTTATAATATTTATTAAGTTTAACTACTTTTTAAAATATTATAAAGGATGTTATAATAAGGTTTAATTAACTTAATAGTTAATATATCGCCTATAAAGGTATGATTTATTTTAATTTGGTTTCTTTTTATTACGTTTCGTAATTAATAATTATATATATTTACGTACTGTAACTTTATTTATAATAATACGATATCGGTATTAATAACCTATATAATTTGTTAGTTATTGTCAGATGTTGTTAAGATCAGAGTAAGAGGAATAAGCAGCTAGCTATATAACAATCGCCCCACGGCGGCATCGTTACGATCGCGTAATAATAACCCCTAGGGCGCCTAACGCCCTTTTAATAATACGCGTATTCCTTTTATACTCCCTTAGCCCCTAATAGGACTTTTTTCTGTCTGGGCCTTTACCCTTAAAGACCTAAATAAAATTATCCTTATTTTATAATATAATTAATAAATCGTCCTTATTTAAAGGACGTAATAACTTCGTAATGAATAAAGGTAAACAATAATTAATAATATAACGTAACCTTCGTAACTTTTTTTAAATAAGTAATATACCTGGGGTAATTTGTAATAAGGTAATTAAAATATCAAATTCTGCCGGCAGAAAATCCCTACCGCTTTTAATATACCGTTTCTCAGATATAAAAACCGTACTTTCCCCTTCCCTTTAATTTTTCTTTCTTTTTTATTATATTCGAACATATTAATATATAGCTTAATTATAAGTTCGTAACGAATTCGCTTTTTATAATTCGTTTTAAACCATTTTCGTATTTTCGTTATTAACTTATAGCAATATATATTTTATACTTACCCTTAACCTTATTTTAATTTTTTACGAATTCGATATACCCTTTTAAAAATTTCTTAATATAACATCCATCGCGTCCATTAAAAAACGAATTTGAATTTTATAAGGATTTTTTAATAATATTTATTTTAATTTTATTAATAATTCGCTTTTAACGTTTTTCGTCAGTAAATATACTTTCGTTACATAATTATAATAACCCGTTTCCCGGAATATACTTGTGTTATTAACAAAGTTTCGAAAAGCTTTAAAAAATATATTATATGACATAATAATAATAAAATCATGGTAAAAATATATTTACGCGTTATTATTAATTTAAAAAGTTATAATTAATTCGTAATAATAAGTTCCTATTTCCTTTTACGATATCGTAAAAGCCGTCGTAAAAATTTTACATATTTTCGTTAAGTACCAAATTTTTCCTAAAGCTAAAACTAAATCTGGTAAGGTAAGTAATGTTATTATTTTGGTCGCTGTAAGTTTTTTTCGATTTTCGTTACTAAGTTGTTATTAATACGTTTATTAAACCGAAAAAAATAAGTTTCCGCTAAAAGTACTTTCGAAAAGGTTTATGGTATATATAAGGAAAAAATTAATCCATTTCGTTAATCCGTATTAACTAGCTTATTATTAACTTTTTATTACGTCGGTATTAATCCTTTAATTACGAATATACGTATTTTTTAAATTCGTTACCCTGGTATTTTGCTTGGTAATAACGATAACGTTTCGATTTCGTAAAACCTTCCATTTTCCTTTACTTAAAAGGATATCCAGTTTATTAAAAATATTCGTACTTATTTCGATATAAATATTTAATAATTTTCGTTTTTACTTTTTTATTAAATTTTTAAAAAGGGAAAGTTTAATAATATTATTATAGCTATTAATTAAGCTGCCGTTAGCGTTAAACGTAATGATAACGATAATAATAATAATTATATTTAAATAATTTTAAAGTTTCCGTTTTGACGTCGTTACGAATTGGATTTAACTTTATTAAAAAGTAAGTATATTTAAATATATTAATAATAACGCTTTAAATAAATAATAAATAATAATTAACATTTTCTTTATATTACGACCTTTTTATTATATCGTTTTTTTTAAAAACTTTTTATTTTCTTTAATCTTAATAACGCTTTATACGATATAACGAACTCCTTTAATAAATAATAGCAAGGTTTCTAAATATTCTTTTCAGAAAAGAACCCTACCTATTCTATAAAATATTATTTATTGTTATAATTTTCTCGGTACGCCAAAATTGCTTTTATTTTTTAACGTTTTTTCGTTTTTATATCGAAATCCTTTTTTCGCTTTTTTTAATGTTATTTTTATTATACCACCGTTTCAAAACCGATATAAAGAAAACGTTGTAAATTTTATTATATAAAAATAAAAACCGTATCTTATAAACTAGTTTCGAATTTATAACTTTTATAATTTAAACAAATTTAATTTATCTATCAGAAAATATTTATTAGGCTTTTATTAATTAATATACTTAGTAAAAAATTTTACTTATTACTTTTTTCAAAACTTTTTTATAAGGCGGCCTTTATTATAATACTTTTTTTACGTATCTTGGGCTTTATAGAGGTATTTTTGCAACGTTTCCTTTTTCCTTTATCTTATTATAACCCCCTTTTGTGCTATTTTGGTAGGATTAAATTTTTTAAATTATTATGATATAAACGCAATATTTCCCGGAATTCTTAAAATATACCCGAAAAATATTTCGGCTGGTATTATCTTAATCGTTAAATAATAACTATTATTATATATAAACTATATTGTTAAGAAATACGAAGCTTAATTTACTTACTTTTAGTTGCAAAATATTTATAAATAATACTTTAAAAATTAATTTAACTTTCCGTTTACTTATCCGTTTATAAGTAAAAGGTTATATTTAACTTTTACTTAATTACAAAAAGTTCGTAAAAGGTTTTTTAAAATTATTCGTAAATAAAAAACCACGGTAAAACATTATATTATTAAACGTAATATATTAATTAAAAATGTAACAAAAAGATATTTCTGTTAAATCATTAATAATAAGTTTCGTCGTCGTACGATATAATAAATATATTTCGTTATTTTATCTATTATGACAAAAATAACGTTATAATTCTTTTTGCCGTACGGCCTTATAAATAATAATAAACTTATAATAAAATTTATATTAATTTCCTTAAATAAACAATCCGAAATCGGTAGTAAAACGAACTTTTTATAGGATTAATATAATATCGTTTTAAACTTTTGGTATTCCGGACAATTCCTTGAATAATTTTTAATATTTCGTTTTTATACCTTTTAAAAATAAGTTTAAGTTAGCCGTTTATACGTTTTCGTAATATCGAAATAACATGCCATAAAAAGATTATAATATTAATTAATAAGTTTTTTACGTAAATCTGGGTTATATGATATATAAACCGCGCTTTTATATCTTAATAAGCCATTATCTTTTTCGATACGTTATAATTACTTACCCGTTTTACGTCCCTGAGAACGTTTTATTTCCTAGGTTTTGTTAAAAATACATTGATTTTTTTATTATCACTTAAAAATTCGAATAATTACTAGGTTTTTTTCTGACGAAAATACTGTTTCGATAACGTTACTAACGTTTTATTATCGTAAAACGAGCAGTTTGTAACCTACAATCCCAACTAATATATCTTTTACCTTTCCGAATACCTCCCTAGCCGTCTTATTTTTGGGCCCGTATACCTTTATTCTTAGTAAAATATCTGCAATTTTATAAATAAATTAATAAATATTCGCAGCTCCAAAATTTAATTAGGACATTTTTGCCCTTAATGTTTTTTTTAATATTTCGATATCGTTTTTTTCTTAAATCCTTTCGTTTTCGTTATTTTATAATAAGTCGAGCCTTTTTAATAAGTTAATAATTAGGTTATTTTTCCCAAGCCGGAATATAATAATACAATTTACCGTTACGAAATAATTTAATAATTTTAATTATTTCATATTAAATTGTCACTTTAATTTTAAATACTTAAAATTAAAATAATCAGTAATAATTTTAATAAAAAATTACGAATAATTAATAAAATAACGCCATTTTTAAAAAGCCTTTACGATAGCTAGCAATTCGTTATTTTTTATAACGTAATAAATCTTTTTCGGCATTATCTTCAGAAACCTAAATATTATTAGTTATTAACGGTTTCCATAAATTTAAAATATAATTGCCCTAATAATTTTTCCGGACGTATTTATCTTGATAAAAATAAGTAACGATAAGTTAAATACCGAAATATTTTTCCCGTTATAAAAATTACTTAAAGCGTTTTAAATATTATCTTTTTTCAGAAAAATCGTTATATGGAATGTTTGTCATTTTCGTAAAATCGATCCGTTAACGGTACAGATATTTTTACATAATTTTTAATAAACTTTCAATAAAATATTATAAATCCTAAAATGTTTAAATATCATAAACGTTTTCTGGCATTCACCAGGCTTTAACAACCTCGACGCGATTTTTTTTAATCTTAATATTATTCGGTAAAACTTAAAATCCAAAAAGAATTTAAAATTACATAAAACTTGCATTTATCCATATTTATATATAACTTTCATTTCTTTAATTTTTCGAATATTTCGCGAATATATTATTCGTATTTAATTAAGTTTTTGCTATATATCAAAATATCGTTAAAGTAAACCATATAAATATTATCTATTAAGCCTGTTAAGGTTTAGTTAATATATATCTAGAACGTAATTAAGGCGTTAAAAAGCCCAAACGGTATCATTAAATATTCGAAATAACTGTATCTCGTCCTAAAAACGGTTTTTTATTCGTCATCCTCTTAGATACGTATTAGACGGTACGTATCCTTTAAATTTAGCTTCGTATATATACGAACGCTAATTAAACGATCCAAAATCTTTTATATTAAAGATAACGGTATATGGGTTTTGTAAATTATCCGGTTAAAACTTTTATAATCGATCTAAAAACGTAACGTACCTTTTCTTTTAAAGCGAATAATATAAGGGCTCCAGCTGAGTTATTATTACGTTTAATTTATCCTTTTTTTTCCGTAACCTTTAAAAACTTTTTAAAAACTTTAAATTCCTTTTTTAAAAATAAGTAAAAAAGGTTTTAAAAAAGCTTTTTTCCTTCGTACAAATTTATCATATACTTATATAATAAATATTTTAATAACTTAATAACTTTTTTAAAAAAGGTATATTAATATAATCGTTATAATATCTTTTTTTATACTTTTTATATTCCTTAAATATAAACTTTTTATTATCTTTATTTAACGTTACGGGTATAATAACCGCCATAATTATAACAAAGGTAATATTTCGTAAATATTTCGCTAAATTAACGAACTTAATATTTTTATTTAAATTATAGCTAATTAATAACGGCATTTATCTTTCGGAACTATAAAAATTTTAACATAATATCCGGTTTTTTTGACCATAACGAAATAATAATTGTTTCATTTCGTAATATTAAACGGATTTCTCATCCGAATTTATAACATTATATATCCATATATTATAATAAGGTTATTTAAATAAATATTTAATCTCGGTCCGGATTTGAATTAAAATAATTAAGTTTTTCTTTCGAACATTGTACGGCATATTATAATATAATATACCCTTAAATTTACTTAACTGCAAAATATTATCCATTAATTTCCTTTGCGTATTTTTAAAAAGTAATATGTACATAATAAGGAACTTTTTTCCTATTCGCGAAACGTTTATATAAAATTCGAATTAATACTTATTAAAGGTTTTTTGAAATAATTCGTTCGGAAATAACCTTTTTTGCTATAACCAAAATCCGTCGTTTCGGGGCAAGAGTTAAATATATAGCCCTTTTTAACGTAATAACCATATATAAACTTTCGAAATATATTTGTTATATTTTAAATATTTTTAAAGGATTCGAATATACGGTCACCTATTTTTCAGTACTTAAAGTAAGTTTTTATTAGTATTTTTAAAGGCTTATTACGAAATATAATCGTACTTATTACCCAATTTAGGTTTTGTAACGGTTATGAGCTTTAGGCTAGCTGTTAGGTATCGGAAAGGTATCGATTTATTTGCGACGTAATCGGGATTTTTAAAGCAAAAATCCGAAATAATAATTCCATATTTAAAGTTTTCTTATAAGTCGTATCCAAACGTTTACGTAAAATAATTACGGATATAAAACTGGCTATATAAGAACGGAACCGTATAATAAAACGGTCGGTCGGAAAAGCCGTATTACCTGCCTATAAAAATGCAACCAAAATTTGCTTATATCGCTGATAAAAAGTATCGATTTTTTTATTAAGTTTTTAATATATTTTATCGAAATTTGTATTAATAAGGGCAAATTACCGTAATATATTTCCGAAGGTTTTTTTTCAAAACTACCTTTAAACCTGTTTAATTTATAAAGCAAACGTAATAAGGGTTTTGTATTTTAGTTTTTACGGTTTCGTTACCTTTTTATAACTTTTAATAAATATCCGCTGGCAAATTAAATATAAAGTACGCTAACGCATAATTTATTTTATAAAATCGTAATAAAAACTTTTAAGTTTCGAAAATAATATTTAATTAAATTATAAAATTTATATACTTTAAATTAAGTAAGGTCTTAAATAATATATTCCTTTTTCTTATTTTCGGCTACGGTTCGGTTCGTTCGTTATTAGGTAACATAAATCTTTCGACGCATAAAATTATTAAGGGTATAAGTTTTATAAATACCTTAATTTCCGTAATTTTCGTAATAAAAATATTATTAAATTCCATGAAGTTTAGCCCGGATAACGTATATAAGGAACTTGCTACGTTATCGTCGAAAGCACGTAATGCGGTATTTAATTATAAACGTCGTTATTCTTTTATAATAAATTTTTACAAATAGCGTTACTTTTTTTTAAATATTCATTTTTATCGTTTAATATCCGAATTTCCTTTTCATACTTACGGAATCGTTATCGGAACCTAAATAAAATAAGTTCAAGTTCCAAAATTTAAGTAAATTCGGTAACCGGAATAACCGGTTTATTATCGCATAAAATTATAATTATTTTACTTATTTCTTACGGTTTAATCGAAATAAAAAAGTTTTAATTTGTTAAATATTATTACGACTAAAAACAATTAGTACGGATATATTAAACATTAATTTAAAACTTGTTTTTTTTTTAAGAAAGGGGAATAAGCAATTAGCTATATAGCAATCGCTCCGTAGCGGCATCGTGGCGATCACGTAATAATGACCCCTAGGGCGCCTTGCGCCCTTTTAGCAATGCGCGTACTCCTTTCACACTCCCTTAGCCCCTATCAATTATCCTATTATATATTTAATAATCCCGTATCCAGGATAATTATTAATTTTAATTATTTAAAAATTAAATCAGGTTTTTTAATAACTTTCGGAAAAAATAATAATTCCGTTTTTATTATAAAGGTAATTATTATATTTTATTTATTTACCTATTATTTTATTTTGTTTCTAAATAATTTTATAATATAAATTTAAAACCCTTTTTAATTAATTATATTCTTTACGAAAGACGCGTTAATTCAAGGATTTATTAAATCCTTATTATTAAATTATAACGTGAACATTTTGTTTTAATCAAGTATAATATAATTCGAACGGTAGTTATATAATATAAATTATTAGGGTTTATATTAAATGGTACGAATCAGAATATTATAAACGATCTATCAGATCGCGTATAAATTATAGCGTCTTAAATAAAACCGATTTTCTTTCGGTATAAATTAATAAAGCTTAAATAAATTAAATTAAGATTTGGTCATAACTTAACGTTAATTATGAAACTTCTTAAAAAAATTTAAATTCTGTTTAAGAATTAGGTTAATTATTTTATTTATAAAATCAGATTAAGATAATTAAATCTTTTTACTGAGTTTATTTTTAATTCTTTCGATTCCAAAAAACTTATTATAAATCCTTTATTTAAAGATATACCGGTTTTATACTGATCGACTTAATTAATAAAATCTTAATACTTTTTATTATATCTAACGATAATATCGTCGACGTAAAAGAATAAAAGTACTCTTTACCAAACAGAATAATATAATTCGGAAAAAATAAAGTTAAGTTTTAAATCTTTAAACGTATTAATAAAAACTTTTACCAAAATAACGGTAATTCTTTTAGGCTCGTATAATACCTTTTTAATTAAAAAAGTCTTATTACGTCGTAAATATCTTAGGGATATTTTATATATATTTTATAATGTAAATTTACGTTAAGGAAAACATTTTAACGTTATATTATTAAAGTTTCAAGTTAAATTTAATCCGAATAACGATTAAAGTTTGAAATAATCTTTTAATTAACATGGTTACGTATATATTTCTATAAGCTTTTTTAAGTTATTAATTATTTCGTAAAACGAAACGGATTTTATATTTTTAAAGCTAATTGCATTTATCGAACTTATAAACGCATGTTTATATATACTTTAAAGCCGATTTATTTTGAATGAATAATTAATTAACGGGTGTTTTTAAAAATTAATTTAACTTTATAATTAAACCTTTTCGGTTTTACGGAATTTTTTTTAACTGGTATATATTTAACTTTTTATGTTTTCGCGGTAATAACGGTAGGTTTCCCTTATATTTCCGGCTTTAAAACCTAAGTAGTATTTATATTCTTGATATATTAAAACGTTTCCGATTAAGATAACGTATATTTTAAATTTTTATTTTCATTAAATTTCCGCAATTTACCGGCCGACTATCTATCGTATTAATAAATTAAGTTAACCGTTTTACGTTAAATGCGGCTTTTAATATTTTGTAATTATACCGATAATTATTTTTTCGATGCGGAACGTACGCGAAGTTTATATTTTTAACCCGCAAGGTATTTTTATTTTTTTACTGTTATTTTAGGTTAAATAACGTAATAAGAACTTAAAGCTGCTTTTATTTTTTCCTTTGATGTAACAATTATAATACTTATTATTGTAAACGTTAACGGTAATAATAGTCTAAAGGACGGAAATAATTTAAATGTAACGGCCGTATAAAGATAATTAATCTTATACGAATAAACTTATTTTTTATTATTCCGTACATTTTTTAAAAGTTTATTTTTTTTAAACATTATTAACCGGTAACTAAATTATTCTGTTTACATTTTTATTTTCTTTTTATGTATATATAAGGAAATTATTAGCTTGATTAAATATTTTTACCTGTTAGAATAATTATTATATTCTTTTTTTATAACGTTTGAAAGGTTATTTTTAAAATATTAGATAAATCTTTTTAAAAAGATTTAAATTAAGCGCTTCGAATAATAATAACCTTCTTGATTAATAGGTTCTAAACTTCGTAAATATTCGTAAATCGGTAGTTAATAAGGTAATTAATTCATATTTTAAGATTTAGTTTTAAAAAGAAATATATAATAATAATGATTATAACGTAACTTATATAGCCGTAAATTTATAAATCAGTTTGTTAATGTTTACAATTAAGTATTATAATACCGTTTTTATATGTTAGGTAAATATAATAAATTTTATATAAATTTTGCGGTAAAAACGATATTTAAAGGGCCGGTTATATAAATATATTTTAATTTAACGATATATACAATGAAGAATAAAAATAATTTAATATTATTCCGTATCGTAATCTTTTTTTTTTTTCTTAATTATTCTTTTTAAACGTTTTATATTCCTCTTTAAACTTAGCTATATAGTATTAAAGATTCAAGTATAATATTAAAAGGAAGTAATTAAAATATATTTTTAAATTAGTAATTTTTCAATATTTCGTTATCGTATTTAATTATTTATAAACAAAGGTTTTTTTACTTTTTTAAAACTTTAACAAAATCGGAAGGTTGTAATTAATATATTTTACTTGGATTTTCAAGGCAAATATTATAAGTAAAACTTAAATATCTGTCCGAAGTTATTATAACGTATGTATATTTTTTAAGGTTTTTTTCGAAATTTATGAAATTATTAATAATTCGTTATCTTAATCGGAACTTTTTTTTTTCAGTTTGTGGTATTTTTATTTTTTTTTTAACTTTTATTTTATTATATATCTAATATTTAATTATTTTTAAAACTAAATAACTTAATCGTAAGTATTATATAATACCGTTATTTATACGTAACGCTTTTTTCGTTCATAAGTTAATATTTCGTCTATAAGTAATTAAGGTTATGTAAAGTTTTAAGACATTAATATTTTCGATAATAAATTAATTAAATCTATCCGTTAATATAATAATATTTTAATCATACTTATATCGAATATAATTATTAATTCTTCGGTTATCTTATTAGTACTTTTCTCCTCGAAATTATCGGAATACTATTAAATTATACACGAAAATCTAGTATTAAGTTATATTATATAAACTTAATATTTTCGGCCTTATAGGGCTTTAAAATAATACGCTTATTTTTCCGTATCTTTTAATCGGGAAGAATTCTTTTTCTGTATATTCCGTTTTTTTATACCGTTAGTTTAGAATTAAAAACTTAGTAATAAAATTAAAGATATATAACGTAAAGTTTAAGTCCAAAATAAATATTCTTTTAAGAGAAAACTAAACCGAAGCGTTTATAACGCTATATTAATTAATAATTATAAAGTACGTTAAATTTTATTTTATCGCCTTTAGAAATTAATTTATCTTTTATATAATTACCTTATTTATAACTTTAAAAGATAATTAATTCTTTCTTTAAAAGGTTAATTAAAAACGTTTTTTTCACCAGGTGAATTAAAGTAATATTAAATTAGAAATTTCTTAAAATTTTGTTAAAAATATATAATAATATTAAGGCATTTTATAAGTAAGCTTTAAGTAAGGTTTATAACGAATACCTTAATTATCGGATTCGTTACGTTTTTATTATTAATATTTCGGTCCGTTTAAACTTTTATAGTTACTTTATTTCGATTTTCGGCCAGAAATCTATCTTACAGTTAATGGTTAATAAGCTTAATTTCTTTTTACTTAGCATTAGCTTAATTAAAAAACTTTATTTAGGTTTTATAGAACGTTAAAAACGTTATTTTAATATTTTTAATATAAATAAAGAATAAGTTATAATTTAATAGTTTAAAAAGTTTGTTGCTACGTTTTAATAATTAATTATACCGTTTTTAAATCTTTTTTAAAGGTTTATTATTTAAACCCCGCTAATATAAATTAATATTATATATAGGTCGTTAACTTATTTAATTATTAAATTCGTTTTTAATACATTATATTATTATTTTTAAGTTATAGTTATTTCTTTTTTACGATTTATTTATTTCATTTTCTTATTAATATTGGAATTTATTTTAACTGTTCGTAATATTTCCGTTAAATATTAATCATAAATTTGCTATCGTATACCTTACCGGATTCCGTCAGCTTAATATATTAATTTCGTAAAAAATAAAAAATTAAAAAAAGAATTTAAATCCCAGGACGTATTTCGTTAACTTACTAATATTTTTAACGCAACTTTCGTATTTGTTTATAAATATATGCCGCAATTTTTTAAATATAAATTCATTTGCTTTCGGTCGTTATTTTAAGGATATTTATCAGGTAACCCGTTCGATCGCCTTTTTTAACATATATAATTCTTTTAAAAGATATATTAATCGTTCGCGTCGGTTAGCAGATCGCTTTTTCGGGTAAAAGGTTATATCGGGTTTCATAAGTTCGATAAGTTATAAAATGTCTTAGTTAAAGTTAATATAACGCCAAATCCCAAATGCTTACGTTTTAGATTAAAATTTACGTTTAAAACGATCTCAGTTTTTAGGTCCCTTATAAATAACGGAGGACGTTCACGGTACGGTTGCTATTATCTACTATAGTATAAAACAGCTCCTGCGCTACAAAAAAGTGCGAGACTGCATGCATCCGAAGGTGGCTGGATTCGAACGTCGCTTAGCGAAATAATACGGTTCTCATCACACATTAGCCGTTTTATAAATATTAAACAATATCTATTAACGGATTCGTTAACGGATTAATACTAAATATTAATCGTACGGTATTATACAGTACCGTACGCTGACGTTTTATTACCGTTATCGATCGAAATCGGCCTTTTTCTTTATCGCCTTCGTTTTGTTAGCTTTATTATAAACCGTTATTTTATTTAAAATAATTCGTATAAATCTACGCGGCCTGCATAACGCGCGTAGGTTGCCGTACGATATTATAAGATCCTATATAATATAATATAACTATATATAACGGCGTATAATAATATATATATTTATCCGTCCTTTGTTAATTTATGTTTTTAAAAAGTACGTTAATTTTTTTTTCGATTAGAAATTTTTTTTTTTTTCATTTTATTCGTACGTTTTATTACCGTTTTGTACGTTATGCCGTAAGGCCTTTTGGTAATATTCGGCCTTATAGGCCGTTACGTTTTATACCGTTAGAAAAAATGTTTATCATATTTTGCATCCAAATCCGACCGGATACGTAAGAAATATTCGTTATCCGGTTCGTTATAATCACAAACTTTTTATTATTATTATACCTTTTTGTTTAATATTAAACATTTTCATAATATAAAAACCGTTTTCGTATAAAATAATATCGAAGTTACTTTTAATAATAGTTTTTGTTATAGTTTTCCTTTTTTTTTTCGCTGTAAGCAAACGTATAACTTCAATAATTTTTTTATTCCTATCGTACTTTTGGTAATAAATAATAAATAAACTTTTTTTATTTTGCGAAACTTTTTTAATTAAACGAAAAAGTACGTAAATATAAAAAGAATTAATGTTAACTTTTTGCTAATTACATATTTTATTATTACGTTCGAAGGGAATTATATCTTAGTTGGTTATATTCGGACAGTATTATTTTATTTACCGTTTTTTATACTTATATAAACGTTTACGTCCGGTATTAGAAATAGTAGGTTAAAAGTATATAGATATTTTTACCAAAACCGAAAATTTTCTTTTCTGAATACGGCCTTTTTTTTACTAACGTTAAAATTATTTCGGTATTTATTACGATTCGTATAATTTCCGTGTTATTTTCCGACTAAATGCGTACGTTTAATACCGTTAATATATAAGATATCGGATTTTTTATTATTAAGGATATTTTAACGTAATTAATATTACTAAATCCTTATAATATCATATTTTACAAAATAACCCGAAACCGGACGAATACGTTTAATTACGAACGGACTATACAGTAGGGCTTATAAATCGTACGGTAACTTTTATTAATCCCGTTATAAAAATATCGTTAAATAGTTCGGATAAGAATAATAATAATAATTCCTAAACCGTGTATTTATAACCGAGTAAGGTTTTATTTAATCGTACGGTTTCGTTTGGATACGAATAAATATAACTAAACTAAAACGGAATACCGACGGCGGTTACAGTAAAGGGTACGGGCCTTATTAATAAAGTTTCTTCGGTTCTTATTTTCCCTTCCTTTAAATCGTTATTCCCTTTATTGCGTAAAATTTCGCAGGAACGTACGCGGCCGACCGAATCCGAATAGGGACGACCGGGCCGAACCGACGTACCGACGGCGGCTGCGGTAACCGGTACGGGTTTTGTTAGTAAGGCTTTTTCGGTCCTAATTCCCTTTTCCCTTAAATCGTTATTCCTTTTATCGTATAAAATTTCGTAAATACGTACGGTACCGCTTAAAACCGCATAAATACGGTAAAATCGGACCGGAATACTTATTACGGTTAAAATAATTAAATCGAACTTTTTTACGATATTTCGTATATTAGTACGCCGTAAGCCGATTTATTATAAGCCGACGAAAACGAAATATAAAACCCGTAACTTTCCGTACGAAATTATTAATATGGATATATAAATATTAAAGGTAAATATGGGTCATAAAGGTAAAAACTTTAATATATATTTAAAACCGTACAAAGTTTTTATTAATTATTAAATATTTTATATATAAATATGGTATTAAAAGTTACACGTACGAAAATGTTCGAACTAAACCGGCGTACCGACGGCAGTTATTATAACGACTATATTAAACCTAATTAATAACAATTTATACGTTAATATAACGCGGCCGGACGAAAGCAAAATACGATAACCGGAACGCAATATATAGGCTTATTCCGGCGATATATATTAGGTCGGAATACCGTTTAGAATTAAAACTCCGGACGATAATGTACGGTATCGTACGGTGCCGTACGAATTTGTTATAGTTAAGCTAATTAAATACGGCCTTATAAATATACCTTCTATTTTTAACGAGTTCGAACTATTCGATTTTATTAATCCTAATAACGCGTTCGGTGCCGTATAAACTTATACGGATTTTTTTCCGATTCCGCCACTTATTATATTAATTAAAATAGGCTTTAACGAGGTTATATATAACGAGACCGTATAAGAATAAGTTATTACGTAGTTCCGTACGGATAAATACGTATTAGGTATTTGTTTGTATATATATATGTACTTATGTATATATGTATAATTTTTAATTTTTAATTAATTATTAGTATTATTTTGCGATTCGTTTTTATGTACGTATCTGTATTATATATATATATATACGTAAAACTAATATATTACCCTTTTAATATTCGTATCATAATATCCGGCATACGTATTCGTATAAAACCGTATATATTATTATTAGTAAGTGGAGGGGGGGGGTTTAATTATCCTTTCTTTTTAAAGTTTATACTGGCTTTTAATAAATTTTAGGCTTTTTTTAAGTTTAATAATTTGTACATAATTCCGTATAAAAGCGTACGTCACCGCGTATAACCGTATATAATTTTGACAATTATTATTTATTTTAAATTTTCTTTTTTAATTTTCCTTTATTTTATAGTTTTTTTATACGTATTAGGATTTAATACGTACGGCTATATTTTATTATATCTAAGGACGTTTATTATTATTACCGAAATAAATATTATTTTTTTCGATCGTCGTTTAAAATCCGTATTAACGGTACGGTATATAATACGTATATACGTTATTTGGCCCGGGTCCGGGCTAAGCTTATATCGTACGATCCGGGATGCCGTTAATTACGTAAGTATTATAACCTGAGGGCTTAGCCCAGAGACAAACGGTCGGAAAGTCTGAGACTTGTCTCCGACGTAGGTCCCAGGTCACGTAACTGGCTTAAAGGTCTTAAAGGACTTGGCGCTTAAAGCCCCTCGAGCCTACGACGGGCTTAAAGGTCTTAACGAACTTAAAGGTTTAAGTCGCTTAATTACCTTAAGCCAAAAGTAATATATATACGTTCGTTTTTTTTTTATAATTTAAATAATATTAGTTTATAATATAACTTAATTATTTAAATTATTTTTAATATTTATTATTATTAAACGTAATTATATTTTTAATTTATTATATAAATTTTTATAATATTATTATTAATATAAATCATACGATTAAAATTTAATAATTAAATAAATTAATTAATTATTATACGTTATAAATTTTTATTTAATAATATAATTAAATTTTAAATAATACGTTATACCGTTAATATATCGGATAATATTTAAAAACTTATTATATAATAATATAAAAATACGATTAAAAATTCGAAAAAATTATTTAATATTTTAAAATTTAAATTAATATTATCCGGATTAACGAAATTAAAATTAAATTTAAAAAATTTAAGTTTTACGATAAAAAAAGTAACGTATAAAATTTCCTTATTTAAATATACGTTTATTTCCGTTTTAAAAAAATTATTAATAAGGTTAATAAAATTTTTATAATTACGGTATTTTTAAAAAAAAACGTTTTAAATTAATTTAAATTTATTTTACGAAATTATTTAAAAAATAAAAAATCGGATTAATAATAAATTATTAAAAAAAATTTAAAAGATAATTTCGGAAATTTAAACGAAAAAAGAATCGTAACGTAAAAGATTTTCGATTTAAAATAAAAAAAAATTAGCGTTTAAATATATAATAATATTTAAAAACTTTATGGTTATAATAAAATAAATGGACGAAAAAAATAATAACTTAATTAATATTTTTTATAAAGGTTTAAAAAATAATATTAAGGACGAAATTATTAAAATAAATATATCGTAAAAATTATAAAAATTAATAACCGATAATATAAACGACGATAAAAAAAAAGAAATAATTTATTTTTAAACTTAAGTTTACGGAAATTAACCAGATTAAAAAACGCGACGTATTTTTTATTATCCATAAAATAACCTTAAGATTTATAAAATTAAGAATAATATAAAAAAAAGATTAAAATTATATTAAGTATTATAATTATATTAAAATGGGTTATATAAAAAGTTAATATAAGGCCTTTAAGAAGTAATAATATAACGGATAAATATTAATATTTAAAGGATAATTAAAAATTAAAAAGGTTATTATTTTCGGTATAATTAAGAAAAAGGAAAACTTTAATTTACTTCCGAAAGTACGAAAAAGGTTACGAAAGGTTAAAGCATTTTTTTAAGTCGTAATTATCTGATAACGTACCGTTATAATAAAATTAATAATTATTTAATAAGTATAAAAATATTAAGAATAAAAAAAGTTAATATTAAAAAAGTTAATATTTTATACGTAATAAAAAAAATAATAATAATAAAGATAATAAGAATTAAGTAAATAAATTAAGGAATATTAAAATTAAAATAAAATTTTATATTTAAAAAAATCCGATCGATATAAGAAATTATATATTATTTATTATAAAAAAAGTTATTACTTACGATACGAAAAATAACAAAAATATATTTAATAAAAATTTATGTATATATATAAATAAGGATTCGATTTTTAAATTTAAACCGGAAACGATTTTAAGGATTAAAAATAATATAAATACTTACGTATTATAATTACGTAAAACGATATCGACGTTATTATAACGTTAAAAAGCTAGCCGAAAGGAAAAAATTATTACGAATAATACGATTATAAGATAAAAAAAGAATAGATTTATTAAATAATAATAAAGGTATAACGAAAAGTAATAAATAACTTATATTTCCGATATGCTTATACCGATTACTTCGAAAAAAAAATAAAAAAGGAAATCGGAAAACGCTTAATATAAATAACCTAATATTATACTTAATATTAAAAATGCCAAAAGTATTAAAATTTATTAATAATAATAATAAACGAAAAATAGGTTATAATAATAAACTGGTCGGAAAAGGTTAAAACTTTTAAAAAATAAATTATTAATTTAACAAATTAAATAAAATAATATAAAGAAAGAATTTTCGAATTAAAAGTTTAATTACGTTAATAAAAAGGATAATTAAAACGGTTATAAATATAAATCCCAAAAAAAGCGCTATTTATAAAGAAATTATAAATTAATAAAAATAAAAAAAGTTAATAAGTCCTCCGTAAAAACCTTTATATATAATAAAAAAAATTCTTTTATTATAATTAAAATACGAATTAAAAAAAATAATATACCGTTATGATAAATTACGGAACCGATCCGAATTATATTAAACCGGAAATAATTAACGAATTACGGTTATTATAAAAAAATAAAATTAGATTTTACGAAATTAAAAAGACGGAAGGTATTAAATTTATTTATAATAACGGATAAATTAACCGCGAAAATAATTAACTGGAAACTTATATTTAAGGACGAAAATAAATTATTAATTTTGATATTATTTTAATACGAAATTACGATATAATTTTCGGTAAAAAATAATTATATTAATATAACCTTTTAATCGATTAAAGGATTAATTAAGTAAATTTTATTTTACTTTTTATCGATAAGAATAACTTAAAAAAATTTTATTATTTAATTAATAACGGTAATAATAAATATAGGTATAAAAATATAATAAAAACCTTATTATCTAAAAAAATACGATATATATAAAAAAAAGGTAAAATAAATATATATAACGTATTATTATTATTATCAAAATACGGTTATACGAAATAAACGACGATTTATAATACCAGCCTTAAAAATTAAAAAAGAAATTAAAATATTATTATAATATCATAAATACGAATAATTTTTTTAAAAATAAATCGAAATAAAATTACCGGAATAAAATAAATAAAATTACGAAATAATCTTAAAGGATAATAAAACGATTACTTTTTATTTTATATATAACCTAAATTAATAAAAATTATATACGTTACGAAAATACCTCGAAAATAAGTTACGTAAAGGATATATTAAACGTTTTAAGTTATTAATAAAATATTTTATATTTTTCGTAATAAAGAAAAATAAAAAATTACGATTAATAATCGATTATTAATAATTAAACGATATTTCGATTAAAAATTATATATTTTTACTTTTAATTATTAAAATAAAAAATACCTTTATAAAATTAAATAATTTATTTTCTTAAATTTACGAAACGGATATAATTTAATCAGTATTAAATTAAGAAACGAATAAAAAATAACTTTTAAAACCAAATACGGATTATATAAATATTTAATTATACCGTTCGGATTTATTAACGTACCCGTAACGTTCAAAAAAATAATTAATTACGTATTATGCGAATATTTTAATATTTTTGTTATTTATTATTTTAATAATATTTTTATTTACTTAAATTCGAAAAAAAATACGAAAAATATGTTTATAAAATCTTTTAAGTTTTATAAAACGTTAACCTTTTAATTAATGCCGGGAAAAACGAATTTTATAAGCAAAAAATACCGTATTTAAAATATGTTATTATTCCGGAATATATTAAGATAAATTCTAAAAAAATAATAACAGTTTAAAAATAAAGAATATTTATTATAATTACCGAAATCTAGGCCTTTTTTAAATTCGTTAATTATTACCGAAGATTTATTCGTAATTTTAATAAAATCACGATATTTTTATTTAACTTAATTAAAAAGGAAATAAAATTTTAATAAATAACTGAAATAAATTTTTTTTTTAAAGGATTAAAAATATAATTATTAACGAATTAATATTAATTATATACGACCCAAACCGTCCTATAAAATTAAAACCCGATATTTCGAATTATATATTAAACGTAATAATCGGATATAAAAATAATTAAAATAACTTATATCTTATTATATTTTATTTTTATAATTTAAAAAAAGCCGAATTAAATTACGTTATCTTAAATAAAAAAAATTTAATTATTATTAATATCTTTAAAAAATTTAAATATTACTTTAAAAAAAAATTATATTAAATTAAGGTATATATAAATTATAAAAATTTTATCCGGTTTATTATTACCCGAAAATTAACAAAACGATAATTTTATTACGTAAAATATTTTTCGAAATTTAATTTCGTTATTATTTATAAAAAAGGATTAAAAAATAATAAAACAAACGCTTTTAATAAACGACTAAACTTAAAAAAAAAATTTAAAATTGTATACCAAATATTTAGCCTAACAAAAAAAAGATATATAAAGTAACGACAAATTGTAATAATTAAAAAAATAATATTTAACTTATATTAAAAAATTTAATAATATAATAATTAATTGCTAAAAGATAAAAAACCCGATAAAACCTAAATACCAAGAAATATTAAAAGGAATTAACGCGTAAAATATATAAATTTTAATTATACGGATACCTTAAAATCCATAAAACCATAAAACGGTTATAACGTATATATTATTTCCCTAAAATAAAATTAATAATAAAAAGAATTTTATAAAAATATAATTTATATAATAAAATTAAGGCGTAACGTTATAAACTATACGGAAAATTATATTTATTATTAATCGTAAAATAATTATAAAATTTAATTACTTTTAATTTTATTATTAAATTATTATTATCAGAAAATTTAATAACGGGTATATATTATGATAACATTTTTATAATCGTAAACCGATTTATAAATTTTTTTTATTATTATTTAACGAAAATATAAATATAAAATAATTAACGTATATTTTTTTAAAGAATCTTATTAATATATACGGATTTTTAATAAAAATATTATCGGATAAAAATATTATATTTATTTTAAATTTTTAATAAAACTTTATACTATAATTAAATTTAAATTATAAGCTTTTAAATGCTTTTAAACCATAAACGGATAACTAAATAAAAAAATTCATTAAACGTTCGAAATGTATTTATAATATTATATTAATTATAAATAAAATAATTAAGTCGAAAAATTATCCGTCACTTAATTAATCTATAATATAATTTATTACGAAAATATTAAAATAATATTAACTAACGTTAATTTCGGTTTTATATTTAAAATTTACCGGAATTTATAGAAAAAAAAATTAATTAATATTAAAATAATTTTTATTTCCGAATAATTTAAATAATTATATACGGAAATAAAAATAAAACTTAAATTCGTACGTATCCAAATATAAAAATATTATAACCAGAAAAAATTAAAAAATTTAATTTTTTCAATAAGGAAAATAATTTACTTAATTATTAAAACTATTTAAATTAAACGACCTAATAAAAATTTTAATTTTAAGTATATTAAATTATATAAAATCGTAAAAAAATTTCTTTAAAATAGTAATTAATTAACATTACCTTTTAAAGTTAAACTTTATCCCGTTTTTTATATTTTCTTATTAAAGTTAATAACGGATATAATTTAAATAAATACGGGACGAAAAAAAAGGTAACAAAAAACGTATTAATATAAAAAATCGAAAAAATTTTCGATATTAAAAAAGAAAACGGAAAAAAATAATATTTAATTAAATAAAAAAATTATCCAGAATCAAAAAAATATATAAAAACTTATAAAAAACTTTACGGGAATTTAACGCTTATTAAAAAACTTTTACTAATAATACCGGAAGCGTTAAAATTAAGTACGTTTTAATTTAACGACTAATCGGTAAAAAGAATAACTTATACGGAAACGGTTAATTCGATTTCTAGTTATTATTTTACCCTTTTTAATCGTTCAAACTTTTTTATCGCTTCCGTACCTTAAATATTACGACGTAATATTTTAATCCTATAACGGTATAAAATTTTACGTTATTTTTAAAAATAATTTAACTTATTAATAATAAAACGAAAAACCTTTCGCGCTTATTTTTTTTTATACTTTAACTGTTTTTTTTCGTCCAGAAATCGTTAATATTTAAAAATAAAAGAATTAAATAAATTATAAAAATTACCATATTTAATATAACGAAAACATTTTTTAACATTAAGATAAACCTTATAAATCCCCCGTTTAAATTTATAATACAAATACGAAACATAAAAAAATATAACAAAATTAAAAGTTTTAATCCGTTTTAATTAAATTAAAACGTTATTACGTTTAAATAATTTTTATTTTTCGATACGGTTAAATATAATAACTAAAATAACTTAAAAATAATATAAAAGAAAGAAAATTATTTATTAAATAAACGCGATAAATTAATTAATTTTTAAGAATAAAAATTTTAAAAAAAGGAAATCGTATTATAAATTAAAAGTTTAATCCAGAAATAAACGGTCGGAAAGTTTAAAATTTATTTCCGACGTAAATTTTAGGTTACGTAATTAATTTAAAGGTTTTAAAAAACTTAATGCTTTAAGCTTTTCGAACTTACGACGGGCTTTAAAGTTTTAATAAACTTAAAGGTTTAAGTTATTTAAATACTTTAAATTAAAAATAATATATATACGTTCGTTAATTTCTTATAATTTAAATAATACCAGCTTATAATATAATTTAATTATCCAGATTATTTTTAATATCTGTTATTATTAAACGTAATTATATTTCCAGTTTATTGCTTAGATTCTTACGGTACTACTGCCAACATAAACTGTACGATTAGGGTTTAATAGTTGGTTAAGCCAGTCAGCCGTCATAGTAAGCGTATTATTCCGTATAAGCCCGTAACTTTGATCGGGGACTGTCGTATTAACCGAATTACCCGGCTTATACCGAACGTTCCGTTATTTACGTTTTTTTGTAATCTTATTTATATATATTTTTTATCGGTCGAAGCTTTCGTTTTCCGTACGTTTTTTTCTATAAACAATAATATTTTACGTCCGGTATTTATTCCTGAAAGAAATTCGGTTTCGTTTTATCCGGGCTGGTCTTTTATCGATAATATTTTACGTACGAAATAAAACGATTATAAGTATATAGGATAAATTACGTACAAATATTACGGTATTTTATATTAAATAAAAAAACGGTTAAAAAATTTGAAAGGCAAAAATACCGAAATCGGTAATTATTATTATTTTAATTAAATTTTTTTAACGGATTGCGAAAAGTTACCCGAATTTTTATAATATTTATTAAATTCGAATATATTTTACGCAAAAAAGTTCCGTTACGATATTAAATGGTATAATACCGCGTTCTTTTTTTCCTTTATTAAATATACCGAAATTAATACGTAAGTAACCGGCCGTAAGTTAAATTATTTTCAAATTTAAGGATATTTATATTATCGTACCGGTCCGTTAAAATCCGAACAAGATTTTATACCGTAATATACGTAATTATATTTTTTAAACCCGTACGAAATTACGTAATAACGGTTCGATTTAAACGAAAATTTCGATCCGGATATTATACGTTTTTTTTCAGAAAAAATCGCCTTCCGTAATCCGTACGTTAACCGGTATATTACCGCATAAAACCGTTTCGAAAATGCCGTTCATTATATGAAAACGTCCGGATTTTTCCGTAATCAGATCGACGTTATTTTACGGCCGAATATATAAGTTATCGTCGAACTTTATACAAATAAACGGCAGAAAAACTTTTCGTTTACGAACGAAATCGTTAAAATTATTCCGGATACGTATCCGAACGAACGGTAACGTTACGTAATTTTATAAACGGAATTAGGTTTTTTTATTTTCGCGTATCCGTTAAATATTTTTTATACGTTTCGTTATTTTATTCGCTAATATTTTTATATAATTATACGTTATACGATACGTTTTTATAAGTTAATAATATTCGTAATAATCGTACGAAATTCGGAATTATTTTACGTAAATATTTTCGTTATTACTATTTTAGCTGTAAATAATATTAATATTTTCCGTTGGTTTTCGGCCGGTTATTTTAATAATATGTCGTCGATATCTAAACGGCTGTTAAATAAAAGAAATTAAATTATTTCCCTATAAACCAGCCGAAATTTCGTACGGTTTTATATATAGGTTTTCGGAATATTTTATATCGAAAAGATATAAATATATTCAAAATTAAACGGTATACCGTATTATTTATTACTTATATAAAAAACTAATTGTTTATATAATATCGTTATTAAAACTTTATAATTATTATATAATATTTTAGCCGTCCGTTTTTATTCGTTACGTTTATTACGAACATAAAATAATCCGAAATTATTTACGAACTTTATTTTACGTAAATTTCGGAAAATAAGTCCGACTTTATTATTTATATTTTTTATATAAAAATTTAAACGTTATTACGAAACGTTACGTAATTAAATTATTTCGGTCGTTATTCCGGATTTATCTAAACCGTTAAATACCAGAAACGTAAACCTCCGTATATATATTACTTAGTTTTTTTAAATTTGTACAATTATAATCGGTTAATTTTACCGGAAAAGGTCGATCGTATTATACGCGCGAAAATATTTACGCCCGATTAAAATCCGGACGGAAAATTACGAAAAGTTATAACGAATTCGATAATTTATAGGCTTTATAAACGCGTTAATTCCCTTTATCTTTATATAATTATATTTATTTATTCGTTCGAAAATTCGTTCCGTACGAAAAGTGAATTTTTTTATTCGAAATCTTTTCCTAAAGGTTTTACGGATATAATAATTATACGAAATAACGGTTATTTCCTATATCGCGGTTTATTTAAGGTTTTAAATTCTTTTAATTATCGATAAGATTTTAGTTTATTTCGTAAAAAAGGGTAAGAAATTAACCGAATTTATTTCCCGGGTTTCATTAATAATATAAAACAAAATTATTATATAATAACGGTTCGTTTTCGAATTTATTAATCGTATATTTCGTAACTTACGTTTACGAAATTTTCTATTCGGTAAATTTTTTTCGTTTTAAATAATAATTTTATATAAATCTTTCCGGTTATGTCCGGATATAACCGTATTTATACCGTTAACGTATACTTATAATCTTTTTATATATAATTTCGGTTATAATAGTTATATTTTATTCGAAATATGTAATTTTATTATATTAGCAAATTAAACCGTACGTATATAAAATAATTAAGGTAACTTTCGTATAATAAATAATTATCCGGATATATTTATTTAATTAATTATATTTTTACGGTACCGGATTTAAAAACTTTATACGATAATATATATCCGTATCGTTTTTTAAATAAAACGTCGTTCGATTTCGGTTTTTTCCGGTTACGGATTATTAATACAAAATTCTTTAACCAAATATCCGGTACCGTACGTATATATCGAATTATTAACGTTACCGTTATAAATAACGAATCGGTAAAAAATATCTTTTCGGTCGAATATTTACGAACTTTTAAGTTTAATATGTTACCTTTATTAACGTTATTTTTAAAAATCGGCGTTCCGGTTATAATTTTATAAAATATTAATCCGGACGGCGCTTTATATAATAATACGAAAATAATCGTTCGGAAATTAAAGATTTACGGTATTAAAATTTTTATATTAAACGGCCCTTTCGATAATACCGTACGGATTATTCCGAAAGTAAAGTTATTTATACCAGCTAACGATTATTCGGTTAAATAATTTCGTACGTAATTACCGTTAACATTATATTTTATTATAATTATTAATAAAGCTTTAAACTAATCGTTAAATATAATTAACGTTAATTTAGGTAAGCCCGTGTTATTTTATAATTAATTTTACGCCCTTCTGTTTTAAATAACGGACGTACGTAATTTTACGGTTAACGTACGTAAAATATTTTTACCTATTTTTAATATTATATATAAAAAAAGTTTATTTTCTTAATAAAGTTTAATGAAATATATTACTAATATAATTACGTACGAAAATGAACGGAAACGTATAAACATAAACGGATACGTAATATATTAAACTTTTTACGGCCGGTTTTTTAATAACTATTACCATATTACGTACGATAATATATAAAATCGTCCGAAATTATCCGAAACGTAATTACCAAAATAATAAAGTAAATACGTAAATATATATAAAAATAAAAGGTTATATAATAATATTCGTATTAACCGGTAATATATTGTCGGCAAACGAACGAATATATACGTAATAAAATATTAATTATCATATAAAGGCGTATAAATTAATACGTAAATTTAAAATATCGTACGTAGTTATTTACGGATAACGAAATTTATTAACGGAAAGAAATTATACGATGCTAAAAAAAAGACTAAATATCGTCTGAAAACGTACGAACGTATACGTAAGGATAAAAATTCGCAAAAATGTATTATATGTATATATATACGTACGAAAATATACGCGTATAAACCGGAACAAAAAAAACCATGAAAACGTTAAACGTTAATATACAAACTTATACGGATACCGAATACCGACATACCGGAAAAAAAACTTTAAGACGAAACGTACGATAATATATATATATAAACGAATTTTAAAACGAAACGTATAATATTATACGTTTTTAAACGAATTTTAAAAGATATAGACGAAATTATACGTTTTTATATAATAAAAGACGATTATTCGTTTTCCTTATTTAGTACGGACGAAACCGTACGGTTTAATTTACGAATTATTTTTTCTGCGTAAAAATTTACGTACGAATTAATATATATTTAATTAAAACCATACGTATATAAATTCGTCGTATTTATAACCTTTTATTACGTTATCGGCATCGTACGAATTTATTTACGATAATTTAATTTCGTACAAATCGTAAGTATATTACTATTTTAAAAAGTATTAAATACGGTTTCGTACAAATTAATACGGAACAAAAAATATAAAATAAATATGTACGAAAGCGGACGAAAACGTATAAATATACCCGGATTTAAACGAATATTTAATACCTTATAAGTTATATTTATAATCCGTATAATATTGCTTCGTAAACAGTATTATACGCGTTAATTCGGTTCCGTATAAAACGAAATCGTACGGTTATATACGTACCGACAGATTTTTCGTACGAACTATTACCCTTACGACATTATCAATACGCGTCGCTACCGATACGTTCGGTACCGTATATAGACGTAAATCCGGATTATAATAAATATTAGTACGAAAATATATACGAACATACGGCAATATACGGTTATATGCAAGATTGATATAGGTTCAAGACTTATTTTCCAGGCTGAGCCAAATATACAGAAAATTATTACATATATAATCTACACGATAGATACTATACCCAGTATCTTCGAACACGGTAACTAATTAATGGTTTTTACGGTTAAGATAGATTATATACCTCAGTCCCATAAAACCTCACTCTAAAGCAGAACATCACTCTGAAGCAGACTGATGCGTGGTTGCCGATAAGCTTCGACTCTGATAAGCCTTATGCCAGCTGGCTGCAGTAAACCTTCAGAATAAACCTTAAGGATAAACCTTAAGAATAAACCTTATATACGGTTATATATAATTAGATTTTGCTATCGGAATAATTCGAAAATATACGGTATTACGTAACCCGTTTTATATTCCGTACGGAATTATATAAATCGGTTCGGGTAAATTTTTTGCAAACGGGCTAATAAAAAGTAAAATAAATACGTACGTAACCGTACGGATTTTAATAAAATCAAATATTTTCGTAACTTCGCTAAGCGTATTTTTATAAACGCGGGCGTATATTTACGAACTAAATTATACGCCATTATGCGGTTAATTTACGTTAACCGAGATAATATAATTAATATAATTTACGTCCGACTTCGTATATTTACGTACGGATTTTATAATACCTTCGTTTTAAATTCTAAACGAACTTATACGAAAACTTTTAAGTCAGGATCCGTATATTTCTATAAATTATCGGATTAAACCGAAAGTTTTTATACGCGCAAAAATAACGTTTCGGCTTATAATCTCTTTTTAACCGGTACCTTATAAATTATCTCAGCTAGCTCAGGCCCTGCTGGCTCGTTTTCCATTTTCTTCAAAGTCACCTAAATACCACTTTATAACGATAAAAATTAACTAATCAAATCCCAAATCCCTTAACGAGCTAGCAAGGCCTAAGTTCAGGTTATGCAAAAAAAGGGTTCGTTTTATACATTTACTTCTTTAAAAAATAAAAAATCCGTAATAACTTAATAATAAAACGTTTATTATAATATATATATATATTTATACGATTTATTTTATCATAATTTATTATCAGTATTATACTGGTCTTAATTAAAACTTTTTGGTTTTTTTTAAACATTAACGCGTCCATTAATTACAGCCCGAATACGTCGGATTATTATTCCCCCTTTTAGAATACGACGAATCCGAATTTTTTTAATTTTATCGAACTACGCCCTTAAAACAGAATATACCTACGCGTATAATTAATTTCTGGTAATAATACTGAAAAATTTATATAACGTTTAAAAATTTTATCCGTAATTAAGTTTTTTGTAACGATAGCCGAGTTACTAATTTAATCGTTCGGATTACCCGATTAATTAATATATTAAAAAAAAGAATTTGCGATTAGTTATTAATATCTGAAAATTAATAGGAATATATTATTTTTATTAATTAAAACCTTATTATAAGCAAATATTATAATACGTTATACGGAAAACTTATAATTTTTATAAAAGGACCTAGATTTTACCGCCTGCCGGAAATTTTATTATTCGAAATTAAAACGATTTATATTATTTTAAATGAAAGTTAATAGTCCGTAAAAACGTTAATTTTTAACTAATTCAAGTTTTTAAATTAGGTAATTATATACTTAAAGAAAAAATAGTAACCGTATAATATAAATCGGAAAATAAAGCGGTTTCGTCGTAATACCGATCAGGATATTTTTACGTATTTTGTTTATAGTTTTAGTTATTATAATTAAAGTTATTTTTAAAATTAACGGTATTTATTTATTCCGTTTATTAAGTAGATTTTTATTATTTTCGGGTATATTACCGAATACGATCGATATTTTAAGGGGGTTAAATATTTGCGAAAATTATATTATATTAAATAAGAATATAACCCGGATATTAAAGGTAATTAAAATAACCGTATTTTTTTTTATACTAATACGGTTTTAATTAGGATAAAATATACTTTGCGATTAGGTATAATAAAACGATATCGTATTTTAATACGATAATTTTAACGTTTAAAATTATATTCGTAATATAACGTTTTAATACGGTTTTATTATACGGAACCTTATTACCGCCTTTATTCGTTATTATAACTATATTTTTAAAGGAAAGTTTAAATAATCCATATTCCGTTTTAATTAATATTATAAGGTAAAATAATTTTACGAAATATTATAATAATATTTGGTATTATTTAATAGGTTTTGTTAGTTCGTAATTAATATTATCCGGATTTTATTTTTTTAAATTTTATTAATACGTTTTATAAACGAAATAAATAAAAAGTTTTAGATTTTTTTAAAATTAAAACGTATACCGTATAATAAGCGCCGTTCGATTTCGTTAAATATAATTAACTAAAACGAAAATACGTTTAAGGGTATTTATAACGTTTATCCAAAAAGAAATTTAAAAATATTTTACCGGTTTTCGAAACGTTTTTATTTTGTTATTAGGATTAAAAGATAATAAGTTATATCCGGAAAAAATAGGTTAATTAAATCGAAGTAACCGATTTATATAATAAAAACCGGTAATTCTTTTCCGTTTTTACCTAATTTTATAAATAAAATACACTTCCTGCTTATATTTATACGTATTTATTGGCTTAATAATATTAACGGGACGTATATAACGTAAATAATTTTAAAGGCGGATCGTTAATTTTTAAATAAAATAATATAATTATACCAGAAATTGGCAAAATCCTATTTATTCGAATTTTTTATTTTTTTATATATATAATATTTATATATTTGCGTTATTTTTATAAAAATTACGCGATTAATATAAACCATTAATAAAGGAAACGTTTAACGTATACGGAATTATTAACAATATTTTGATCGAAAAAAAAATTTCGAAAGTTTAATTTACCTAATTTATGGAATATATATATTTTCGATTAACCGTTACCGAAATCGAAATTATTACGTATAATATAGTTTTTAAATGTTTTGGTCGCGTTAGATAAATAAGGAAAATATTACGGGGTTTTAATTAGGACGCGTTAATAAATAGCGGTTTATTTAACGAAAACTTTTTATCGTTTTTTTTGAAAATACGTTATTTGGTAATATAACTAATTTAATTAATAATTCGTAAATATTATATCTTTAAATCTGGAAATATAATTTATATTTATTACTTTTAAAATTATACGGTTTTAATTAAAACGTACCAAACGTAACTTTTTTGTCGGCTGGTTATAAGGCCGGTTATATTTTTAATACGGATAATATTTTATAAAGTGATAACATTTTTAATCTGATTACGGATATAACCGACCATTAAACGATACCGTTTTTATCGATAAAAAATTCCGCATTTATTATTAACTTCTTTAAAAAGTCCAGGTTTATTTTTACCTTTCGTATATTATATAATATGGTAACGTTAATTATATTAAACGGTTAATATTAATATTATTAATTTTTTTATAAAGCCGTTTAAAATAATTATAATAAAAAAAACATTTTATTTCGACTGGATATTACGTTTTATAACATTAAATTCAGTATTTATTAACTCGATTTTAATTTTAAACTTGATTTTTATAGAATCCAGAAAAAAAATTTGAAAAATATTTAATCGAAAAGATAAATATTATAACTTATAACTTCCTAACAAATTCTGCCGGTCGAAAAATAATATATATAACGTTAACTTTATCTTTTTCCGAAATTCGTTTTTAATTAAATACCGTATTTTCTTTAATGCGAATTTTATGTCCGTTATATCTTCTCGTAAATTAAATATTATATTATTCGAAATTTTCGTAACAAAATCTTTAAATATGCTTATTTTTTATTCCGTAATTTTTGGATTATTAAAAAATATTTATTTCGCATTTAAAAGGTTAACTGGAAATCCAAAAATATTTTAACTGCGGGCCGTAAAATTATAAAAGTTAAATTTGTCGATTTTAATAATACCATATCCTTTATTAACGACAAAGATGGGCTTAATTAATTAAATATAACAAAAAATAGGGATTAATTTATAAATAACTTTAACGTAATTACCCGAAAAGTTTTTAATAATAAATTCGTTAAAAATAATTTGGTTTCAGATAATTATAATATTTTATATATGGAAAAAAGTTATAATCTTATGGTATAAACTATGGATAATTCGGTATATGGTTTTAATCGGAACGGTTTATTGTTTTTTTCCTTATTATTAAATAAATAAAATAAAAATTTATCAAATAAAAATAAAATAATAATATAGTTTTTACCTTTTAATTATTTTTATATTTTATCGCAACTAATACGGGAATTTTATTATAATTTGTATATTAATAAGGATTAAGATATCGCAGCATTTTAATTAAGTACGTTACTTTTATATATTTTATTAATATTAATGCTATATAAATTTTTCGCATTAAAATAAATTAACGTATTAATAATATCGTATTACTTATAACTAAATATATCGCATAATTTCGTATTAACCTATATATTTTGCGTAAAATTAATTTATTAATTCGAAGTTTACGTTTTTTTAAAACTTTTTCGTTTAGTTTCACTTTTTTTCGCGTATTATTATAACTTATATATTAATTACCCTTTTTATATTATCGGGACCTAAAAATATTTTTATTTTAGGCGTAATATCCGGATTTAAGTTTCCTTAAAAGTTTTTATTCGGACCGTATAATAATACCGAATATTTAAGGACCGTATGTAAATATTATTTGCTGCGTTTTTATGCGTAATTTTTATTTTTATCGCCTAGATAATCCCGTAAATTATAACATTTATAAAACGGTTATATAATATATATTTTTCGTTAATTAATCCGGTTTATAAATTTATAAACCTTTTTTTATATCGTTTATAAGGTATTCGGTTTATATATGCTTTTTGTTAAATTACGAAAGCCGTAATTAATCGAAAGTCGGCAGTTAACTTAATAATTTTATAACTTATAAAGCCGGTATAATCCGTTTTAACGTAAATTTTGTTTTATCGGAAATTATTATTAAAAATATCCCGAACGGTATTATTAATATTTAATATTTATATAAATAACATACTTTATTTATTACGAAATCTTATTTATAATATAACCTTTTAATAATATTACCGAATTTAAAGATTATTATTAATTATAAGATTTTTTAATAAATATACGTTCGATTTGGCGTTAAAACGTACGGTATTTATAACCTTTTAGTTTCTTTTTATATTAATATAATTTTATGGCATAAATTTAATATTTAAAATCGGTTACGTATAATATATATTTTCCGTAAAATTCGTTTTAACTTTTAAAATAATCGAATGTTACCTAATTAATACGAAATTATTTTAATTAAAACGACGCCGTAAATTATATTATATTATAAATAAATTTGGTAATAATTTTAATTATTTCTTAATTTAAAATTTTATGATTCGTTTTTAAAGTTATTTATTAAAAGGATTATTAACGAAAACGTTATTAGCGAATTTAATTTATTTGGCCGGAAATTTAAAAATTTCTAGTTATATTTAAGGTATATTATCGGCAGAATTATTAACGAAAGTATTATTATAGAATTTAATATATTTGGCCGGAAATTTAAAGTTTTCGGGTTATGTTTAAGGTATATTATCGGCAATATTCAGGAAAAGAGTTTTTAATTTATTGTTAAATTCGGTTATATTTTACGATATTATAAAATATATAAAAATATATATTATAAAAAGGATTTTAAGTATTAAATAAAAAAATAACGGATTAATAATTATGTTATAAATAAGTTACAGAAAAACTTTTAAAGATTAAATAAAAAGATAACAGGTTAATAATTATATTATAAATAAGTTAATTTTACGTAGTATAATAAGGTAAAATATATAAAAATATATGGAATAATAATAATTTATATTAAATAATTTAAAATAAAATAAAACTTTGTACAAATTATATATAGTTGTTAATTCCTTTTTTATATATTATTTATTCGTTATAAGAAAAAGTAACGTTAACTTTTAGGTTAATATTTAATAATTTATATGAACTTAATTATTTATATACTTATAATTATATAATCTTAAAATTCGTATAGATTTTAATCTTAATTATATATATTATTTTCGGATTTCTCCCTCGAGGAGACGTAACCGTATAAATAATTGGATAAAATAATAAATTATTACCTCAATTCCTGTACTTCACCCCATCCCTTTCGCAAACTACCTAGCCCCGAACCAGCTCCTATCCACGTCAATTCTTATCGGAATTCTGGAGGTTCTTCGTAATCCGGAGCAGCTGGGCAAACCATCGTTCGTAATCCTTTTTGTATTATTCCAAAATCTGAACTTCGAGGTTCTTAAACCCGTCATTATTATTATATAATTTTCCTAATAGTATCTCCATAATACCCATATTTTTCGGCATAAGTATTATTAAAAATCGATTACCGTTATTTTCGTAAATTAAATCGTATCCGAAGATTAAAAGCCGAATTCGGTTTTTTTAAAACAAGTCTTTTAAATCGACGGTATTATCGATTATTTTAACCCGTCCGGTAATTTTATGGGGGCTTTGGATTATAAATAAAATAATTTCTTAATAAATCCTTTCGTTACGGATTACCGGTATGGTATAATTAGAATGGCGCGGCATGTTCAGCTATCTTAATAAAGCTATAGGAATAATCAAGCCGTAAAATTGGCAAAGGTTCGTATAGCCTTTTATGCGTACTTAAGGTTTACCTTTAAGGTTTATCGTTAAGGTTTATTCTTAAGGTTTATCCTTAAGGTTTATTCTTAAGGTTTACTGCAGCCAGCTGGCATAAGATTCATCAGAGTCGAAGCTTATCGGCAACCACGTATGTAAGCCTTCCAAGCCGACATTAGTCGAGAAATTACGTGCTTACGGGGGCCCAGCAGTTTGCTTTAAAGTAAGGTTTTATGGAACTGAAGTATATAATCTATCTTAATCGTAAAAACTATTTATCAATTATCGTATTCGAAGATATTAGGTATAATATCTATCGTATGGATCATATATATAATTATTTTCTGTATATTTGGTTCAGCTTGGAAAATAAGGCTTGAACCTATATCAACCTTGCATTATTTTCGGATTTGCTTATAACTTATTAATTTTTTATAAGTTTCGTTTATATATTATAAATAGTTATATATTCCTTTTAATATTAATATATTTTCGAATATTATTTAATATACGAATTTTATCCCGTTTATTATATTTTTTTCTAATTTTAAATAATTCAAAATACCGTCGGTAAACTTATAATATCCTTAAATCTTTTATATATAAATGCTTTATTTATGGTACCTAATATTATATAATCGTACGAATTTTATTCCGTTAATTATATTTTATATCCTGCTTTTTAATTTTTAATCTTAATTAGTTAAAAATACCGTCCGTAAACTTATATTATTTTTAGATTTCTTTTATATAAATCCTTTATTTATGGTATTTAATATTATATAATCGTGCGAATTTTACTCCGTTTGTTATATCTTATTTTTTTTTCCAGTTTTTAATTTAAATTAACTAAAATTATTATTAATAAACTTATAATATCCCTAGATTTTTTTATGTATAAATATTTTTTTATAATACTTAATATAATATAATTATTATAATAATATTACCGCCGTTTAATTGAACAGAATATAATAACTTTATTTTAACGTATTATAATAGGCTGGCGAAAGATTAAAACGTATATAAAAATATAACTGTTATTAAGTTAGCTTTCGATACGATATATATTAATTACGGCGTTATTTTTTATCTCCCCCCTTTAGTTACTTATAAATCCCCTTTAAACCTTAAATTAACCGATAAATTATTAATAATTTTTATTAAGTAAGTATTTAATAAAGTTATAATATTAAAAAGCTTTAATAAAATAAAATTTGTTAATAAATATTTAAAAACGTAATTTCTTTACCGTTATATAATCGTTAACGTATCTTTTACTTATAATAATATCGAAATAATATTTAAATAAATATTTCAAGGTTTCGATTATATATATATAACCTATAAAACGCTAACAAAAAACGTATTTATATATTTTAATAACTTCCAATTTTTATTTTTATTATCCGAAAACGAAATTACGAAATAATATATAACGTTATTTTTTTTTCGTTATATTAAAATATTACGAAGAAATTAACGAATTATAAATTCCGGATTATTAAATAATAAGCTTTTAAAATCGTAAAATAGATATTTTTTATATTATAAATTTAGTTAATATATTTTATTTAAAATACCGTATATTTCGGGCCATTTAACGTTTTCTAAAGTTTATATAAAATAATAACTTGCATAATATAAACGGTATTTAAAATATGGTAATCGTATGGTTCCGATTATAATAATAAAACCGCGGTATTTTTTGTAATATATATTATATAAACATAATTTTTATAATATTAAACGTAAGAAACGTCCGTTTTTATACGTAAACTTATAACGGTTAAATAAATATATATAAAAATTAAATCCATAAATATCGTAATATTCTTAATATTAATACCGAAAATTTTGACGGTTATTTAAGATGTTTAATAAACCGGATAATTATATGGGATTTTAATATAAAAAAATTCCGAAATTTATCCGGTTTTCCGGTTACGCCGGAAAAGAAAAAAAGTAAAATTAAGTAACCGGAACCTTATACCTTTATACGTCGGCTATTTCGAAAAGAAAAATTTTAAAAACCGCAGCCGGAAATACCGATAAGCTCTTATTTAGCGTATTTAATATTAAGCGATATATGTATATTCTTTATAAAACGATAGGTTTAAAAAAACTTATAATTACCGAAATCTTCCGTAAAAACGTAACGACTTAGATAATAAGTTTCGGAAGGTATTAATTAAAATTTTAAATTAATTACTTTAAAAAAACCGATATTATAAAAATTTCTAGCAAAAAGAAAATAACGTACGTAATAAATCTTAAAAAATGGTAACTAAAATACGGCTTTAAAGGATAATATTTTTGGTTACGAAAAAATAAAATTATAAAACGTAAAAATTTTTATTTTATTATAAAACCGGAATTTTAAATATTTCGAACTAATACTTAAGGAAAAACGGACGCCGGCATAATTATATATATGGTACGAAAATAACTTTTCCGATATTAACTAAAAATTATTTATATCGTTTATTTACTTATATAATCGATTTTCCCGACTAATTAATCGACCCGAATTAAGGTATCTTAAAAGTTAAAAAAGTTAAAAACATTTTAATTCGGTAATATAAATAAAAAGTTATAAATTAAAAAAGTTAATTTATTAATAATTATAATAAATTATAATTTATAACATATAATATTACAATTCGTTAATTCTTTTAACTTTTAAAATTTATTATATATTTATAATAATATATAATTAATTTAAATTAAGAAAAATTAAAATTTATATATTATTTAACGAATTTAAAACTAGCAAAATAACGAATATAATTATATTATTTTGCCGTCTTATATAACCAAATTATTTTAATAAAAAAGATATTATTTCGGATTTTAAGGTAACGTTAATGCAAGGTTGATATAGGTTCAAGCCTTATTTTCTAGGCTGAGCCAAATACACAGAAAATCATTACACATATAATCCATACGATAGATATTATACCCAGTATCTTCGAACACGATAACTGATTAATGGTCTTTACGGTTAAGATAGATTATATACCTTAGTCCCATAGAACATCACTCTGAAGCAGAATGCGTGGTTGCCGATAAGCTTCGACTCTGATGAACCTTATGCCAGCTGGCTGGTTCCGCATGGTCGCAGTAAACCTTAAGGATAAACCTTAAAAATAAACCTTAAAGAATAAACCTTAAGAATAAACCTTAAGGTAACGTTAATATCCCGTAAGAATTTAGGAAAATTAGAAAAATATATTTATAACTTTACGTATTTTAACGAATTTAAAAATATATTATTAAAAACTGCGAAAAGTTATAACGTTACGTTTCGGCCTTTAATATGCCTTATTTATTAATAACCGTAACCTTAATCCCGTTTTAAAACCGAATACGTTTTTTGCCGTTTGCTTTAATTAAAACCGGCCGGATTTTATTTCTTAATTTTTAATTTAATATTATAATTATTATTATTGTTAAATAAATACCGTTTATTTTTAATGCGTAACTTTCCGATTTCGTTAACGATTATTATTTTAGTTTTATTTTCCGATATATTATTTATATCGTTAAATTACCTATCGTTATTTTTTAATAATGCCGGCGATTCCGGTAACGAAATAAAAGTAAACGAATTAAACGAATACGGATACGGTAACGAAAATAATTTTGGTAAATTAAAAATATTAAAGAATTATAAGTTTTAAGCCGACGTTATAAAAAAAACCGAAGTAAATTTTTAATTAAGATTATTTATTATATTGCGAATTACGCGTACGGATATAAGTATTACGATAACCGGAATCATAATTCCGAATTACGAAAATATATAAATTATATACTAGATCAGTATTTAAATTATTAAAATTACCGTTAAATTCTTAATTATTAATTTAACCAAACGATTATAATTAATAAATCTTAATTAAAACGCGACGTAATTTACGGTAATTACGCGATTTTTTCCGATATTTATTAAGTTTATAATATAATTATAATCCGTAACTTATATAAATCGGTTCGGAATATAAAACTACGGTACCGTTATTTTAAATTAAGCTTAATTTGCCGTTTACAGAAGATTTTTCGTACTTTTTATAATATAAAAAATACGGCTTTTTCGTAAATTAAGTATAACGTAAAAAAGAAAAAAAAATTTAAACCGTTTTAATATTATTATTTATCGAACCCGGAAACCGTTTTAATTAATTCGATTATATTTGGATTAAATAAAAACCTTTAATTTTATTTAACCTGGTCGGAAACGTATTAAATAAAAACCGTTTAAATTTAATAAAAATAAACGTTTATTTCGTTTTTTTATTACCGAATGGAAATAACCGTATAAAAAATAATTCGTTTGTTTATTATTTATACCATAATTCGATTATTTTTTAAATAACCGTTTTTAACGAACCGGTTTTTAATTATTTCTATGCGGATTTTTTCGGGTTCGAAAATTCGGATATATAAATAAAATTAGGTATATTTAAGTTATAATAAGGTTTAGCCGGAATAAAATTATTACGGTTTTTTTTAATATAATAGTTTCGTTTTTTTTTAAATATATTAAAATTATTTTACGTACGTATTTACCGTTAAATAATGCATATTAATAAGGTTTTATGTTCGTTTTATTTTGCAAATTAAAATTATTTTATTTAAAAGGTTTACAGATAACGTAAATAATATTTTAATTAACCGAAAGTTAAAATTAAAATTTAACGATTATTTCGTTTTAATCGGAATTATTTTCGATAAATAATTTATCCTTTTTTTTATTATCCGAATTTACGACGTCGATTTTTATAACGACCTTTATATTTTAATAAATAATACGGTTCTTAATTTACCGGGCCTAAGGTTTTTTTTTAGCCAGTTTTATAATAAACGGTTCGGTTTTATATTTATCGAATACTTAATAAAATGTAAATAATATAACTTATTTATAATTAAGTATATATAATTATTTATAATTATAACCCGTTTAATTAAATCGTTACTATTAATCTTTTTCGAAAGGTTTTTCGGTACTTTTTATTATATTATTTAATTAATATTCGGGGTATTTATATTTAATTTAAAAGCGACGGTAAATATTATGATACGGATAAAATTATTAAACTTTTTTAATTTATCGTATACGTAAACTTAATTTCCGTAAAATATTTCGGAATTATAAAATTTAATAACTTTTTTAATAACTTTCGACGAATATTTCCGGTTTATTATAGTTTTAATTAAGTAATTTCGGATATTTATAATTTTCGTTTTATTATTAATATAAACAATAATTTTTATAATAATATATAAATTATTAAATTAAATTATGGAAAAAGTATTTAATAATTTGGGTACGTTAATTAATAAAAGTTTTAAATACGCTTAATTTAAACGTTAACTTTTAAATATAAAAAAGATAATAATATCGATTTCGGAACGATTAATATTAAAACGTTTAATTTTTACCTTATAATTATACTTAATTAAATTTCTGGCTTTATTAAAACTTTTATATTTCGTAATCTTTTTTTTTATAATACCGTTAATAATTATTATATATATAAATTAATATACGTAAGTAAAAAAATTAAAACGTAAATTATGGATATTAATATATTTAAACCGGAAGTTTTTTTATTTTAATAATAAATATATTTTATTAATAATAATTAAATTATGTCGTCGTTTTAAAATAAAATTTAATATAATAATTTAAAATTAATCGTTTAATAATTATTTAAAATTAAAAATAATATAATTATATTATTTGGTAATTTTACGTTCGAATATTTTTAAATTAAACTTTTTCGTTTTCGTAATTATTAAGATAAAAGTAAAATATAATATTATTAATATAAAAATTCGTTATTTTCCGGCTAATTTAACTAAAAATACGATTTAAATAATTAAAAACTTTCCGAAATTTATTTTAATAACGAAAGAAATTTTAAACTTTTCGAAAACCAGATTATATACCGTATTTTTTTATTTTTTCCGTAAAATATAACCTTACTTACTAAATATAATATTTAATATAAGGCAAATAAACCGATAATATAAAATTTTTATAAAATTATTAACCGTATATTTAACGTTAATATATAAGTTAATTACGTTTATATTAATAAAAACTTAATAAAGGTATCGGATAAAAATAAACGTTTCGTTTTAAAAAATTAAGTTTTCGAAGGTTCAAGGTATTTATTTTAAACCTTTTAATACGTCGTCCGTATTCGGCTAATTTGGGAAAAAAATATATTTCGGGGCTTATTATAAATAATTTCAAGCTTTATATATTATTATTTTAGTTTATAAGGTTATATTATTATCGTATTAGCCGAAAGGAGGTAAAAAGTTATAATGTATATAAAATAAAAATTTTAGCCATTTTTTCGGCCGCGTAATATTAACTTCGTCCTAATTAAAACTAAATATATATAAAAAATTAAAAATTTTGATTGTGTATTAATTTTTCGTAATTATAAAACGGATAATGTTAAATTAAAACCATTTTCGATAAATTCGAATTAATAATTTTAAAAATTTGTATAAAGATATATAAAACGGAGCCAAAAAATCATAACTTGATATCAGGCCTTATTTTTAAGGTTTTGTTATTTTTATAAAACTTCTTCTTAAAAAGGTTTAGTCGATACATCTAACCCTTGCAGCTACTTCTTAATTAAAAGCGCTAGCTACAGCTGCGCCGCAGGCGCAGCCCCAACCTTAAAAATAAGGCCTGATTTCGATAAGGTAACTTATAAATACGTCCGGCTTTAACCGGTTCCGGACAAATAATAAAAGCCGGATCGATCGTTTAATTTACGTCCGGAACCGTACGAACGCGTTTATTTTTATCCGTACTTTTAAAACCAGATATAACTTACGTAACCGTCCGGAAACGAACGGTACCGTACGTATATATATAAACGAATTAACGTATATATTTATACGTAAGGTTTCGAAAAAAAAACGGAAAAAAATAACTTCGGTTATATACGGCTTTATATAATTAAAAATAAGTTAACATACGTACATATCCGTACAAAACCGTACGAATTGCGAAAAATTACCAAAAACGGAAATAATATAAAATAAAGTAAGTAAAAACGGATTTATACAAAAATAAGAAAAAAACGCAAAATAAAAGCTAAAAACGACGTTATAATAAAACCGTACGAAGCCGTCCGTTAAAAAGTATAAAAATAACTTCGATTTTCTTTAAGTAATTACCGTTTAAATCTTTTCGGTTTCGTAATTATAAGCATCATAAATAAAAGGTATAAAAATAATTACGCATTAAATTATAACTAATTTAAATTATTCGTACTTATTTTTATTATAATTTTTTAAAAAAAGTTAATTATAATAAACGTAAAAATTTAAATATAAGCAGCTTTTTTATAAGTCCGCTATACGCATAAATTACTAGCGCCATCTAATTTATATAATTATATAATATATTTACAAATCCGTATAATTTATTTACTTATATTATGCTTGGAAGTTGGTTTATACGATTATGTAAGCAACTAAATATCCTTGGAACTTTAGCTGAAAAGCTACAGGCGCAACGCGCCCGTCTTTTCAGCTAGTTGTTATTAAAGTATATAAAGATAATTGCTACTGATATACAGCCTATATCGTCTCAGCAATAGCTGATCAGTTAATCTATACGCGAATTAAGCGAATAAGACTTTTAATTGTCAGATATAGGGGATATTAGTTATGTTATATTAGATGGCTTGTTGCGTGCGCTCTCGTAACGCGTACTATTCCTTGGGGTAATCTAGCCCCGGAACATATATGTTGCGATCAGAGGGATCTTTCCGTATATGGGGTTCTTGCGCACCCCTGCTAGCTGACAGTAAGCCATTAGGCCAATGGACTGGTAGCACCTTCCTCACCTTGTAATTGCCGCACCTCACTCTATTAAGCGCATCACGCCTATGTATATGCGTATTCCCGTGCTAAATACTATAGTCCCACCGAAGTAGCCTATTGCTTGGTCCGGCCTACGCGCCTCCCACATCTCTTGAAAGCATATGTGAGCGACCTACGATGATACTTTTACGGTAGGGCTTGCTTTGATGGGCTTTGCATAAACTTCCGACGTCCTTTAACGTCTTAATATGCAAAATCTCATGTAGCTAGGTATGTAAAGAACGGACGGCATGTTCGAAACGGTTAAAACTGTGTTCGATCCAACTGCCCAATCCGCCTTCTGAGCATGCGGTTTTGCTTGATTCTAATCCGTTTAAATGCATTCAGCGCTTTCAATGCAGCTAATACTTGCATTATTTCCGTATTTGATATACTAGCGTCTTATGCACGTGCGGGACAAATACATAGGCCGGCTGGGCTTAGCGCCTCACTAGCGCGTTACTCTACCGCTCGGGTCCCTCTAATTTTTCGAGATGCGTCAAGCTTCCAGCTCTACCGCGTTTCCCACTTACTGCGTTCATACTATTGCAGTTCTTACGAGCACCTCAGCATCTGCTTGTAGTATCAGAGTCCAAGTCTGATCTACGGTCCTATCTCTGCGATCTACGTAATTACGAAGCATCTTCTGACGCAGCAGTTCTTCCTCATGTGCATACGCTGCTACGGCATATACAACCTGCACGTTTACCACGATATCACGACTGTACGACAGTAACTACAACGAGAAGCGGCCGCCGCTCTCATGCCGTGACGACCGAGATGAGCGACAAGTCTATCCGCCTGCGCGTCGTCGTACAGCGCAATGGCCTACCTGACAACAGGTTCATGCTGCCACTATCCCTCGAGGACGACCCAACCGTAGCGAAATTGCTCGAGCACGTCCATAGCAACTACTTTCCCCTTGAGAGCGACCAGTGGGGATTGGAGGACTATGTCGTCTTTCGCCAGAGTTCCGATGGGTCCCTATTCGAATGTCTGCACTTCTCCGCGATCCGGAGCCTCTTCAGGGATGACGACCAGGCTCTCATCCATCCCCTCCAGACGGACGACCTGAGACGCCGCAGAATAAGCGGTCGGTATCAGATCTCGTCTGATGGGAAACATCTCGTTGACGGGGTTCCGTTTGGTCGTCCGCTACTCAGGTCCCCCCCAGCCCGTCCTCCTATTCACATCCCTCCCCGCAAGAAGCGCAGGTTACTATACGACCAAGGTCAGCCTGCCGGTCATGACGAAGGGCATCTACCCCGATCCGGCAATGGCGAAGGCGAAAATGATATCCCCATGCTACTACTTACGGATGGCCGCGCGCGAGGAGACGGTCCTGGTTCGAGTAGAGCTAGGATTTCTAAGGACTTTGAGGACGCCCACGCCGGCCCCGACACCGTTGATGAGGAGGAAGATGATGACGACGATGAATTCGAGGCCGATGAATCACAGTCCTCCGACGTGGAGGATGATGACAGCATGGACGAGTCTTCGGAGTCAGAAGCTGACGACGAGCTCGCCCGAGAGCTAGAGGACCTCAGAGAAGCCAATGCTACCACAGCCGAAGGAAGCCACGACGAAGAACAGGCCGTCGCGAGATCTCCTGGTCGTCGGGACTCGAATATGAAATCCCCAAATACGATCTCAGTATTGCGCACTGCTTTCCCCTCGGCGCCTCCGATGATATGCGAGTCGGTTCTCACGGCTGCCAATGGGGACATCAAGGACGCCTACGCGACGCTGAGTGATGGTTTTCCGCCCCAGATGTCGGCTGCCGCCACTCTCGCACGGCTTCGCTCGGGTGCCACGAAACGAAAGCCCCCATCTCATAAAAGTACAGCCGCTGATAACCCGGCAGTAAATACTACCGCGGCGAATACTACAGGAGCGAATGCTACGGCTCTTGCCTTTGCGAATAACAAGCCCTTCGATAGCAAAGACAACGATTGTAATCTACAAGAGGATGATGAAGCCGAGGAGGTCTCAGCATTCGTTCGCGAGTTCGACCACCGCGGTCTGCCTCCGGGGTCAATCTCCTCTGGCAAGGGACTGTCGCACATGGCTACCCTTTCGGGCTCTTTTACCAGCAGCAAGTTAAGCGGCGATAGTGAGGCCACTTCCGCTACTTTTATTGGCAGCAACGGCGGCAAACCAAGCCCCGGAAAGATATTCACGGATGAAGAGAATGACGACGACACTTCAAGTAGCGGTACCAGCTCTAGCTCTGAGGCGGAAGACTCTGAAGACTCCGAAGATGATGATGATGATTCTTCCAGAGAAGAGGCCGAGTCGGACACCAGTAGCGCTGATGAGGACAGCGATTCCAGCGGCGGGACAGCACGGGTGGATTCGTTAAATAACACAAATATAGAACGCGATAGCAGCAGCAGCAGCAGCGACGATGAGGATGACAGTGGCCCAGAAGAGGTGTCTACCAGAGGCGCCCTCCATAAGTCTCAAGCACGCGGCGGAGGCAAGGATATGACAGAATGCAGTAGCGAAACAACAAGCGAAAGCGGCAGCAGCTCTGACCATGAAACATCATCTGGTGACACGTCAGACAACGAAAGTAGCGAGGCGGAATCAAGTTCCGACCCGCAAATTGAAGCTAACCGCACGGTGAAATCCGCACGCGGGACAATCCCTGACAAAACGCCTGCGACGGAAGCTCCACCTAGTGCTCCCGCATCGCAGACGCAAACAAATCCACCCCGGCTCGACAAACCACAACCCACCCCGGTTCCCCCGGGACTAGGCAAGGAGAGTACGAAACGTCGCAATGCTCGTCGGAGAGCTGCTTTAAAGGCAAAGAAGCTGGCGCAAGCCCAAGCACAAGCGGGGACCACTCAGACGGCCACTCTGGCCCCTGAAGATGGCGCTGTCTCTGCGCCTGACGCACCTGGCGCACCTGACGAGAGTGCGGTTGAGTTGAAGTCTTTATTCGAGGCGAAACGAAAAGCGCTGCTAGACGCGATCGCAAGTGGTGAAGTGGATGTTGATTCGAAGGGTGAGCTTGTTCACGAGGGCGATTCGACGACGGATACGCAGATAAGTTCCAAAAGGAAGCGCAAGATACTAGAGGAAGCTACCGCTCAAGACCAGACCCCCCAGGACTCACCTGCAAGCGAGACGACTTCGGTGCAGTCCGATGCGAGTCAAAAAAGGCGCCGACTGGATGTGGGCGCTGGCCGCAGGCTCCTTTTCGGCGCCCTGGGTCTACCCAATCCGAAGGGCAAGGACGACGCGGACAAAGTACGCGCAAAACTGATGGAAGGCGTTCGCCTTCTCGCAAACCATAGGCTTAACGAAGACAACTCCGGTTCCAAACAGCCGGACGCCGGCGTCCGAGGGCCAGCAGAGGAGGAAGAAGATCCGGATGCCTGGAGAGATAAGGTCGTATACCGAGCTGTCGAATGCTGCCAGGAAGGGGTGGAACTCAGCGAACCGCCTTTCCCGTTCGTTCAGCGATGGGATCCTCAGCAGCAGGGCTCTGGGTTCCACAAGAGTTCCAACAAGCGCGGTGGCCAAGGCAAGCGGGCCGAGCGTAATCAGGCACATTTCTATCAGGGAGATAGGCACTCCAGCAAAAAGAGGAAACATGATGACTCTTCCGAATGGGGTGGGGAAGGCTACGACGAGACGTTCAATGGCATCGAAGACGGTACGGGTGGTGACGATGTTCAATTAAATTACGACGATATCGTCGAGCCACGCCAAGAGCCGAATGACCCGATAGCAGAGGCGAGTCAGTTCACGGACATGGACGACTTGCCGTCATTGCCGGAAGATCTAGCTGATCTACCTATCCTGCGACCCGGAGATGTAAAGCCCGGGATGGTAATCACGTGGAAGAAGTGGTCGTGTTCTGAGGCTACGGGCTGGGGGCCCCAAATCTCCGACGTTACCGGAGTCGTCGTCAGAATTGATGATGACATGACAAGTGTCGAAGTATGTCTCGCAAAGAGAGATCGCAACCTCGATGGCTCCCAGAAGCGGTATGATCCGCTCACCGGTCAACGTGTCTACGGCAAGTTCGAAGCGCCCGACTTCGACGATGACGATGACGAGAAGGCAGAGGAAGACGAGGGATACCGAATTCTACGTTTTGCCGAGATGCAGGAACCGAGGATTCTTCAACAGCCGTTACCTTCCTTGGAGGGGGACAAATCTGCCGAGATAGTATCGAATGGCCAGCATCCCAATGGCGGTATTTCGGATATGCCCGAGATGTCGAATAAAGAGGTATCAGCACAGCCCGAGGAAGCCTGTCAGGTTACTGAATCGTCTTTCCCAGTTATAGGAGGCAGCGATGGCATCCACCCGGGTTTAGCGTCGTCACCAGGACTATCCGCCGAACCGGCAAAGGGCGACGAGGCGCGAGCTTCGAGCAACTCAACCGATTACCGACCAGGCCAAGGCAAGGAACCAGAGGGGCTTCCAATGCCTAATATTAGCAGCCCTTGTCGACAGCTTCATGACATCACCAGCCAGGCTACCGACGTTACATGCAATGACCCGTCGGCCATTGAAAGCTCGGGATACAGGGGCGACGTTGACACCGAAGCGATCGATGCCGCACCACTTCTGTCAGACTCAGTCGAACCTAGAGAGCAGTCATCTGCCCCGCTGTTCGGCGGTGACGAGGACGAGGTCATTACCGGTACTCCGAGGGTCACATATGTCAAGCCGACAGTGCCCTCATCTGCGAGCAGTGTCCGCAGCGGGCGACAACCAGACTATACAATAGACGACGATGCCAATGACCCCGACTCCCTCAGAGTTACGGAAGCGGATGACGACGTGCGCGGCGCCTCGGTGGTCTTGGGTGCTCATGACGGTGACGATGACGATGACATTCGTACTCCTACCCGGTCGCCTGTGAAGGCACTCAGCTCGGCTGCGGACTCTAACATGACCCCCTCGAAGACCAGAGAGCAGTCATCTAGGGACCCGCCCACCCCTGGCTCAGTAGCGTCGATCAATACGATCTTTTGCACAGCGAAATCCTCCCGCCAGAGCGAAAGTCCCCTTAGGTCTCAATCGCTCTGTCAACAGCCGGCCGCAAAGAAACCGAGGGATACCTCAACCGGGGCCGCGGGTGGCTTGGAATACGAGGAGGCGATGCGAAGGCTGGACCAACAATCGGATGACAATCAAGACGAGGAAGCATCCTCGAGGATCCCGAACAGTTTTCCTCGCGTTGAGCATGACAACAGCCAGGCACGCCTGCACGGTGTTGTTAAGAACGAAGAGTCTTCCTTACCTAGGCTCCGCCGTCAGCCTACGGCTACCATGGCCTTCATATCGCCGCCACCGCCAAAGAGAGCCGGGCGTAGAGGGCTGGGAAACCGGCCTCGCGAATCGTCATCGCAGTTCTCGCTCCCGCCTGGGACGCAGGTCATAGAGCTGCTTTCGTCTAGTGACGCGGAAGTCGAGCCCGAGCCCGCGTTTGTCGAGAACTACGCCGACGACGACATTGACGAAACGTACGACCCGAAATCCTCCAGCCTGCCGAAGGGCCCCGGATGGATCAGCAAGAGCTCCTCTACCTCCGACCGACTCCGCAATACGAGGAGCTTGACAGCGCCCCTAGGCCCCCGGGGTGGGCAGGCCGGCCAAGTCCTCTGCGCGTCCCAGAGCCAGAGCGAGAGCGGGTCCTCGTTCGAGGCTCTCTCCTCGTCCCTCCCGGAGCTGGGTCGGAAGGCGGCCGGTGGCAGAAGCCGCAGGAAGACGAGCGCGAGATTTTGAAAGCTTGGGAGTGTTATTTCCGCATGTACTGGGGTTTAACATTGAGTGGGTATTTACGCCTTTGAAGGTGGTGTCATGTCCTATGTATGACGATGCCCGAGGTGTTATCAGAGTTAGGTCGTCTTAGTCTGTTGCACAGATCCATCAAAGCGAGACGAGGGAGTTTAGTTCGCTTTATGCTTTAACTATTGTCAATGATATCGTCCGTGTTGGTCCCTCATCAGGCTAGCTATGTGTTGAGACATATTGAACTTGACGTAGTGTCTTAAATGATTGCCGTGTTAGCAGCATTCATAAGCGCTCCGTCGCTATCCCTAGACTGCCCTAGTACCTTGACGCCGATAGCCCGCGGGATATGCATTCCCCGACCAGATACAGTTGCGCCCATTCCACCCAGCGATTGGTCTATATGCTGTCCGTACCCCAGGGCTTGCGCGTCCGATGACAGTTACCTCCAACCATATTTGAGTGGGAAGTGGAGGTGGGCTACATGTCACCTTGCAGCTATCGCACCACCCTTATGATATTGTGCTGGAATAACCCGGAGTTGGCCCACTCAGTTGCTTAATGGGATTGGCTACATCGCTGTGAGAGCGACATTGATTCAATCTAGAAGAGCTATGGGCCGTAATGCGGACTACCGGCTGTATTGACGCACTGGAAAGAAGCGGCCAATCCAGATAAAGCTGAATAGGGGAGGGCGGGATCAGTGATATTGGCAAGATCAAGACATGCCTGTTCGTCTTCCCTGATCAGCTTGCCGTACATTCAGAATATCGGCCACATTCAGCAATATGCCTGGATATCTTCCCACTCTCTCAGCCGGTGCAAAGCGCCATGGGATGTCTATATCCCACCGCCCGTATTGCACGAGTCTTTGGGTGGCGGGCAACTACCCACGCCTTCCAAGCCTAGAGGAGTTCTTGCGCATGCACTCAGCACTAGCATCGCCGCGTCTATAGTCGATGGACTGGCCCATCCAAGCTATCGCTCAAGAAACTTATTTCAGTCGTATTTTGTCCTATCTGGACAGCCCGCACCAGCAGCAGGTAGCGCGGGGAGCATGTAGCATATGTACACAAAGGGTTCTATCGGTTCTCTATCCGTTTCTCGGTCGATTGCCCGTCAAAACGAGCGAGCGGACCTCCCACCATACTGCCATAGTATGATATAGCTTGGCCGCTACCTAGTTGCTTCGCGCTCCGCCCTTGGCTGCCCTCAGCTCGTTCATCTTCGCCACGCGCTTCTTGAACTCTTCGTACTGGCACTTCTCGTAACTATGCCTCTCATTCTATAGGTCCGGGCCGGTCGCAGCTAGTCAGCACATTCCATAGCCACTGTAGAGAAAACTTGGGGAGGGCCGTGGCTTAATCTCATGACGCACTTCACACTTCCACGGTAAGTAGTAAGTATCGACCCGACATCGGTTCAGGGGAATGAGGAGATTTGCGCAGCTGTCTCGGTAGGCGAGCGGAAGCTTAGCATCCGACATCTCCTGTCTCGTGGCCTCTGTTTCGTTGATCACCAGTTCCCCGTCAGCACTTGCCCGTCCCTTACTTGGTTGGTGGTGGACGTATATGAGTGTTGCTTACTTGCCGGGGCCTCAGATGCGCTGAAGAGACCCATAGTGAGAGAGCGTATGAGCTGAGGTGCGTCTACTCCGAGGTGAAAAGCTCCCGGGGTGTGTGAACGTGCTGTCGAGAACGTAATGTCCGCGATGGGAGCTTTCGGTGCTTCTGCCCAATTGAATAGCAGGAAGTTCGAAGGTGATGATGATAGCCTGAGATACTAGGCATAATTCGAATTGCCGTTATCTTATTCGCTTTAATTGAATTTAACAACATCTGGTATTCAATTGCTTCATACATATGCTTAAATGCTTAAGTGGGGCATTACTATTGCAACTTGCCCGGAGCCCCCGTCAAGCAAAAGCGCATAGAGTTCATGGTATGGGGGATCTTCTGTGGTTCCGTGATAGGCGCCTGTGAAGTCGATATTCTTGTGCTTCGCTCAGTCCATTTTTTGGCGATGCAGTAACCCACCAGGGGACGTTTGCGGTCGCTAGATATCTAGGATACGGACTGAATCCCTCCCCGGTAGCACGGCACGTGCCAATTCTTACTGCCCAGGGTTCAGTATCGCCAGCGCAATACCTACCATCCAAAACTCCTGGGTCTATCTCGAGAGTCGATTAGAGAGGCAAGGAGATGGGATCGAAAATCACCCATGACTCGTTCCCAGCTATCATCAAGCAGTAACCCCACCAAGAAAGCAGAGGAGAACCGCATGAAGCTCCCTCTAGACGATGCAAGAAGGCGGGTCGGGGAGGACCGAGACCACCTGTATCGAAAAACGGTTATTGAGGTGAACCCTCGGATGTTCCTCGATTCGTAGGCAGTAAGCATCCTCCTATTATGAGAGCAGACGACCCCCCTAGCTGGTTCTCGAGCAGATGGTGAAGTTAAGCCTGCTTCTCCAAATACTTAGAGGAATGTAGCGGCCTGCGCTGTTCTACGTCTACCGCTTGCAATAAATGAGCCTTCATGTATTGTCTTGCTGGGGATTAAGGTGCTCCTTTTATCTGACAGTAACCCTGTTGTCAACCCCTAGTGTCATGAACGGTGTCTTTTTTGCTTTCGCTCCCTACTCTGAACCAGTTGACTTTGATCAACCAGTCGGCGAGTGGCTGTCAGTTCGAGACTGAGTTTCCAGAAGGAAAGGGTGCTGCAGCTCGTATCGTCGTGTTGCGGATTTTCCGTCAGCTTGGTCTGTCTCATGCCTTAACGATGGATTCAACCACGTCCTGGAGTCTTCCGACGGATTGCTTACGGCGAGAGGGCCGGGCCAATAGACGTCAAGAATGATGTCGAATTCCAGGTGCCCGGGCCGGCATAACGGACGGGCGGCCGGTAGCTAATGTGGAATTTCACAGACTTATTGGACGGCTTGGATTTGACGTCGCTTCGACTCCTTGCTTAAACCTGCTTGGCAATCGGTAAACCACGGCATCGGTTCTCTCAACGACCGCACTATTCCGGCGGTCTACCCGTCTACAACCGGCTTTTGTGGCGGTCCTCCGCATGCCGTGATCCAGTTCATCCTGCAATGTCACTGTCGGTATCAATCCCTATCTGCAGCGGCCTGGTATTATCTTGGGCCGCCTGCTGATTTGGGACAAGTTCAAATGCAACGCTACAATGCAGTGTAAGGTTATGATGCTTGTTTTATTGCGCTTAACCTCTTTCCCGCCACTCGCACCTTTGCACCCACGTCTACGTTTCCCCGCCCGCAGGGCCGCATTGCTGATCTCCCCCCAACCCTGGCCCATTAATCTTATCGCGCGTGGTAAGCGTTGAACGGGCGAGGGCTCCGAGGCATCATTGGCTTTATCTTACCGGAGGTCGTCGGCATCATCACAAACCCCTGGTAAATATGCAGTGCTGCCCCTCCAGGTCACCTGCCACCGGAGTAGGTCCTCTCGAGGAGAGTCCAGGTAGATGGAGGTAGATGGGGCGGATAGATACTGGCTATCGTGTCCGATAAATACTGGCGCTCCCCCGAATGCTGATGTGTATTCCTCCGGTCTCTGGTGACATTCTGACTCCTCACATAGCGAGCATAAAGATGGGTTTCTCCGCACTGCAGTCTATCTCGCTTTTCCTCGTGACGTTAGGTATCAGTGGTGTCCTTGCACTGACGCCGCCTCCACCGCTTCCCCCACCGGATGAAGGTGACGAGAACGTAACCGCAGCTCTTGCAGACCTATCTCAACCAGAAACAGGCATTGCCTACTTCGAACAGTATATCGATCACGAAAACCCGGAGTTCGGCACGTTCTCTCAGACGTATTGGTACAATGCTACGTATTGGAAGGGGCCGGGAAGCCCAATCATCTTGTTCACCCCCGGAGAGGTGGCTGCTGCTGGCTACACGGGGTACCTGACTGATGCCGCCATCACTGGCTTGATAGCGAAAGAAGTCGGCGGCGCTGTCCTCCTCGTGGAGCACCGGTACTGGGGAAACTCAACCCCTTACGTCGAACAGACTACCAAAAATCTGCGATTCTTGAATCTCGACCAATCTGTCGCCGACTTCGTCCACTTTGCAAGAACGGTCAAACTGCCTTTTGACCAGAATGGCACCTCGAACGCTGAAAACACTGTGCGGCACCCCGTCTTCTCTTCACCCTACATTGAAGCAAGCTGACGTCAAATGAAGCCCTGGATCTGGAGTGGTGGCTCATACTCTGGTGCGCTCGGTGCCTGGGTTGAAAGTGTATGTGCACATGGAGCTGTGATAGCGTAATGGATACTGACCGCCAACGCCAGCTCGCGTCGGGGACCTTCTGGGCGACTCACTCGAGTAGTGGGCCGGTGCAGGCCATCTATGACTACTGGCAGTACTTCTATCCGATCCAAGATGTAAGAATGGCTGACCCTCTTGCATTCCTCAAGGCGTGGTCCTTACTGTCTATAAACAAAAAGAGCTCGCTGATAGTGGGCTTCAGGGCATGCCCAAAAACTGTTCCAAGGACTTCTCCGCGATCATCGACTATGTCGACGGGGTGTTTCTACGCGGCTCACGAAAGCAGAAGGCCGATTTGAAGCGGCTGTTTGGACTCGAAGATGTTCGGCACGGTGATGATGCCGCGGCGGCCATTTCCGCCCCGATCTGGGCCTGGCAGAGTATCCAGCTTTACTCAGTACGTACATATTCCCGTCTCATGACGCTACAGGATACCATCGCTTAGCCCTTTTTTGAACTTGTGCTAATTCGAGACTCTGTAGGGCTACTCCACTTTCTATCAAATGTGCGACGCTATCAAGGGTGTCTCCTCCAACACTACCGTGGCAGGGTTTAGTAAACACGGTGTCGGGCTCAAGAAGGCCCTTCCTAATTACGCTAAGTGGTACACAACATCATATTTGCCAGGCTGTGAGTTTTGCACTGTCTCTCTTGTCCCGCCTATTATGCTCGCGATCGGGAAGCGCCAGCTGCTAATAGTGCTCTTAGTATGCGCGTCGTACGGATATGAAGATTGGCAAGACAAGAATAGCGTGTTATGCCTGGATACGTACAACGCAAGCAGCCCAATGTTCACGGACTGGACCGAATCAAACGCATTCTTCCGGACTTGGGTCTGGATGACATGCAACGACCCCTTCTTCTACTACCAGACGTAAGCACCCGCACGCCCCTATTGAGGAGACTGTCGGCTCGCGACGGTCATTCACCCGCGGTTAACAGAAGTCTCTAGCGGAGCACCCTGGGGTCGCCCAACGGTGTTCTCTCGCCTCGCAGATACCCAGTACTATCAACGCCAGTGCGAGCTATTCTTCCCCCGCCAGGGCCCGTACACGTACGCCTCAAACCGGGGTAAGACCGCAGCTGCGCTCAACGCGCACACTAAAGGCTGGCATCTGTACGACGCCAAGCGGCTCATGTGGGTGAACGGCGAGTTCGACCCGTGGCGATCCGCGTCGATGGCCAGCGTGTTCCGGACAGGCGGTCCCCTCCCCTCCACGCCGCGGACGCCGAGCATCGTGATCCCCGGCGCGCGCCATTGCAATGACCTACGCGCCAGCAATGCTGTCAATGAGGACGTGAAGAAGACGCAGGAAGCAGTCATCAAGCAAATGGCGAAATGGACGAACGAGTTCTACAGCCCAGGAAGGGGCCGCCGGCCGTTGCCTCTGACGGGCGCGATAGTGAGATAGAACGTGGTGTAACTTGGTCCAGACTGGTGTAACAAGAAAGCTCATGCAGCACGTGAACTACCCCTCTTGCCCTAATCATGAACCTGTTGGGATATAAAACGCTATCGTATTCCTGAAGTAGCAGTCTTGCTGCCTCTTGGAATAAGGGTTAGAATGGGAGTAAGGCGGCCCACACCTTCTGTGCATATAGGAGTTATGTAATCCCAAAAGGCTTAAAGTGGGGCATTTCATACTGGATCTAGCGGGTGTTCAATTTATCTTCGCCACTGCCGAACTATCACAAGCCTTAATATATGGCCCTATCATTTCGTTGAAGTGAACATAGGCATCGAGGTAAGCAGGAGTGTTCTCTGTAAACTGGCGAGGGGAAGCCCCTCTGGAAGAATTCTTTCAATGGCATCCAGAGACAGGCCCCTCATTTCCGGGGCGTGGAAGACTACGACATAGAACAGTAGAAGCCGAACTCTGATTGAAGGCTGGCATATGATGCATTGAAAAGGTATTCTACCACGAAGAACACCACAAAAGGACTGTTCACTTCTCTGGGCGCATAACTCACCTCTTTATCTTTGCTCCTCGGGAAAGAATCTATGCGTCATAAGGATGTTGATAAGTGAGGCTACGTGCTGCGTCTTATCGCGAAGACCGCATGCGGGAACTTCCGTCGGGCCCGGCAATGTTCCAAAGGAAGCCATCATTAAAAGCCAAAGTAGCATCAAAGTTGAGCCGAACGTGAAAACAGCCGGCCACCGATTCGGCCCCTCGTCCAATTTGGGCTACCGCGAAGTAAACGGTACTACTGCAAGAGGCGGCGGTGGAGAGGTTTAAGGAGTCTCAGGGGCGCCAACAGACTTGGCGAAAATAATACCTACTTTACACGCTCTGCAACAGAGCTTCGAGTACGGCGATCGCTTCCTCGACATGGAGGCTCCCCCACGTAACAGGCGCAAACAATATACCGCATTTGCACCGCAGCCGCTGAGGAGAATCACCGTGGGTGCTGGGAGACGAGGCAGATGCAGCATCTGATTGCAAGTGGGAAGAGTGGGAGAGGCCAATGGCCGTAATAAGTTACGGCTACGGACTTTGAGAAACGGTACTTGTATCCCATATGTTAGAGTAGCTACCTCGTATGCAAGGCCTGTAGTTCAATATCGGAATCGTCCAGGCTAAGGACTTGGGCCTCCTTAACCACCACCCTGATGTTTAACTCGCGTCCTGCTCCCCACAGACCATCTGCTAAATACATTCCGTATTGGTTGTCTTTGAGCTCGCGTTGTTCAATTTCCTTACTATCGACGACAGTTGCCGCAGCGCTAGTACGAGTGTCCCTATTAAGGCGACGGCTAGCTCGACTTAGGAGGCTATCCAGACAGTTATCCCATATAGTTCCGACTGCGCAGGGGATGAAGCGAGACCTCTCATATTTGTACCCTACAACGCATCAGGAACAATTTTCCAACTAATGCCATGGCACTCTACTTGCAAGTAAGATCATGTGGCGAGTAATGCCTAAACACGGCAGCAAAATGTCCGAACTTATATGCTACTACTATGCTTGCACTATCGTAGGACATGAGTTACATTAGTGTCTGGGAAGCAGAACGGAAGCCAACAGAACACAGGAAGGATAGAATCAGAAAAGTGAACCTACGCGGCCCCCATCATGAACATGACGGCAACGCCAAGAAGTTTTTTTGGCGATCATTTGAAGCTTATAGCCCGGATAATCGGGTAAAGGGAGAAGAATAAAGTCAAGGACACAGCTAATGATGTGCAGTGTAATCTGAATACGAATGTATAACATGGGGTCGCAATATTGGCCCCGCTCCAGCGGCGATGAAAACGTAGATATTGGCCTGCATATAAACGCGGGCATGATCGAAAAGATGATGATGTAGGCGGCTTGCAGTGCCAAGAGCACCTAGAGGATATATTTTGGATGCGAGTTCCTGTTCGCAAAATTCGCAGGTAGGAGAGTAGGATGGGAATCCTGCTCGAGCCTGACATTAGTTGGTACAACTATATGTAGCCAAGCATACCCTACAGTATTTAGTAGGTAGCTTCTAAAACCGTTGGGTACCGTGGGACATACTCTATATCACGCTGAGAACTCAGCTATGGTAATCTCCCAGAGCGGCTTGCCCACACTGGCGTTGAGATTTATGTAGCCAGCCATAGCTGTCCAGCCGATATATGTGACCTGTGACGATATAGGCTCAGAAAGGGGCAAATGGGGATTTCTCGTTACGGTTGCTAAAATCATAACATAATTGTCCGCCTTCACGGTGCCCAGGTGAAACATGGTACCAATTCGTATGAAGACGTTGAGCGAAGCAAGAACACCGAGAGAAATACAAGCGGCAGCGATGCCATAGACTTTGTGATTATCATTAACAGCTGCTGGGGGCGGGATGAGGCCATCAGAATGCGTTGAGAATGGGCTGGGATGAGCCATCAGGACTTAGGAGTAAGAGAAAGACAACGACCGACGGTGCAATAGTCTCAGGAGATGCAGATGTTGCGCATCGAAGAGGTGAGCATGGAATCGGGAACTGCGCTACGATTCGAAACTTGGCCAGCAACATCTTATTTAAGTCCAAAGCAGATTGCATACGGAGAGGTGTAGGCATACTAGAGCAGCCACCACCCCAAGCCAAACAGGCAGGCCTCACTGATCGGCCGAACTAGACTGAATATATATGTGGACTCGCGTGGGCTCGGCAAGAAATGGTTACACTTTATTCCTAAGGTGATTCAGTATGGTGATACCGCAGCAGGTTACTATGCATTACGCTCTGTGTACCATACCCAGCTTAGCATAATGTACGTGCTGAGGCACCAATGAGAACTCCTCCTGGGGTTCTTGGCTGGATTCGGCTCGGCAACCCTCTGTCTAACGAGGCTTCAGCGCGTTAGAGAGTTGCTAAATCCGGCCTGCTCTGTTTTATCAAGCACGCTTCAAGTGTAAGACCAAACCTATGCGCCATGCATCATAGCCTGAGAGGATAGTCGTAGGTCCAGCTAGACAGGCTGTACGGAGGAGCCAACCTGCCAGTGGGCATCAACAAGTGTCGATTGATGACCATGCAGGAGTGGAGAAACCATCGATAGTTAGTATATATCCATGTAAGTAGTCACATTAACATGTCTCCGGTTCAAGGTCTCATAATCGATACCGACACTTCAATGGGTTTTTCAAAATCATTGCATCTCCTGGAATGCTCCCTGCAATCGAAAAGCATATCCTTGCCGAATATTGCGCTTGGATATCAGCCTGCCAACCAATAATGGCACTAGTTACACAGCAATGTAACGGTACAGTACTTAGGTTCAGCCAGCTCAGTCTTGTCGTTAAAACTTGGGGAATCTCATGAACATACTTTCTAGGCGCCATTCCCAGTCTAAGACTACTGTTTCGTCAGGAGATTCATCCTGTACACCAGCCATGTGGTGAAATTTTAACAGTTGAAAGAACACTCTGAAGCCTTCTCTATCTATTATGCATTGTTACCTGATTACCTCGTTTTCAAGCAACATTCTAATTGGCTGGGTAGTCATGCGTCCATGTCAAGAACCGCCATCCAACCTCGACCTCCAACATTACGCCCCTCCCTGTCTACCCCGTACCTAACAGTCATGGGCGCTGCATACGCTCAAATCGGGCATATGAATATCCCTTGCCGTGCAGATAACTAACTTAGATAAGCCGAACTGACCATCATTAGGCCGACATGCATTTGATCATCCACCTACATAAAAGGGGATCCGCAGGCACCTTGAATTTTAACTGCAATTGCCCAATTCCCAACGTCTACTATTTCTAATCTCGAGATTTATGTTACATCCCAGTCGAGAGCTACCGAATTAATCGTATTCCGACGCCATAGCAATGCGAAATTATATCCGTGATTTTTACTATGGATATTGAACCGCAGGCTGACTTAAACCGGTCTCTGCAACAGTAAGCCAAGAAGAAGCCAGCGACGTCTTATGTCACTGAGTACCGTTATTAGACTCTTTAGCTCCGGCAAATACTCAGACTGCACCATCACTTGCGGCGTCGATGAGTATCGGGTCCACAAAGCCATAATCTGTCCACGGTCAAGCTTCTTCGATGCTGCTTTCACACATGATATGAAGGTAGAGTTCCTTCACTAAAAGTATTGACAAAGTAGAGTCGGATGTTTATGGCAGAGTAGGAGAAAGCCACAGGTACCGTGAGCCTTGAAGATGACGATCCTGAAGCTGTAAGGTCAATGCTTCACTACCTATACCATCTTGACTATTCGGCTCCGCCTCGTCGTGACACCACTGGAGGCGGCGCGGGTGTAGAAACTTCTACCCAAAAGAGGGTCAAGTCCAAGTCTACAAGATCTGTATGGGAACTTTGGGGTGTGGAGGAGGCTATATCTGAAGTTATATCAGCAGCTGAACCCCAACCTGCACCGGAACTTCCACCAGATCCACCGGAACCTGTGCAGGAAGATGGACCGACTCCAGCACTAGAGTTGGTAGAGGACGAACCGGCAGAACCACCTGAGCCAGCGCCGGTAAGAGACCCAGTAAGTCAGACAGAAGCGATGCTATTCAAGAAAGCTAGGTCTCCACAACACTAATAAGAGACAAACAGGTCTATCGACGCAAGAAAAAGCTACTACCGAGATGTAAGACATGTACCAAACGGAAATGCGGGTGTGCGCCCAACTTGATGCATCACACCCGAGTATATGCTATAGCAGAAAAGTACACTATCTCGTCGCTCAAGTCTCTCGCAGCCAAAAAGTTTAAGTTGGAATGTGAGCTTTGGTGGAACCACAGAGAATTCATTCATGCAGCTCGAGAGGTGTATTCATCCACGCTGGACCATGACCGAGGAATTAGGGACGTCGTCGTCCAGACGATTCGGGAACACCGCGAACTCCTAGACTCTGGTGAAGTCAAGTCAGTCCTCCGAGAGACGCTGCTTGCTTACGATCTCCTCATGGCTATTTGCCTCTAAATATTCCTTTGCCATATGTCACAGTTAAGCTGATCGCAAAGAAAGGTTGCATAGAGTGTGAAAAGTGTAAATTGTCATGCTTGATTCAGGGCTCTAGAAAGCAGTGGCTAGAAAGCTCTAGGATAGAAGCCGACCCAAGGCTTTCCGGGACAAACTAACAATGTAATTAGTTCGTTAGGATTTTAAAGTGGAGGACAAGGGGGCTAGAAACTATTGATTCAGAAGGTGATGTTCACAGTCAGCGAGACTGTTTCCCGTGACCAAAACGCATCATACGCTGTGTCAAGCAGTAGTGCGTCACCTTTGTCATCTCTGGTTCAAAATCACACAAGAAAGAGAGGAAGATTCTCGAGGCAATAGCACCAATTATACTTGATAATCCACATTCGGAGGGTTGTTAGTTTGCTCTACTGCCAGAAAAGGGGCGGCGAAGGCCCATCGTCAAGAGCCATCACGAGACGACCCAGAGTTTGCTAGACCGGATCTGGATAACCCCTGTCAGGTATAGGTTAAATAACCGTTAAACTGGAAACCAATTAACAGGCCTTAAGGTCTTGGCCACGACACAACTATGGATAGACACAGAAGCTGTGGATCGTCTTACCCCAATTATGACCCCTATTCTGACCCCCTATTCTGACCCCCTATTTCAAAAATCATACAAAGAAAAGGAAAAGATACTACGTAATCCCCAAAGGCGATATAACTAATGGCTGCTGGTAAGTCTTTTGACACATGACTCCCTAGGCTTACCCGCTCTACGAGAAGGCACCCAGTCGCCGTGAACCCCGTGCCTGAGGCTGATACTCTCCTAATCATGCAGTTGATATGCCAACAGACGAGGAGTCAATACGGTATTTCAGAGATGCGACCTGTGATTGAGGCTGCGCCATTGCTACTGCTGCCGCCATAGTCGGCCACATTCCAGGTTTGGCATGGTCTATGTCTATCGGCTTGTCCGCGTGGCTTTACCTCGCCTTGAGTCACTAGACTCACATAAAACGCTCGAAATATTTCGGGGCCTCTCGTCTCTGTGAACTCGTAGTAAATGGGAATGCTGCTTCCGCTTTTGTCTCTGCATTGGGTTGAGTAAAAATCTCCGGTCCAAATCATATCCAAGCAGGCTAATCCCATGGCCCCGAGATATCTGCGCATGGTCGAGCAAACGAAGTTTCACAACGTAGTTTATCAGGTCGCAAATAATATAACCTGAGAAGGTTTCCCTGAATTGTTTAAACGAACTCTGAAACTTGGCATCCATGGCAGTGAGTAGGTGACAATAATTGGCGCATAAGACGATATACTATGGTGCATTAGGGTGACCTGGCCAAACTCTAGTGAGACGATGCCGTCTCCTGTGCCTCCTCCGGCTATTTTAAGCATACTCCACGTGATAGTCAAGGGGTAGCGAAGGCTATCTCTGTACACTTCCCAATCCTTACCAAATGACAAAAATATGACAAATAACAGAACAGACTGGGAAAACCTGAAATGCAAAAACGAAAATTGGAGGAACCGACACTGACTCCGTTCGTTGCCAGCGCAGCCGCGCGTCGCCAATCTCCTTTTTATCTTGCCATTTTCCTTTTCCCCGGATGCTTAGACCGTCTATGGCCGTCACGGCGAACTTGTATTCAACTAGCAAGAAAACAGTCAACGCATGTATCACCTCCTCTTATTATCGATCCCAGTTTTAGAGTACCCGCAATGTGTAGAGATAGGAAGAAAAAATATCGCGAAGACAGACAGACACTGGAAAGAGACCGACTGGTGCACAAGCGATTATAGCACTGCCCGGTTTTTCCGTATTGGCAGCCTCAACGGCGCGGCACGGATCGAAGGACCTTGTATGGGTATATGCTGAGCAAAAGGCGATAGGACCTGCAGCAGAGAATGCGGAAGATCGGATGTGGCGTCCAACGGCGGTCAAGCCGTACAGCTAAGCTGCGCAACCTTCAACACGATACGCCGCCCGCACCGGTCGGACGGCTAGCGTATACGGCTGCTTTGGAAACCACCATGAAGGAGATCAACCTTAACATCTCTATAGCCGAGGAATCAAGGATCTGAAAAAGTTGGTTCGCATGTGGCTTGAGATGACAGCAATGAGATACAGCGAGTGGGCGTATAGAATAGATGATAGGATAGGTGCCCAACGGCCTGGCATGACAGACAGGCATGGTGGGGAGCGTCGGATGCGCCACCGACAATGCAAGAAAGCAACACGAGACGAATGATTGGGGGGGTTTCTGAAACAAAAACAGGAGGAAGCCTCTCCGTTGGCGAGTCTCGACGCGGCGATAATAACCGCCAGCCTTGTACCTGACAGCAGAGCATGTTAGCTGCCCAACCACGCAGCCGGCTGGGCTGGGTGACCCCGCCCCTCCAGACAGGTCGCACAGCATACAACCGTCGCCCAAAGTCCCAGCCAACCGGAAGAGCAGAGGTATCGAGGGTGGCAGATCACCCCCCACCTCTAAGGCTTCCCGCAGATCGTCGGTGGCTTTCTGAGTGAAGATGCGAGCTGCCGCTGTGGCCGCTTCTCGTTGCCGCTGTCGTAGCTCCCTCGACTACGGCGCCCTGCGGCGCTGACGCCCCCGAGACCACGTAGGCCTGAGCGGAAGCATGAGCGTGGTGATGGGATTCGGGGACGTAGAGGTTCCCGTTTGAGAGCGTGCTGGCCCCTCCGCTCGACTGAGAGTCTCGCCTGGCGCTGTTTCGGTCGCTGTAGATGTAGCTAAGGCCCGCGCCTGCCTCATCCGTCGGCCGAAGAGACTGGTCGCTAGTGCTGTATATAGTATCCGCCGCACTGCTCGCGCTGGGCTGGTAAGAGGTGCTGTCAGATTGGCTAGGTGATCGATGCGAGATATTGGAATGAAGTGTACCGGTAGCAGTGTAAGAGACCGGCGAATCGAAACTAGCGTTCAGAGCACCATATGCATCAGACACGGTGCTGGGAGAAGAGCCATGAGAAGCGGTAGCTTTGGAGGGATACTGCCCCTGTAGACCGTCTGTTCTGTAGGAAGAATGTGTTATCGCTCTCGTAACCTGCGGGAGAAGCCGGTCCGAAGGCACAACACGAGCCGAGGAAGGGTTGGGAAGCGAATCCGCCATCCCGGACAGCGAGAAGTTTGGAGAGTCGCTACTAACAGCCGGGCGGTGCACCAAGTTTCCGTAGCTATATGCAGAGGCTTCGGGATCAACGTAGACTGGCTTGCTAGGACCGTAGCGTCCATAGCTGTGCATCATGTGAACTGTGTCCTGACCCATCATCTGGTAGGGGGGGTAGTTGACATATTCCACGCCATCCTCTGGGTATGTACTTGTCCATCCCGACACTCCCGAGTAATAGCTCTTGCTGCCGTAGGGGTATGATCCCTGGCGGTAAGCCATCACGTCTCCCGCTGGCATCTCTCCAGTGTAGTTGGGGTTAAGCGGTGACATCGTTGAGCGAGCCTGGAAGGTCCGGGATGCGTCGATATTGTAACCGAACTCCTGTTCTTTGAGAGGAGTTTCCGTTGAGGATACCTGGGAAGGAAGAGAGGTCAGATGGCGCGAGTTCGGTCTTTTGACGAGAGCCGAGGCAGCACGATACCCGTAAGAAGAGACAAGGCTCGTGGCCCGCATTCTTGCAGTTCAAACACGGTGCACCGTTTCCTGGATCTCCACTGCATCGAATCTTACGTTTGCGGCAACGATTGCACTTGTGTGCCCGACGTCAGCACTTCCTCAGTCGCGGACGGTCCGTGAGAGTAAACCTACCGCCACCGCGATGCGCTTGCGCGGCTGTGATGACTCCGATTCTTGATCTCGTTCTGGCATGATGGATGTTCGAGCGTCGTGGGATGGGAGCTGGAGACGGCGATCTTGCGGGCCAAGGGGGTACGGGGGGCAAGCGCGGCTATATCGTCTGCCTAGGTCGCCGCTGGTATAACAAGTAGGAGTCCCCATTGTCTTCGCCACCGCTCTGGTTCCGGTCAGGGGAGCTGGGAAGAACGACGCCGCGTCGGTCTCCAAGGAGGTCACGTCCTATTGGGGGTTTGTCAGAGTCAAAGAGGATTGGTCTCGCTCTGCGACCAGCACGGGCAAGAGATTAATGAGAGAGGCACAATGAAATTCCTCCAGGGATACCTACCCAGAGGGGTGGGTTGTTTTACAGCTGGGCGTGGATTCTCAGCCCCGGAATCTCAGCTTGATGAGTTCGAGGTTCACCAGGTCTTTTTTGTTGTCAGACTGATGTTTCAAAGAGCTGATCAAACTTGGCAACACGCAGAAGCCGAAAGAAAATGCTGCCGTGATAGATTGGGGAGAGATGGAAAGGAAAAGGGGAGGCTGCAAGTTCCATTGCTGTTATACCTCGTACGACTGAGCTCAGACATGGCTCGACAGCAACGTCCTTGTTTGCAACTGCCATAGAAGGCCTCTTTCAAGGTCTACTACTGAGTACAGGTTACGCCGATGGCCAGCAGGTAATTACCTACCTCTAGGCCAGAAAGATTTCCTGGCGAGGTGCCAGAGATGAGCCTGGTGTACGGTCACACACAAAGGGTCAAATGCGGGTCGCTGCATGTATATCATAGTGGGCGTATGCAAGAGGATGTGGGTGGCATGTGTGGCTGCGAGTTGCAATGTCTTTTCTAGTAGTAGCGCGTCGTTCCTGTCTTAACGGTAAAGAATCATGTACAAACCGGCAGGGTTTACGTATCCTGGGGGCGATCTGGAGTTGAGGCGTGGGAGATGGCCAATCTCGATTGGGTCTCTACGTGGATGACATAGAATCTCTAGAGGGGAGCCTATATTGGTCTGAGACCATGTTTATTTATTTTGTACTGAGAAGCGCTCTCTTGAGACGAGTCCTTGGCCTTGGTCTCACCCAGTTAGATGCTGCGGGTACGCATAGAAAGCAGCCCCAACTCACCCCGGTGGCTCATATTTCTGGAAATAGTAGCCAGTGGCTTTGGTTGTCAATCGGACCGAGCCTGTGATGTTGATGTGCGTAGGTAGAAGATGGGGATAGTGTCATCATCGCGTGATAAGCGACATTGACATCCCGAGCAGCACAAGATGGCCTTCAAGGGTGACAAACGGGCGCCCCTTAGCTTGTGTATCGTCCGCGGCGCTTCCTCAGGAGGGAACAGGGAGGTGGGCCTGCGCAGACAGATCTGACAGATAACGAACAGTCACCTTCGCCTGGGGCATACCCTCCCGAGCAAACATGACGAGGCTTCCATAGTTACTCGCCTCCACGGCTCTCGTCCTACTAGATAAGCAAACGTGGAGTAGGAGGCAAGAGAAGCACTTCTGGTTGGCCTGGGGTCCATTCCAGTAATACCCATAGGTCAAGACATAGCTGAATGCAGGAGACTTCTTACGTGACGCAGATATTCGTAGCTCGTTGCATATTGATACCTCGTATGACAGTATTAAGTGACGAACACTCCATCTTCGGCCAGCCAAAGTGTGAGCCCAGATCATTCTTACTTGGTCTTAGAGCCATGCAGGTCAGCCAGCATATCTTTAGCGGGGTAAACTTGAAAAGTTACAGGAGCTTCATCGCTGCGCAGGATACATAACCAATAAGTCGCTATTAGCATTCTGAAAGCAACGAGATTCTATGCCAAGTACGCCTTCTCTTTCATAATCACGTAAGGATAAAACAGGGAAAAGAAACGAGACAAGGCTGCTTCCTTCGCCGTTCGAGGCATGATAGCAAACTCTTCGGCCATGCGTTGAAAAGCAGGAATGTCATGTTTGCTGCCAGCTGTTCTGCAATGTGTAATATTTATCACCTCAGCCCAGCGCGACGCAAACGAGAGGTGGGTGAAGATCACAGATCTGACAACGATGATACGAAGCTGCCTTCTGTGAAGTCCGGCTTCCTCACTCAGCGTTTGGTGCGACCTGGATCGGCTCCAGATTCTCACGCACTTACGCTTGCTTGTGAAGAGGGCGAGCTCGTCCTGCTCGCATGGAAATTGCTTGTTTCTTTGGTTCCTCTGAGTCGCTTGACGTTGCCAAGGCATGGTAATAATAGAAACAAACGCCCGGATATCAGAAAGGAAAGGTCCTGCACGGGGGAGCGTTGCGGGCAGACGAGACAGTGTGCTTATTGGCAGCAAAGAGCACTTGCGGGTCTCTGAATCTCTTAACATAACAGCCCCGGCGCTGCCGCTGACCTGTCACTTATTTAGCAAGTGAAATCGGTCGGACGAACAGAGATATTGTGGATCGAGTCGATAGGGTTGGTTAATGCCAAGATCCGATTTGACGACCCGTCGACACCTTCCAGGCTTAGACCTGCTAGCTTAAATACCACGTGCAGGGATTAATCAATGTCTTGCAGAGATACAGTAGATGGTGTGCCCTGCAGAGGCGCACCGCGGGAGGAGCCTTGTAATTTGCAGATGCCGCGCCGACCCTTTCTGGCTACCAGGTCACAGAGGATGCTAAACAGGTATTACGCTCTTAATGTGAGCTGAGCAACATCCGTGCGGTTACAGAACGGCAAAACGTGTCTAACTGTGGACAAAGTGCATGCTGTGACTTGTAACTGGGAAGTCAAGAATGCCCTGAGTAGGTAGTGAATCGACTGTATCGCGAGTGCGGCCCCCTCACTAGTCAAATTCAACTATGACCGTCTGGTGAGCCCAGCTACATAAAGTGCAATGGAAAGGGGTTCTGACCGACTACTAAAGAAACCAACAAACGCTCAAGCCGGACTTGAAGAGTATCCTACAGTACTCAAATGACCAAGTTTCGTTTGGAGTGTTTCGTGGGGGTCCGGTTAACGACGACCCAAGTACGGGACATGGGCGTCGGTTGGCGACAAAGGCAGGTCGTATGGAAAAGACCAGCCCCTAGGCCGTCTCCATGGCCACACAGCATAGTGGTATTAGAGCATAGCACCACCATCCGAACTGTACACAAATCCAGGCAAGCGCTGTCTGCTCATCGCAACAATATCAAAGTCAAAAGCAACACTCGTCACTGGAAGTCCACATGGCCTGTAGCTGCTGCCAACGGAAATTTTCGCCCAAGGTTGACGGGCTCTTGCATAAGCCGCTGCCACTCATTCTTGAAGACGCTGCGGTTAACCGTAATCTGTACTACTTACCGCTAGTATGATTGGCCGAGCTCTGGCTACGGGTCTACAAGAGCTTGGGGGTCGAATGGATGGAGTTGCGTTAATCCCAATGCCGGATGAAATGTATAGGTTCCCATTCCGGCGGGAGGGCCAGTTGGATCTCTAAGAGCGCGTCATATCTCACGCCGCCCTTGGCTGTAGAGGGGCCAGAATTGGTGTTGGGCGTTTCCCCAGAAATCCGGTATGTTTCAGGGCTGTCGTGCTTGGGGTGCGGTGAGCGGACTAACGGACCACCGTGTAGGATAGTACGTACGTTCGGGGACGCACGACAGTGCTCATCGCGCCCTGCAGTGCCGCTGTCAACGAAGATACGAGCGGCGGGCCCACTAAGGCAATGTCGAAGCCGTTCTGTGAACCGGCCGATAGGCTAACTAATAACGTACGCATCTCCTCGTTCCCACGTTTTCCACAATTAGGAGCTTGGGTCGCAGCATAACGCAGCTTGACACGGCCACCACGGGATTCTCCAGCATGGTTCTCCCAGCACCTCCATGTTAGCTCCAAGGCTTTCGCAGGGAACGGCACAGCCAGAGTTCCGGTAGACATGGACGGGGTCTGAAATTGATGAGAGCGGAAAGAGACAGCAAAAGCGAGAAGGCGGGAGCATCTGGTTGGCTTTGTCAATTCGCCTAGCATCATCCGTAGCAAGGCTCTTTTGGGGGTACTGTAGCCATCCAGAGATACCAAGACAAGTGGGAACAAGACATGATGTCGAAGTTGAAAGCGCATTATCCTCGGTCCGGACCAAGCAAATAAGAGAACCTGCGCGCTTGTGCCATCTATAGTGACACAAGGCGGGACCCCCTTGCAGCCAACGGTCCAACAGGCGAGCGGCATCGAAGGTATCGAATCTGGGGGCGACGTCTCCAAGTGAACACATCCGAAGTGATGAAGTACCCTTTCGCTCGTTTACTTCATTAACGAACCGTGGGGTCCGCGGCTTTAGGGCATTCAGGGGTTCCAGAAATCAGGTCGAGGAAGCCTCCCTAGAGATTGGCATTACACTTCGTCTCAAATTCCAGATAGCTAGTAGGCAATGCGTGAGCCCCCACATCAAGAGAGACGTCGTGTCGCGCTTGAAGACTGCAGAAGTCATGTTTTTGGCCTAGGTCGCACCGACTTGAATGCGAGCTCCCACGATATCTCTGATTCTAGAGCTAACCCTAGCCACTCCCTTTGGCCCTTGGATGCCGGCCAAGCGACAACTGATGCTAACCATATTGGCAGCTGGCATTCTTGGACTACTGGCGTTTGAAGGCGGATGAGGGCCGTCCAACGCCAACTTGGACGGTCGGGAGGAGGGTGGCATTGGTGCCTGACTTTAGATGGTATGCAGAAGCCGGGAGATGGTCAGGCGTTGAAAGATCGTCCGAAGTCTCTAATATACATACATATACGCATACGTAACATAATTAATGCTAACCGCCACAGAGCTGGACCGGGGGAGCATCGGCATGTCATCGTTTCCTTTTCGTATGGGCAGCAGGTGGCCGTACTCATGTACCCCTCGCATTTTCCTACCCGCTTCCATATTCCATTGGCCGTCTTTGGCAGATCTCATCCGAATCATAGGTCATCCAGACCAGCGGATGGGAGCGGAACCCGGAGTAACCTACCCAGCAGTATACGATTGTCATGATCTGGCCGCCGACTTCTGATTATAGCCGGCAAAGTGTAGGCAAGATTTATTGACATGCGGAGCGTCCATAGAGCAACCCTTGAGTTGTCAATTTTCTTACTGCCGCCTTAGCAGGTTCGAAAGAACTGAAAAGATGGACTACAGAGTACCTTATGAGAATCCGGGATCCCTGCGGGACACGCGATTTGTTTGAAGACATTCAAGTGTGGCTGGATTCATTGCTCGTGGCGGTGCAACTCAACTTCAGCGTACTGTAAATTGGAGCTCACAACCTACATCTATATCCTCAGGTTCAGCCCTGGCAGACTAATAAGAGACTGCTCAGAAGAAGATACTTATGTTGGTCTAGACCTAGAGTATACAGGCCTGGTAAATTGAGGACTTTTGTCTCGACTCTCAGTCGTCTCTACATCATCATATCCTCACTACTCTCAAGACCCTACCAAGACGAGACGGTCTGGGAACTCCGATCATACACGCATACACATTCTCGGCCTCACCTCTAGCTCTGCTTGGTATATGCGGAGAGACACTATCTCCTCGGCGTCTGACCCAGACGGTGACTGTCAGAATCCCCTATTGCTGGGCACAGCGAGAGATCAGTTCTCAGCACCCGAAACCTTGCAGCCGCTTCCGTTCCCCGCTTTTTAGAGAACTTACTAAGAAGACATCGGATCCTACAGTGCCGTGGAGAAGTCCGTCTAGACCGGACGAAATCCGGTACGGAAACCCTGTATGAAGTTGCAGGTTCCACGAGGCCTCCGACGGGACCCTTGCCGGGGATGCTTGAAGTGTAGTGATGATGTGCTGCAGTGATTATGCCACGTAATTAGGCCAACTCATGCCAATGACGCAGAACCTCATAACTCGCTGACGATACCGATCTTTCCAAACTTCTGCCCCCCGTTCCGACGTCACCCGCGCCGCCCCCACAAAGCCTCACCGGCCGGAACAGCGTTGAAGATACGCCAATCTCATCATCTGTTTGGTTGCCCGACTTCCCGGAGTACATCGATGATCTCTGGTGCACAGCTAAGGACATATAACACATCTGAACTGGGAAACCCCCCCTTTAACGGCTGTATCGACTTTGGCTCTACTGACCCATCAGTAAAGGCACACCTGTCGCCGCCTTCATACTCCTGGTGCCGGTAGGCTTCAGCATGCGTCCTCCTTTTCTTTTCCGTGGCCATCTTTCCATAGTCGCCACGGCTGCACGTGGGTCTGTAGAGGAGCATCGGAGGGCAGACTTCTTATGATGTCCAAAAGTTCGCTCAGGTAGAGCGCGGACAGGACGACGAGGTAGGTATCGTCCGCGGCGCTGTTCCTCAACACGTACCTAAGGGTACGTGTGTTAGCGCTTGACGGGCTTGTCGGACGTGCATGCCCCGCAAACACACGGAAAAGCACGCCTGGGAAACTTGGGCCCTCCAGAAAGCTATGTAAATGGTGATTTGATGTCCCTTGCCTTGTCGGGCGCGAGTATGATTGGGAGAAATTCAAGTGGATGGCTAGGCTGGGCTAGAGAAAATTGCTCCTGCCGCTTCGTCGTGAACCGGGAGTGAGCAGCTTTTTATGTTGTCCAACGCCACCGGCCGGGGGGGCGGGTTCATCCTTAGCGGTCAGTCTGACTGGGCGAAGTTCCAATCATGTACGCGCTGCAACGACAGAAAGAGCGACCACATGGACGTGCTTGTATAGACAGACATTATCTATTAAGAGGAGACCGTATACAGTTCTATTGCACCTTTGATAGGTCGCTGGCTAAGTTAGGTGCCGGTAGCCGTGTCTCTCATTGTGCCAGATATAATGCGTGTTGCTAAGGCGTCAGAGAAACAGTTCTTGTACGAATAGGGCTACCTCCGCCTATAGTTCCGATCCCTATCACTGTCCCTACCCCGATCTCTTCGATACCGGTCATCGCCATGCCGCGGTCGGTCTCTGCGACGGCCATCTTCCCTATTCCACCGGTCCCGGTCCGAATCCCAAGGTTTATCCCTCCTCGGACTCCTACTCCGCCTCCGCTCCTCTTTGTACCAATCACGCTTCTCGCCGCCGCCGTCGGCGCGACGCCCATCGCGTTCACGTTCCAGGTCCCGAGGGGGAGACGGCCTATCATTCTCCCTGTTTCCCCTATTCCCTTCCTTCTCGTGGCGACCGCGCATCTCCTCTTCGCCGTATACCATGCTATAGCGGCCATTGTCACCTCCACGATCTTCTTCCTCGCGATATTTCCTCCATTTCTCCAAACCCTGAACACCGCCCCATCCGCCACCTCCCCTGCGTTTCCGTTTGGCGTTCTCAGCACCCCTCCACACCTCAGCCAGCTTACTGACGCTTTGGCTGAAGTCCACGTGGATGCGCCGGTCGTCGATGAGCACGCCCTGCATCTTGAAGTAGGCGGCCTCGCAAGCGCTCTTGTCCTCAAACTCAATGAAGGCATACTGTAAACTATCTCCCGTCTTCTTGTCGCGGATGACTTCGCAAGACAGGATGGTGCCGAAACGGCTGAAGATCAACTCGAGATCGGTATCGGTAGTAACGGGGTTGAGCTTGCAGACGAAGAGGACGTTCTCAGGGGGGCGCACCTCGGCAAAGGGCAGGTCGCCCATCATCTCGAGGGTCAGAGCTTGGGCGCGCGCTTCTCTCTCTCGCCGTACCTTCTCGGCCGTCTCCTCATCGACCTCCTCGTTCAAGTCCGCATCGTCGGCGATTCTCACGGTGGCTAGCTGGGCTTTGGACGGCTGAGGCGACTGGCTGGGCTCCCTGAGACCCGGCGGGTCGTCGTACGGATCGTCTAAGATGACCGTGTGTTTTATGCGAATGTCTACTAGCGGATATCCATCTTTGTCGGTGATGGCACTGTTGATCTTCTCCAACACATCGAACCCCTCTACAACCTTACCGAATATCGATGCCTTCCCGTCTAGGTAATCCGTATCATCGCCCAATGTGACGATAAATTGGCTCGCCGCCAGACGCACGTCAGGGTCGGAGGTATGGGGCGCGGTGGCCATGGAGACGGTTCCTCGCTCGCCATGTTTTAATTTGGGGTGGAAGGTGGCGGGGAATGTCTTCTGAGAAGGCCCCGACAGGACGCCCCATATAGAAGAGCCTCCATCGGAAGATTCTGAAGTCGGGCCGAGAGGGTCGCCGGTCTGGAAAGAAAAGTTTTGTTGGACGGAGTGGACGGGGGCGAAGTTGTAGTATTTTATCTTGCAAAGTTTAAGGAAGTTTTCGCATTCCTTGGGCGCGTAGTCGACCAGCAAGTCAATGACGACATCGCCAGCGCTCGTCTCGAGAAGCACCGACATCTTTAGACTGCGCCGCGGGTACGTCGAGCCGCTGTAGACTCCTGGTGTCACTATAAATGGTCTGTTATTGAAGGAAGAGGTCTATTAGAAGGTCGTACGCTTGGGGAAGACTGTTTGGGGGGAGGCTTGATGGGCGTCTGAGAGTATGCGCCGAATCATGGACGAATTAGGAGGGAAGTTTGTCAGTCAAGTGGTTCGCGTATTGTCACTTGTAACTGTTGAGTGGAGACTCGGTTTTGCACAGTACTTACCAAAAGAACGGTAGGTCCCACTTCAGCCTTGTTAGACCCAGCCATCAGCCTGCGACTTTGGTTGCCGACAGCACAGCCATGATGGGCTAGAGAGTACTTAGTTAGTGACGTTAGTGACAGACAGCAGCCACAGACTCTGGACCCCACTATGGGCTTTCTTGGTACATACCCATGTGGGGTCAGTTTTAATTTGGATCAAAGAAAGCCCCATTGCATCATGAGTTACTCTCATTTTGTAAAATTAAGGAGCAATAAACAAGCCGAAGATGAGACTTAAGGAATAGCTCGTGGGGCATCGCGTTGAGATGTGGGCTTCGGGAGCAGGTTGATATCACATCCATTACAGCAAACCACCTGCGAAGGAATCTCCCCAAGCTTGTCTCCATACGGCGACATTGATAGAAACAAGGCACAGATCAGGACAGGGGTTTCCAAGCGATACAATAGTGGTACTATTCAAGCTAACGCCCGATTGGTAGACGAGTCACCAGCGGCTATGTACCTAGAAAACAGACGATGCCCCACGCAATAATACAACGCAATGAGCTCGCATAGGTGGTGGTGATGAATTGAAGGGACGTAACAATGACCCCGTACAGAATGCTCCAACGCCCCTGTCGCGACTCTTCGAGAATGATGATGCGGTGGTCGAAGATACAAATGAGAAGGAAAAATGTAGTAAGTGGTATCAACCGAAGCCGAAAATCTTTTCCAGAACCGAAAACCAGACAGTAGAAATGCCCAACCAAACAACCCCAAGTTCCCCATCGTAGTCAGGATCCAGAATGCCCATACCAGAATCACCACACACTCTCTCTAATAATCCACTTTCCTTCCCGCCCTTTGCCATGCAATTCGATTAACTTTTGTAGTGCTTGCCCAGACCGCCTAGCCTTCTAGTCGAGGCCCCCGCTGCTCCTTCGCCGTCTCCCGCTGCGCAGCTCCTTTTCCGTGTCCATGAGCCGCGACTGCACCCACGTGCGCATCGCCCGGTCCTTCCGCACCGTCTCGCAGTTGAGCAGCTCCGTCAACGCGCGCTTGATGCCTTCGTTGACGTCTGAGAGCTTCTGCTCCCCCGCCGCCATCTCCTCCACCAGCGACTCGTCCAGCACGGGCTGTAACATGCTGTGCGAGCCGCGATACCCTGACCTCGTGCCTGAGAACCCCGACGACCTCTGATGATTCCGGAGCGGGGGGCTGCTGGAGAAGGACCGGGTTGGCGATAATGACGGCGAGGTAACTGCTGTGGATGAAGTGGTGTATGTGGGACATAGGTCATGAAGTTGTTGTAATAGTTCCTCGTGCTGGTTTTGTAACAGCAGATATTTCTGCATGGCGAACTCGGTGTTGTTGCCCGTAGGCGTTCCCAGCAGGTACGAGTCCATGTCTTCGTAGTCTGAATTCGTAGATTCGTCTATGGGATGATGGTCGTGTATTATGCGAGGTACGGCTAATGGCAAGCTCATCAGGAACCAGGCACGGCCGGAACCTACGGCTATACCTGTTTTCTTGGGGGAATAAAGGCGGTCGGGTTGTCGCTCACACCCCCAAATCGGCAACGGATGGTGTGCTTGGTGTAAGTGCGAGGTAGCTTTGCGGGGAGTTACAAGTTGATAGGTGCCTGTCGATCCCAATGGAACTTCGGTAAAATGCCGCCTTCTTTTAGTCGATCCGCAGAGCCGAAAAAGAAAAAAACAGAGAGTAGACAGGAGGAGAAAAGACAAGCCTTGGATTCTGGAATGATCCGCCCAGATATTATATTCGGCTTTCTCTCCGTCAGATGAGCTCCTGGGGTCGTGCAAATGAGCAAACAAGGCTTAATCTCAACTCCTGTTTTGGGCCCCTTCCACGTAATCTCTGGTGGGTAACAGAGTTGGCCCCGTCCAAAGCTTCTATACTAGGGATAACCTTCTCAGTTTCTTGGGAGCTAAAGCTGAGACTTCGACTAACAAAAAGACGGTATAAGGTTTATAACTGTCAACGCTGGTATGGGTCCAGGAGCCGGAATCACCTAAGTAAGTGCTAGTTAAATACCTAGGGGGCGACTAGCCGCTTCTCGCACGATTCCACCCACACCAGGGAATTAGCGCTAGACGGGTTTAAGTGCAGCAGCTAGTGGTGCGGAGTCTAGAAGGCCCAGGCGTGCAGAGTCCAGAGTCCAAGCTTGCCCGGGTGGAGGTGGTTGCTTTCGAACAATAAAAGCGGCGGCGGAGAGGACCGAATGGTTTGTCGGCTTCTACGTGCTGGATGGTCTTCCTTTGTCCTAGGGACCTAAGCCGTGGACCCCGTCAATGATAACGAACGAAATATTGGAACTAAGCAGAAAGGCAAATGCGCCAAGTGCAACGGGACCAGACGGTACAGTACTCCAGAGGCATGCGCGCTCGATGTCAGATGTGTTGGCCACTGCAATTATTCGATCAAAATTGACGGGTGGCGTGGATACTGGCAAACTAAAATCGCAGCTGGAACTGATACTGATTAGAGGGCTCCGTTACTCGATCGAAGAGGGGTCCGCGAATACTCTGGGTGCCGTCGGTTGTTTTCGGACAAGGAAGTCAATGGTTGTGTAACAGTCAGTAACATTCCGAACGAGTTCTATCTCCACGTTTGCTGGAGAATTAAACGGTCTTGTCGCGTAAGTGTATCGACCGGGAAGAGAGGACCCCACTTCTTTGAGAAGTGATACAATCAAGTATTTCTCGACGTATGTTTTGTGTTCGGGCCAGTCGGTTGTAATTGGGCTCGCTTGCATATCAGTAGTGAAAGGGGGGGAAGAACAAAAGGAATAACAAGAGAAGAGTGCTGAAGTTCTTCGACCAGAATCGGTGGTAGGCCGGGATGGACCGAGATGGGGAATCGTCCGATCCGTAATGGCAATTGTCTTTGCGCACCAGAATTCGATTTCACGAGCGAATCACGATCACTGGCGCAAGTGGACCAATCTCGAGTTCCTCCCTGGGCTGCGCTACCAATGGTCGGAGGTGGATGCCCGGGTGTTTGTAACTGGGGGGTATCCTGCAGGAAACCTAGGAATGCACCTCGTTTGCTAACTGCGGTTTAAGAGCTTGGCCCTTTGCATAAGGATGTTCCGGCCTCGAGGAATGAGACGATTTGAAGGGAATCTGGCTGGGGAATAGCAACAGACTAATGAGAATTAAAATTACATGTCTTGCGATATGCGCCGACGAGGCAGCGAATCGAGATGTTTATATACGAATGCCTGAAGAGGCGTTGCATGCTTTCTTACCATGACCACGTCGAGCGGATAATCGGTGACGTCGAGGGCTTTTACGATTGTCAACATCCTACTGATATGCGTCTGGGACAACCTCAATAACGGCACTGCATTTGGCAGACTAACCAGTATGCACTGGAACCTAGCACTACTTCAATCCACCGGCGGGCCCTACGGGTATCAAAGTGAACCAGCCGTTTCCTGTAGGTGACGCTATTCAAACAGAGAAGTTACAAAACTTCCAGAGAAGGAAGATCTTCAAGCTGTTGGATTTGCAGTTGGAGATGGTCCTCCGCCCAGCCACGTCGATCTCGATCCCGACATACCCGTCTCGTCTCCTACGCTTTCTGCCTCCCAGTTACTTTTCAACAGGACATATCCTAATAAAAGCGTTTGCTATCTGTGCAACCGTGTACGCCTCCAGCCGAACGAATGGGGGATGCTTCTGGGTATTACATACCTACATACGTAACACCTTAGATGGGGCGGGTTCCGACCGTGCCGAATTTATTCGTGCTCTAAACGCTTATCTGTAACCTCATGGACGAGTTCTCCGCGTGGTTACTTAGTGTGCCTTCTGACGTACGCAGGAGGGCACCAGCCCGGGGCATAGCTCCGTCCACTGCCCAACCCTGCTTCTCTTATACCAAAAAACAACTCTCTGCCACGCTCTCAATGACGACCAGATCCCACGTAATCAAGCGAAACGGGCTTCGACATCAGTGTGGCTTTATAGAAAACGATCTGCTGCTACTCTGCTACGACACAACATGCTGTTATGTCCAGTACAATCAATGTCATCGCCCTCCCCCTCCGATAAACTCCCGCCCAATTGGTAGATCGATGTCTCTCTTCGGTACCTACAGGCCGTTACCGTCCACAGGGCAAGGTAGCGAGCAGTGCCCGGGATAATGGTCCTCTTCCCAATGCCGTTGGCCGTACTGGAACTGACAGCCTGCGCGTCTGCAGTACTGCAGCAAGAGGCGGACTTGTTTTAGTGGACTTGTTTCAGATACGACGATTGAAACCCTACTACTATGAATATTCATTCAGATGACTCGCTCAGGCCGTCTTCGTGAGAGGCGCAGGAATCCTCACGGAGGCTGCTAACAGGAGATTCCGTTTGTCATTCTGTTGTGCTCCCAGTCATCCCCGTCAGCTATGACATCATTGCTTGCTGTGTCGACAGGGCTCTGATCCTCCCCGATCTTCCCCGGCCGGACCACCCCTGGCCCGGATTGTTGTTCGGCCGGTATCCCCGCCACCCGCCAACCCGCCCATGTCTAACCCGCGCGTCGCCGGATTATATGGTCCGGCGGGGCAACCAATGATCGGGCGGATCGGACTGGGCTTTCCCTCGATGCCACGTGAGACCCCTTCGAAAGAAAAAAAAATTGAAAAAATTAAAAGCAATAAAAAGGATCCTGAGCCCTGGGCCCTGGGTCACGTGGGAGAAGTAGATCTGGACGGCTTTAGAACCCATCCGGTCTTGGATCGGGAAAAGGCCGTTATATTGGTTATCCGACGGAGGGCGACGAGGCGTTAGCCGCAACAATTTTTCAGATAGTGCTAGGCCCAAAACTGAAACCAATCAGTGCTGAAGCCTACTGTAGCCCCCCCTAGAAGGCTCACTAGAGCTTTTCCTGCGGAAGATGATTGGGTCAATGTAGCGAATGGAAAAAGAGTGCTACCCACCTTCAGAAAATTGTTAGAGCGAAAGCCTTGTCGCCTCCATCGGGTAATTTGGCCACTTGGTCTCACCATACGAGCGGGAGGGCGTGTCTTCTCATCTACAGCTGATGATGACTGCGCGGTAAGTAGGAAGCCAAGGGGATTGTGCATTTGATGAAACTCGGCACCCGGGGACCACGTGAGACGTACGACGAGATTTCTAGAATTCTGTACGTGTAAGGCTTTACGTGTATTACGTAAAAGCTGATGATCGATCAGGAGATCCTCAAGCCGCCATTATGTAACCCTGTGCTCGTATTATGGTCGGCATGCCACAAAGAAGCGAAAGATTCGTGTCGAGGTGTGTCAAGGTCGTATGTTTGAAATCAGGACCAAACGCCAAGCCCCGGGGAAGACGGGGAATTGCGTATTGGGGGTGCTGTGTTATTGGTCCTAATATGAAATCATATTGTTATTCTCTGCATAGGCAAAGCTCAGACGGGATGTTTGCAGCAATATGGAGGGCTCAGAATCCATCGCCAGAGATCTTGAACTTTGAAGATTGGTAACAGCTACCCCTACTCTAGATTACCTAATCGGCACTCGACGTAACCTTTAGTCACTAATTGCCTTCTGGTCCTGAAGCTCCATGGAGGTTGATGCTATGGCAACTGCTGGCGCCAGAGTCGCGTATTAGAATCCTGTTCACGGTTCGATGCCACAGCCATACGACGACACCCCTTACGGCAGTTAAGCTACAGTGCTAAGCCATGCGATGTGCGGCAAATGATCTTAGGTGAAGAACAAGGCATGCAAGGAATCGACAGAATGGTAAGGCATAGCAGCTAGACAACACAAGGTAATTCAAAACTTGGGAGAGTATCTGGATAGAATGAATGGCCCTACGAATTACACGAAGGTCCACTACTTCTAGCTCAGGAAGGAAGATATTGTTCAGCTTCAAATAGCTTTCAAATATCTGTAACAACTGAATATGAGAAACTTTGGGAGCCCCACTAACCCCTCATCGCGCCATCTCATGGGACTTCGTCTCTTCCGACCTCGCTACATGTGGAATAGGTAGTTCACGCGCTCCGAAATCCAATACTTGAAATGAAGGTGCAGCGTATTTGACTATATAACAGCTCTAAATCATATCATTCCGGTCTTGTTTGAGATACTTGAACCTGCAAATCTTGGCCTTGTCAATAATCATAATGGCCGGACCAATTCCGTCGAACATCCTCATTATCGGGGCCACGGGAAACATCGGGAAGTACATCACGAGCGCCATTCTCTCAGCAAACCCTCCCGTCGCCAGGCAGGTGTCCATCTTCACGTCCCCGGGGACGGCGTCCAACCCCTCCAAGCAAGAGCTCTTGTCGTCGTGGAAATCGCAGGGACTCACGGTCATCGAGGCCGACCTCCACAACGCCGAGCAGGTCGCGAAGGCCTACGAGGGCGTCGACACGGTGGTCTCGGCGCTCGGACGGGACGGCTTGCTGGAGCAGATCGAGCTGCTGAAGCTGGCGGAGGCGAGCGGGAGCGTGCAGTGGTTCTTCCCCAGCGAGTACGGCACGGACATCGAATACGATGCCTCGTCGGCCAACGAGAAGCCGCACCAAAAGAAGCTCAAGGTGCGCAGGTTCATCCGCGAGAACATCAAGAGGGTGAAGTGCACGTACGTGGTTACTGGGCCATATATCGACATGTTCCTGAGGTTCGTTCCCGGCTGCGAAGGGGCTGGAGGTTTTGACCCCGCGTCGAAGAAAGCGGTCGTGGTCGGGAGTGGAAACGAGAAGGTGGGGTTTACGAGTATGCGAGAGTAAGTGGAAATGTTACCAGTCATATGCGTATTTTTCTTGGACAAGGGAGGCTAACACGAACCTCGCAGCGTTGGCAAGTTCGTAGTAGCGGCGCTTAGACACCCGGAGATGGCCAAAGACAAGGCGCTCAAGGTGCAATCTTTCGTGGTGTCCCCCAACGTCATTCTAAACGAGTTCGAGAAGCAGACGGGTACGCCATGGATGGTCGATCACACACCAATCGAGAAGCTGGGCGAGTGGGAGAGGGAAGGGTGGGAGAGCGGCAGCCCTGTTGCAACGCTATTCACTCTCCGGCGGATCTGGGCCGAGGGCAAGACGCTGTACGAGAAGACGGATAACGAGAGCCTTGGGGTCCAGGAAGAGGACTTGGAGAGGCTGAGCACCGTTGTCGAGAGGGCTGTCAAGGGAGAGCCGTATTGATATTCACCTACTTGCTTTCGGGCTCAGCCCGGCAGCTAGTCCTTGCCTAGTTACTCCTCTGAATTATGTGCCGAATATTTGTATTATGTCAAAATGCCAGGGAGGGTAAGATTAGGACAGCTAGGTATCAATGGTACCTATGAGGACAGCAGAGACGCAGCTTCCCAGGGACGCGGCTTCCCAGAGACGTGCCTTCCCAGCCAGGATAGATGTCGGACATCAGGAAAGACTATTCGCCCAGGAGCGTAACTGCAGTGTAATAGATTTCTCCTCACTCCCATCTTATGAGCATATCCCATTCCTTAAAACCTGCAGCATAAAATACTATAATTTCGCTACCGTCCAGTTCGTCCAGCCGAACTTCTCTTTCCAGACAGGCGACCATACAACATGCCTGGTAAATCCAGCGAGATGTCTTCTGGCACCAAGAGAAAGGTACTGTATATGCCCTTAACTCTGGGGTTGAAAGGGAGCATGAGGATGCGGCGAGAAAGTGCGCTCCTTGAGGCGGAATCAAAGCTGCGGGCGTTTATATTGAATGTTGTCAGCAGTCACAGTGATCAAATGCAGGAATCTGGCGTAACTCTCTGTATGTTCTTTAATGGTGTTCTAGGAAAGGATTAATTTAGTCCGTGGGTAATTACCCTTACATATACGATTGGGTGATAATGGATCATCAGTGGATAAAGGCTGTCCCAGGCAGCATTCTGTTACCTGGCCCATAAAGCCTGGGCTACCAAGCCTACCAGCCGGCAATACCTAAAAGCACCAATTGCCGATATGCCTTTTTGCGTCAGGTAACTATAGTTAAAAAATCCGAAAAGTTCAAAATTAAATCCAAAAATAATTAATTTATATAAAATTAAATTTTAATTTTTATATATTAATTTTAAATAAAAAAATTTATATATTAATTATTATATTAATTATCCGGCTTTTTTATTTTATTAAATTTTTATATTATTTTAAATTACGGAATTTATTTTTTCCGAAATATTTTATATTTATTTTATTATTATTTTTATTTAATATAAAAAACGTTAATTTTTATTAATTTTTTATACTATAAATTTTTTAATTTTAAATAAATATTATATTTTTTATTAATAAATTAATAAATAATTAAAATTATTATTTTTTAAATTTTTTTATTTTCCGATAATTAAAAAATAAAAAATTTAATCCGATAAATTCGGAAATATTTATTAGTTATAAATTATATATCGTAATTAATTATTACCGGATTATTAAATTTTAATTTAATACGTAAATTAAAAAAATATAAAAATTTTAAAAAAATTTACGGAAAATTAAAATTTTAAAATTAATAAATAAACGGATATTTTTAAATAATCGTAAAAAAAATACTGTAATTATCGTTACTTATAACAAAAAATAAATTTTAATAAAAAAACGTTTTTTTTTCCGTATTAAAAAAATTTAACGAAATTAATTTTTTATTTATTATTTTAATTAAATTTTAAATACTTTTTAATTTATTTTATATTTTTTAAAATTTTAAATTCCGTATAAATTATTTAAAATCCGTTTTATTAAATAATTTCGTAAATCTGTTTATAAATTTTTTTTTATACTTTTTAACGTATATAATAATATTTAATTTTAATATAACGTTTTTTTCGTAATATTTACGTTTTTTTATTTACTTAAACGTATGCGTATTATTTTTTAAAATAAAAATAAAACCTTTAAGTAAAAGTTTTAATTTTATTAAAAAATGTTTAATTTTTATTATTTTAATTATAATTATTTTTATTTTTACGTATTTTATTTCTATAATATATTTCGTAATAATACCTTATAATTTTAAAATTTAAAATACGAACGTTTTAATTATAAAAAATATATATCTTATTATAAATTTTATTAATTCGTAATTATTTATAAAATTTATATTTATTATTCCTAATAATTTTATTTTAACTTTTTATACCGAAAAAATAAATTTGCCGTATTATTTAAATAATATAATAAATTTTTAATATATTTTTAATCTTTAAGTAACGAATTATTTATAAACTTAATTTAAATTAAGGTTATAAACGTTATATCTGGTTTATTAATATAATTTAAAAAATTAATTTTTTTTATTAACCTTATTTTTATATCGTATTATATATTTTAAATAATCCTTAATAAATAACGTAAGTTTTTTTCGTATTTTATTTAATTTAATTAATTTTTAATAATTTTTAAAATATTATTATTAATTTAATTTAATATCGTTAATTAATAAAAAACGGATAATTCGTATATTTAGGTATTAATTTACGTTTTTTAAATTCTTAATAAAAACGTTTTTAACAATTTTTTAGTAATATTTTTAAATTATTATTTATTAATTCGGAAAAAAAAGAAGTTATTAACGTATAAAATAATAACGTACCCCGTTTTAAGGTTATAATAAATCGTATTATCCGAAATTAATAAGTAAAAATATAATTTTACAAACTTTTTTAATTTTTTTTTACCAAACAGTTCCGGCTTATTTTAGGCCGTATAAAGGGTTTATTAACTTAATAACTTTTTTAAAGAAAAATTGGTACTTTTTTTTATCCTTTAAATACGTATCGAAATATTTTTTTTAATATCGGGAATTATTTTATATAAATACTTTTTTTAGCTTACGGTTTAGGTACGTAGTGATAAAGTTTATTTGGAATATGTACCAGTTTAAATAGGTAATTAAAGCCATTAGGATTTTCCAGTATATAGTTTTTGCGGTATTTGTTACGGTTTTGTTATAATTTATTCCTTTTCGTTATGTAAATTTTTTTGTGCAGATACATATTTTATACTTATTTAGTTCTTTTATAGATGTTGGCGTGTGGTGCGTTGCCATGCACCTGGTTGGTTGGCCCGTACGAAGCTAACCCTAACGCGTCGCAGCAGGGCCACATATACCCCATCTATAGGTAGTACTTTTAGATATATAACAGGGATTAATTTGATCGTTTCTGATACAAGTTAGTAATATATATATTACGATATTAATAATAATTAAATAAGTTTCGCGTATTTTTATATGGTAACATTTTTTGGTTCTTAGAAAAAAATCGTAGTATAAGTTTTTTTATTTTTTGTTATTCGTAATATATTATTACGAGATTTCAATTAACGCGTTACGAGGTTAATCGACCGGCCTAGAGTTATTATAGTCGGCAGAGTTACGAAAACGAATCCGTTCGGCTAATATATTATAATAATATATCCTTAAAGAAAATAATTAAGATTTTTAGGTGACGAAGTCATCTAGCAGGATAGTATTAACGAATTATTATAATCTTATAATTTTTTTACTTAATTAAAAAAGTTAGTTTTAAAGTAAGAACGTTTTTATATTAAAATAAACCGTTTACGTAAGACCGTTAAAATCTTTATTACGAAGGCTGCCGAAAAGAAAAAATAACGAAAGTTAACCGAATAAGGTTAGCAGGTAATGGAAGAAAAACTTTATAAGGTTAATGCTATAAGCGATTCGTATAGATAGCAATTTAAACGATTCGAGGAATTATTAACGAATAAGCTTTATTTGAATCAAAATAACGGCCCGTTATCGAAAGCGGGACCGTCGAATCCGTCAAGATAGTCGAAATCGAAATTACCAAATATATTATTATTATCTGGAATGCCTGAAAGATACCAGACCGTTATCGTTAACTTAAGCAAGTATAATTATATATTTTTGGCCGTAAACGTATTAAAGTTTTTTTTATTTAAAAAAAAAAGAAAAGGAAAGAAAAGGAGTTAACTTTCCCTTTAACCGACCTTATGGATAATTGGCGTAATTTAGCCAGTAGCGGTCCACGAATGAAAACCTTATTAATAACGTTATTATATTCGGTACCCCTTTTGCCCTTATTTTTAGATAACGATAACAGCGGTAGCCGCGGCAGTAACGGCGGAAATGGCGGAGGGAATAACGACAGCTTCTTTTTATTATCCAATTCCTCATCGTCGTCCGATTTAAATTCGGATTCGGATTCGGATTCGGAAAATGATTCGAATAATTCGAATAATAACGGCCGAAAAAAATATTACAAAAATCGTAACAAGAAAAAAGATAAAAAAAAAGTAAAAAAAAGTTGTTTAAAAAAAAGAGGATACCTTCCGTTAAAAACGTTTTAATTTCGTCCTTAACAAAAAAAATTATCTAAAGGGTTTCGAAAATTGGAAATTTTAAAAAAACGCCTTAAACCTCGTATTCGAAAATGTAAACTATAAGAAAGGAATAAAACTTTCCACTTTTGATAAATTACGCCTGGCGAAAGCAATTACCAAAACGACCCGTCGGGTACCCTTAAAGCTTATTACCGGAATCAAAAAAGGTACGAAAATATTAAAAACCTTCCGTAAAATTTATATAACAACTGGAAAAGTACGTTAACGCTCCCTTTAGAAAGAATTAAGCCAATTACGTTATAACGGCAAAAACCTAATCGCCTTTACCACTAAGTTTTAAAAAATAATCCGCAACGTTAAAAAATACGGCATAAAGTTAAATAAGAACTAACAGATTACGATATTTTTAACCGTTATTAAAAATAAAGTAAATAATTAATATCGTATAATTAATTCCGTACTTCGAAAGACGGATTATACCTTCCATCGCCTTATTAACGATTTTAATAACAAATTTTATTATCGCATCAAAAAGGCTAAAGGTAACGGAAATGGTAACGATAAACTAAAAGGTTAAAACCATAGCGCAAAAAACTATAATAACAATAATAAAAAAAAGAATAATAATAATAAATCTTCATAAAATACCAAAAACAAACCCCTTTATTAAAACTATAAAAAATACAAATATTTATCAAAAAACTGCCGAAAACTTAAAAAAGATAGTAATAATTAAAACAACTAAAACGGCCAACGTAATAACGGAAAGAATAATAATAACAACAGCAGATTTAATAACGGTAATAATAATAACATAAATAGTTAGCAATATTAATCGGAAACGTATTATATCCTAAACGGACTTAAGTATTTATATAATCAGCTTTCGAAAAGATACCAAGCTGGTTATATTGCAAAAATTAATTAAGCTAAAATAATTAAAATTATAAAACTATTTAACCAGGCCATATTATAATAAAACGCTTTACTAAAGGGCCTATCCATTTTAAAAGGCGGTTCCGGTTTTGCCATGCAGGGAAGCGGCATTAAGGAAAAGCCTATAAAAAAAAACTCGATAACGAAACTAAATATAAAACAAAATATATTCGAAAAAAACCCCGAACCATAATTCTTTAGTTGCATAATGTATAAAAAAAACCGTAACGAAATCTTATAAAACTCGGAAACTAACGTATTTATTACGAATAATGCCAAAAATTACCTTCCGAAATAATTATTAAACATCCGAAATAAGAAATTTATAATAATTACCGAAAAAAAACTTATTTAAGTTAAAATAATCGGTACAATTAACTGGGACCTAAAAGGGCTTAAAGGCGAATATAACTTTATAACCTTACGGTATACTTTATATATACCGTTATTCCCGTTACGTATATTTTCCGGCAAGATTTTCTATAAACGCGGAAAATATTTTAACAAAAATTATTTAATTAATAATAACGGAACGAAATTAATAACGATTAATATACCGAAATAAAACTTGCTCCTTTAAACGTACGGCCGTAAAAAACTTTCCGTAAAAGGACCAACTAACGAATATTAATAAAAATACGCGCTAAATATAACTTAAAGTAAAATAAACGATATATTAAAAACTTTTTAAACCTTTATAATTAATAAAAAAGTTATAATAATAAAAGTTATCATAAAGAAACTTATTTTTTAATATCGCCGTTTATATTACCCTAGTAATAAACGATTAAAATAAACTATTAAAATAATTACAGAAATAAACCTAAACAAAATAAACGTTAAACCGTTCGTTTATAAAGCCTATAACAAAACCAAAATAACTAAAATATTTTCGAAAAACCTCCAAAAACGAAAAACGTACGTTAAAAAGTTATTTTAATATAACGTAAGATAAATTAAGCCCGTTATTATTGAAAGTAACGCTTATTATAACTTTATTATAAACGATATTAACCGTTACCGCGTTTTTAAAACGTATAAAACTAAAAACGAAATATAATAACATTTTTATTTTTATATAACGAACGTAAAAACCAGGTTAACCTTAAATAACAAAATTATTAAAACCTTCCGTATTAATAAAAATAAAAATTTTAAAATAAACTTATTTAAAGTATTTTATAATACCGAAAAAGTTAATTTTATTAATTTTAATCCTTATAATTAATATCAAAACGGTATTTCAAAAAAAATATTCGTATCGTTTAAGATAACGCTTACGTTATTATCGTCCAAATACGTATCCCGACTTACTTTTAAAATTACGTTATGGAAGTAACGATCTATATATTTAATCGTAAGGAATAATTTATAATCGAAAATATTATACCATAAAAATATTATAACCGGACGTTAAAACCTAAAAAGTAAAACGAACAAGCCGAATAACGCATATTTACGAATTATTAGAAATCGTTATATAGTAGTAATCGACGAAAATTATCGAATTAAAACCGAAAAATTAAAAATACTTAGCATTAAAAGCCTTTTTTTAAAATATTAAGGTAAATATAATTATAAGGTTTAATTATTAAAAGGTGGTCGTTTTTTAATTATACTATATATACGAATTTACGAAAAAATAAATACGTTAAAAAAATTTATCCGATTTAAAAGATATTATAAGATCTTTAGCTCCCTATATATAACGCAAACTACGTTACCGACCCCGAAAAAAGGACGTGTTAGGGATTCCAGGAGATATGTAATGGATGACGGATAAATGGTAATAGATAACGGTGTTTAACTTAAGGTTCTTTACGTGTTACGAATAGCTATATATTGGATACGTATAACTATATGAAGGTATAAGTTTAATTCTTTAAATTATCAGAAACTATTAAAAGCTTGTAGGTATATGTAATTAAGAAATCCGTTAGGTAAGCCCGGATTATTATAATCCTTAACAGGTCCCTCCTTTATGCCTAAAAGTAACCGTATAACGTACGAGTTTATATTTTTGATGCCGTTAAATTAGGTTATATTAATTATATCCCAAAAAAATTTAACGTAAATGTTTCGAATTTTATATATATAACCCTAAACGCAAATCTTATAATTCTTAATTATGGATATTAGTATATATTATTTAAGTTTTATGCAAAAAATTTTAACGAATTCTTTAGAAACTTTTATTATTTAATCGGTAAATTATTTTTTTCTTTTTAACGTTTTTAAGGATACCTTTAATAGTATTAATTCGTTACTAAATGTTAATTAAGTTAATGGTTACGTTAAACGGTACTTTTTTAACGGTTTTAAGGATTATATTAATTTTATTTTCGATTACTTTAATAACCTTTTTAATTTTATTATTAATTTAGCTTTCGATAGCTTAAAGGTTAATGCCTATATTAATAAGGGTAACGTTACTACCGTTAAAAACGTCCTTTTTATTTAATTTTTGTTTAATTTTACGTATATTTTTTTAAAATGCAAATATGGCGGAATAAAAAACGTTTTTATTATTAACTTAAACGTTATTTTTGTTTATTATAAAAGTAACTTGGTATAAGTTAAATTGTTTTATTTTTACGAAATAACAGCCGATATTACCGTTTAAGTAACTTTTCGGATCGTAATATTTGGTAGTTAAAATGGTAACCTTACCTGGTATTTTATTATCGTACGCCTTTTTACGTTTTTAAAATATATATGCGCATTTTACGTTATCCTTAACGGATTTTAAGTACGGATATATTACGAAAGTTTTCGTATTATACTTAATAATAAACTTTTAATTTTTTTAAATATTTTAACCATTAATTTAGTATTATAATTATATTCTTTATAAGTTCGGGTAAGGTAAATATTTGGTCCGACCGGGTTATCGATTTTATCGTTATCGTTATTTTTATTATTGAACTTTTTTTTAATGGTAAAAGTTAATTCGTATTTCGTTTTTTTAAATGAAAAGTTTAATTTAGTTAATAAAAAACGCTTTTTGCCGGTTTGCTTTAATTATTTAGTTATTATTAGCGTTTTATTTAATATAATTATTTTTCGGGCCTATAAGGTTAAGTGATAAATAATTAAGTTAACGAAGTTATTTTAAAGGTTATCTTTAATAAAAATATTAATAAGGGTAACTTATTTAATATTTATTTCCTTTTTAATTTTTTTTAAATTTTTTTCGTTATTTGTACCGTTATTTATACCATTATTTGCGTTATTATAACCAGTTTCTTTATTTCCGCGGTTAATGGTAGGTATAAATATCAATTTTCGGGTAAACCGGCCGATATTTTTGGTAAGTTTAATATTATTTTCGTTTAAAAAAGTTATTTAATCGGCTTATTTAATAATAAGGTTTTTGTTAAGGTTTTTAAATAAGTTATCGGCAGTATTTTAGGAATTATAAACGTTTATATTATTATTCCGGACAATTCTTTCGTTAAAGGTAACGATTTTTTTAATAATTATTATCTTAATAACGATTTCGTTTTAGGTTCCGATTTAATTATTTTATTTGTTAGAAGAATTAGTTTACTTAATAGGTTTAATAAGTTTATTATCCTTTTTTTTAAGGTTATTTATGGTTTGTTTTTTATTAACGTTATTGTCGAATAAATCGCTACCTACCGAAAGGGTAATAAATAAGGATTTGTTAAAATAACTATTTTGTTCGTTTTTTTAAGCGTTAAAATATTCGGAACCAGGTACGGCTTCGTTAACGGTTTTATTGTTTGTTATAACGGAATTTCTGTTGGATTATTTATTTTAAAGGATAAATTAAGCGGATTTTTTATTAGGGAAGATTAAAAAAATAAAAAAGGTTACGGATTGTTAAAAATTTATGGTAAAAAATAAAGGAAGGAGGACGGTAAAGATTTCCCTTTATATAGGTAGATAATTTTAAAATCGAAAATATACACTTTCTTAATAACGTAAGATTTTTTTAAGGAAAATGTAAATAATAAAAAATTATATTAAAGGTATAACGTAAAATTAATTAAAAAATACATATAATTTAAGTAAATAAATATATAAATATATAAAAAATATATTAAAAATTTAATAACGAATATAAAAAGATATTTAATAAATATAACGAAATAAATATAAAAAAGGGAATAAATGTAATTAATTATGTTTTATTAAATTCCTTTTTTTGTATAAATAAAAAATATGATTACGTATTTGTTATTTAATGCCCTGGCGTTATTAAAATGGATTAAAACCTTTTTTTTAATATTTTATCGGTTAATTAATCGGGTATTTCGTTTTATATTTGTTAATTACTTTGGTAACTGTTATAAATAAGTTTTTTTTAAAACGTTATTCGTTATTTCTGATTATATAATTTATTTATCTGATAAAATATTTAACCGAAAGGTTTTTTTTATATTAACGGATCCGGCGATTTATAATAACGTTAAATCTTTACTTTTATTTATCATTATTTACCGTTACCGGGATAGGTTTAATAACTTATCGTCCAAAAAGGGTTTTTTTTTATTCTGACTTATATAATTATGTTATGGAAACGATAAGGTAAGCATTTTATCCGGTAAAAAAGTTTAATTTATAGGTTTAATTTTTTATCCGTTTAAAAATTTTAAACGGATTAGTCCGGATAAAAAATTATTTCCGTTTAGGTTAATTAGGTAAATGATATCCTTAATATAACTTAAGGTATACGGTTTCGTTTTTATTAAATTTTGTTAAGATATAACGGTTATCGTATTTTCTTTTCGTAAATATATTAACCAGGTCGGTTAATTATGCAATTTTTTTAACGTAATTTCTTTTTGCGATATTTATTACGTCCTCCGAAATTATCGTTCTTTTTTTTCGTTTAATATATTTAATATTAAACTGGGTTAAAAATTAAATATTAATTCGTTCGGGGATTTTTTTATTATAATTACCAAAAAGTTATTTAAATAATATTATAAGGTAAATATTATATCCGTTTATAAGACGTTAAGGTTTATGGTTATATAAAAACGTATAACGATTTTGACGATTTAATTTTTCCTTTCGGATAATCCATTAATTTACGGATAATATACGGTAAAAAAAAGTAACTTAATTTTTAAAACGTTAAAAATTTTATCCCATAAAGTAAAAATAAATTTTAGGTCCTTATTATTAATTATCGTCGTTAAAAATCCTTAATCGTAAAATTATAATATTTTTTAATATTATCGTTACCTAATTTTTAGCAGTATACCGTATATTATCCGGTAATAATAATAATTTTTTATTAACCTTATAAAAAATAGTACATAAGTTATTTAAAATATTATATCCGGTTAATACTTAAAAAATATTAACGGATATTATTTCCGGCATATCCGTAATAAAATTTATAATTATCGTATAATACGGTAACTGAACCGTTAATAAAAATATTAATTTTTTTAAAAATTTAATTCGATTAATTTAATTTTTCCGGTAAATTACGTAAAAGTTAAAATATTTCGAAACCTTAAAATATTTTTTTACGAAATGGACGTTACAGAAATTTTTTATTATGCGGTTCCTGCCGAAATGGTACTTTTTATCGTAAATTAACTTTAATACGTTTTTAATATAAATATAAAGAATATATAATTTCTTATAGCCGTCGAAACCGATATAATATAAAGAGTTGTTTTATAGTTCGAAAGGTTTATACCGTTATTTTTTACGTTTACCGGCTTTCATATTTTATAGTATTTTATAAATACGTTTATATTGGTTATTTATAACGTATTTTTTAATAATACGTACTTTAAATTCGTTATTAAAAACGGAGGTGGTTTAAATAATAATATCCTTCTTTACCAAAAAATATTATACGTTAATATCGTTTTATATATTATTTAACTTATTAAATTTATCCCGTTTAAACGCTTTTTAATCCGAAATTGATATAAGTAAACGAAATAATATATTTAATATTATGTTAAACTTTTTCGGAATATAGTATATTTTTAATTAAAATTCCGATAAATAATTAATAATATTAATTAACCGGGGGTTAACTTTATTAAGGTTTATAATAGCTAAAAATATATAAGTAATAATTTTTTTAATAAAGATATAATTAATAAAAACGTTAACCGAAAATCGGTTAAATTAAATAAGTTTTCGTAATTTTTTGTATCTTTATATTAAGGCGGCTATTTTTTTTTATTGATCCGTATTTTTTTTTCGTATTAAAAGTTAGCTTAAATATAAAAAGGATAAGTTTAATTTCGGTTTTAAGTATATTTTTACCGGGGATAACCTGACCGTTTTATTTGCCGGCTAGCTGGAAAACCATAATACCATATATCTTTTTGCAAACGTTTATTTTTAAAAAAAAGGCTTATTTTTTTAATGGTAATAGGTAACGTATTAAGCGCATAAATAGTTTTAAAGCTGCTTTTATGTAACTTTTTCTTCGTCCGTAAATATAAATTTAACTTTGGAAATATATATTTATTTCGCTTATTTTAATACCTTAATAGGTAAAATTCCCGATTTTTTAAGCTTTATTAATAACTTTATTTTCCGTTACTTAAAAGGTATTATTTTAACGTTATATTATATAATTCTTTTACGTAACTAAATTGTTATATTTAAATAGATTTTTAATATATTGAATATATTAAAAAAAGTAATTTTTTTAAAAACCTTAATACGGTTATGTATTTTGGAAATTCCGCTTCCGTCGATATTATACCTTAATAAACGGACTAAAGGGAAACCGAAGAAGGATTTTTTTGCGTTAATATAGATCCGTATTTTATTAAATATATTTAATATTATGCATAAATATTCCAAATGCTTTTTAGTATTTATATTAAAAATAATAATATCGTTAATATAAACGCGCATAAAGTATTTATGTACGAAAAATAATTTATTTATAAATCGTTAAGCGAAAGTAAAAAAGTTACGAAATTTTATTAATATAACGTTAAATTTTTTTAATTTTTAGGGATTAATAATTATTATACGGTTCCGGTATTCCGTACGTATTAACAGTTAAAAAAAAAGCTGGAAACGTTAAAGGAATTGAATTATATTTTACCAGTTATATCGTCCATAATATTTTCCTAGTCCGGTAATAAATAAACGTCGGGAACCGTTATCTTATTTAACGGTTTAAGATTAATTATTATGCGGCCTTTTTATTATTTAACGTTTGGTTTTTTTTATATAACGAAAACCGGGACCGTTATAAAGGTAAATTCGTATTTAAAAAATATTTTTCTTTTAGTATAAAATTTATCGTATTTTTTATCGAAAAACTGGTAGTCCTTAACGCTTAATAGGTATATTTTAACCGGCTTTAATTATTCCTATTATCCTTCGACAAAATTAATACGCATTTTATATTTTTCGGGCATCAATATAACGCCTTTATTTCGAAAGATATTATAACTGTTAACTAAATAATATATTTTATCGTTAATCGTAAAGTCGTTATATATAATAATTATTCCGGCTTTAAACTTAATTAACGGAATATTTATTAACTTCGTAATTCCGTATAAAGGGGTATAAAAATTAACGTTTAAACTTTTAGTCGTTTTCGTATTTTTTTCGTTTTACGTTATAAAAAAATTAATTTTTTTAACCGTATTAGTTTATTTATTCCGAATTATGCTGGCCTTTTAATATTAATTAATTTCGTATTAATTAATTAATTAAGTTTCTTTATTATTTTCGTAATTATATATGGTATTAATTTTTTCGTTTTTTATAATTACGAAAAGTTAGGTTTTAAGGTTATAAAAAATAACCTTTTTTGGATTAAATTTATCGAAAATAAAATTAAACGTTTCCGGATAATCGGTTATTATATAAAAAAATTATATTATACGGTTTCTTTTATTTATTAACATAAGTAAATTAACGTAATTTACGTTAATAAACGATATAATTATAACTGGAATTATTATTATATAGGTAATTATAATTTTTCGGCAGAAAGGTTTTAAAGGTATTATTTTAAAGGTTTTTTTTTTCCATATTAAAAACTGATTTAAAGGTATAATTTTCCTTAACGAAATTAATTTTGATGCCGTATTAATATAAAAACTTAATACTTAATAACATTTTTGGTTCGAAGCCGTTAATTACGTTAACTTTAACCGTAAAATGGCTATTAATTTATATATCTTTAATTTAACCTTATATATAAAAATCGAATTCGATTTAAGTATTAATAAAGGTTTTTAATTTAATACTTTTAACGTAAATAAGGTTAATTTTGGAAAATTTAAAGTTTTTAATTTAGATAATTATTTATTTCCAGTCGATAAAAATTATAAAATTATTTATATTTATGAAAACGTTAACTAATCGTACGTTAACGTTAATTTTAATGTTTACTTTTAAATATAACGTTTTCCGTTACTTATAATTTTTTAAAATTAACCTTAAATTCAATTTAATTACTTACTTATTATTAAAAATAAAATATACGGTTCCGTTAATATTAAAAACCTTTTTAACGGATATAATAAAATTTACCGATCGTACCTTTTTAAATATTACTTAATTTTTAATTAAGCATTCCTTTTATGCGTAATTATTAAAAAAGCGGCCGTACTGTACGTAATATTATACCGTTTATATAAATAACTTACTTTTTTTTTTAATATTTTTTATGTTAAATATTTTATTTAATTTTTTAAGATATATAAAATACGTATTATCGATAACGTTCTTTTTAATATATATTTAACCTTTTTTGTAATTAAGTTTTAATTTAATTTCGTTTTCGTTAAAGTAAATATATCCGTTAACTTATAAAGTAAATTAGTAATTTTTGGTATTTTTTTCGTACTTTTATATAAATTTTTCGTTAAAAAATATATAAGTTTTATTTTTGCGTCGGGTTTTTTGGTTAAATTTCCGGTACTTTTTAAAATACCGTTAAAAAATTTCGCGGTCCGGATAACCCAACCGTGTTTTACGTTTAAGGTATTAAAAAAAATATAATTTTTCGTACCGTTATTTTTATCCTTAGTAATTTCCCAAATAACCCCAGAAGATTAAATTTAAAAAACGGAATCCCGGCAATTTTCGATTACATTATAAAAATTTTTAACGTTAAAACCGTCGGTTATTACGGTTATTATTCGTCCAATAAGCCGTATCGTTCTAGTTATCCGTATTATTATATACGTTATTTTATATCGCGGTTACCTTTAACGTATCGGATAATTTAATTTTTTTAAACTTAACTTTATCGTTAACTTTATTTAAATATACCGTTAAAATATCCTCCTTTTTAGGTCGGAAATATAACGTTTAAAGCCCCGAATATAAATTTCGATATAAATAAATAAATAATTAAAAATTTATTAAATTACCTTATAACTTTATATACCTAAATAATTTTATAACGTAAGTTTTAACCGGCTTCCTTTACTTATTATTTTCAAAAATATACCGGTTCCGGATTAACTATTTTTAAATTTTTTTTAACTTAATCCTAAATTATTTTAATATAATATCCAAAAAAATCGTTAAATTTAACCGGAACCGGTATTTATTCTTTTCGGAAAATTATTACTTTTACCAAACTAAAATGTTACTACGAAACAAAATCCAAATTTTTCGAAAAATAACGAATTTTCGGTTATTTATATCAACCCATTTTTTTTAATCTTTTGGCCCAAAAATATACGTCGTAATAATATATCTACTTTTAATTATAAAAAATAATTAAACCGTTATATTTAATTTTTTCGGTAACGGGCCAAAATAATTTAACGTTAATTACGTAAACCTTATAAAACTTTATAAATTCCTTAATTAAAATTTAACTATACGTAACGGGCGTTATACGTTAATTAACGCGGAACTTTTTAATTTCCTTGAAAAAATAAATAAAAATTCGTATCACACCGTCGTTTTTATTCGTAAAATTAAATAAATTTAAATCGCCGTCTTAAATTACGCCTTAAATTTATAATCCGGAATTTCCTAACGGAAAAAATAATATACCTTTTCGCTTAAAGGTTAACTTAATTAATATATTTTTTACGGTTAAAAGTTCTTAAAACTTTAATTCGTTTGTTAGTATAAATATTAATTTTATTATATTTTCGGAAAAATCTAATTACCCCGGTAATTTTCCTTTTTAAAAAAAATCGTTAAATTCCGTAAATTTTAAACAAAAAATTTTAATATAATTATAAATGATTTTAAATTATTAGTCGAAAAGTTTATTAAATATATCCTAATATTTTAATAATTATTATTCCGTAAGGATTATTAAATATAACCTTTAAATAAGTTACTTTTTTTATAAATTAATTTTTTTTTAAATACTTCCGTTTAATAATCGGGTTATCGGGATTTTTAATAATATAAACGTAAATTTTTCGTATCTTTTTAAATTTATTTTTTATAAATATATTTATTATTATAAAGTTTTGTTATTAAATATTACGTTTATTCCGCGTTTTTTTTATATGCTTTTTTTAATAGGTAAAAAAATAATAGGATAATAAGGTAAATTAATTCTTAATTCGGGTAATATATATTATTTGTTAAGGATTTTAAGGGATATATAATGGATAACGGATAAATGGTAATAAATAATAATATTTAATTTAAGGGTTTTTACGTATTATGAATAGCCATATATTGGATACGTATAATTGTATTAAGGTATAAGTCTGATTTTTTAAATTATTAAAAACTATTAGGAGCTTATAGGTATATGTAGTCGAGAAACCCGTCAGGTAAGCCCGGACCACTACAATCCTTAACAGGACGTAAACGTTCATAATTACGATAATAATATCGTATTAAACGATTAAATAAACGACGAAACGAAAAAAATTAAACCAAAACTATATAAATACGAAGTTTTTAACGAAAATCTTAAAATTATAAAAGCCTTAATTTAAAAAGGTATTAATCCTTATCTAAACGTTTATAACCTTAATTTTTTTAACGAATCAAAAAATAACTTTTACTGAATTCCAGATAACCATATCGTTATCTGACAAACGTATAAATAAATATATATATAAAATATATATAGCAATAAGTTAATTATATTTAACGTTAATAATAACGGACCTAATTTTAAAAAAGTTATAAAAAGTTTTAAATAAAATATATAACTTAAAGTTATTAATAAGGAAATTAATAAAAACTTATAATAAGAAACCTTTACCTTTAAGCCGGTAACCGAAACCGTTAAAAGCTATTTAATAAATGCTAAATAAGTCCTAAAAAAATATACCTTTACGAACGAATTAAAAGAATATAAGGCCCGTATTTATACGTAAGGCTTTATTTAACAAAAAGATATAGATTATAATAAAATAGCCGTAAATACCGTACGCGTAATATATTAACGTATATTTATAGCATTTATAACGTTTATAAAATGATATATATAATAAATCGATTTTATTATTACGTACTTTAACGATAACCTGGACGAAAAAATTTTTATAAAACGTTTTTTTATATTTCAAGAATATTTTAATACTTATTTAAACGAAAAATAACGTTTTAATTTCATACCGGAAAAGATTATTAGGTTAATAAACCCTTTTTATAAGTTAAAATAAGTAAATATCGTATAATAATAAAAAATCCGATCGATATTTAAAAATTAGGATTTCCGTTTATTAATATATAATAACGTAATATATATTAACCCGAAAACCCGAAATATTATTACTTTATATGTTAATAATTTTTTATTTTTCGGTCCTAATAAAAAACGTTAACGATATATAATAAACGTTATTATAAATAACGTATCTATAAACGACCTCGAAATAATAAATTAATACCTTAAAATACGTATTATCCGGTCGTCCGAAACGGATAACGTTTACTTTAACCAAAAATAATATATCGCTAAAATATTAACAAATTTAAAAATAAATAATATAAAAACAGAACCGACCTTTTTTATTAAAAAGTACCTAAATTATATATTTCGTTATAAAGGTATAATTAATAAATAAGATATTTTCGATTACGTAAATTTCGTTAACAAATTTAACTTTTTTAATTATATAACGTAACCCGATACGGCGTATATTACGTTTATTTAAATACGTTTTATAAATAACTTATTTCCAAAATATCGAAAATATATTAAACGTTTTTCGATATACTTAAAAGGTATTTTAAAGTTATTTATTCGATACCGAAAATTAATTAAAACGTATTTTTATTATATATATAATAAGTTAAGGTTATTTATAATAATTAACGTAAATTTACAAATAACCTTAATATAATTAAATTAATTATTAATTACGTTTTATTTATAACGGAAATTCCGGTTACGTAAACGTTAAAATAATAATAAATTATTACGAAATATATTTCGGAAGTTAAATACGTAATATTAGGTATAATAATTACCGAAATAATAAACGTACAAATTTTCCTCGAAAAGTTCGGATTTATATTTAAAGGCTTTATTACCGTTTTCGAAAATAATAACGGTACAAAAAATTAGGTTAAAAAAAGTATTATATTACGGAAAAAATTTTATATACGCGTTAAATATTATTATATCCGCCAGAAAATTTAAAAAAGCCGAATAAAAATCGAATATATTAAAAACGCAAAAATTTTTATTAACGGATTTATTAAATTTTTAAATAAAATAATATACGAAAAATTTATTATTAATTTAAATTTTAAAAATATTTAAAGATATATATAAAAAGGTAATTTTAAATAACAAAAAAATAATTCCGTTAAATTTTCTTTATACGGAAAAAAGGACGTTTTTTTTAAAAAACTTATTCCTTATCCGAAAACGACGACCGTAATATTCTTTTTACGATTATCCGAAAATATCCGCTTATTTATTAACTTTAAAACTTTAACTTTTTATAAAATTATTTATATATATTTTATTTCCTTAACTTTTATATATTAAATTAAGGCTTAATAATCCGGTAATAATTAATTACGATATATAATTTATAACTAACAAATATCTCCGAACCTGCCGGATTAAAACTTTTACTTTTTGGCCGCCAAAAAATAAAAAAACTTAAAAAATAATAACTTTAATTATTTATTAATTTATTAATAAAAAATAAATTATTTATTTGCAATTATAAAACTTTAAGCTAATAAGCTGGTATAATATAATTATTTCCGTATATTAACGGCTAGGTAGTTATAAAACGTTTCGGAAAAAATGGGACTAGCTACCCAGAATAACTGTAATAATACGGTAATATAAAAAAGCTGGTTACTTGGTATAACGGTTAAAATATTAGTATTATTAATACGGAAAATAAAGGTTTAATTCTGGGTTATGTAATAAATTATTTTTTATTAATTTTTTAACGTTTTTTATTAATTTTCATTATTTTTTTTACGCAAAAGTTAAGGTTCGACCTTTAGAACGTATTAGATAAAAAGTTTTTCCTAAAGTTTTAGGGTATACGTATAACGTAAAAGGGCGTATTGGTATATGGTACGTTGCCATATACCTGGTTGGTTGGCCCGTACGAAGCTAACCCTAACGCGTCGCAGCAGGGCCATATACACCCTACCTGTAAGTAGTACTTTTAGATACATAATAGGGATCAATCTGATCCTTCCTAACACAAGTTAGTAATACATACATTACGATACCAATAACAGTTAGATAAGCTTCGCGTATCTTTATAATAGATATATATTTCTTTTTTAATATTTATTTAATATTAATAAGGTATCTGTAAGCTCTCTTATTAAAGGGCGTAAATTTAAAAGTTTTATGCGAAAGGTTTTCTTTAATTTTCGTAAAAATTATTTTAAGTTATATTTTTCATTTTAGGCCCTTTATAATTTCCTTTAGTAACGGGTTATTATCCATTACTGTAAATAGCTTATAAGTAATAAATAATTTACTTAAATTAATTTCTTTTAAGTTCTTAAAAATGTTATCGTATTTATTCTTTAATATATTGGCCATTTGTTAGTACTTATAAATATTCCGGATAGCTTGCTTTATATTATTATAGTTTTTAAAGAAGTTTTTATCGTTTTTATTCGTTAATGGGTTAAAATTAAAGGTATGTAAGCCTTTATCGCCTTTTTGGGTTAAAGCTAGCTTTAATTCGCTTATTAACTTAGGTACTTTATCCGGGGCTTTTAGGGTATATAATTTAGGGATTTTTTTTCGGGCGTCCCCTTTTGCGCTTAATTTGTTTAATTTCCTGGTCCGTATTTTTTTAAAAAGTAACGTTATTATTTTTATTTTTTATTCTGATACCTTTTTGCCTTTAACGGTACCTTAAACGTTTTTATATAGGTTATAAAAACGATCGAATAATATTTTTAAGATTAACAGGCTTCCTTAACTTTTCCAAGTTTTCGTAAACTATAATATATAGTATTATAAGTAACTTACCGCCTTTTAAAAGCTATATTTTGTAATTATAAGTTCCTTAATAATTTAATAGCATTCTTTTACTTTTTTACGTTATTAATTTTTTGAATTTAATTTTGTAAGTTTTATTTATTAAAACTATATATTTATTATTAAGGATTCGAAAATAGTTATTATTAAGCTTATATGGTTTTTTAGGGTTAAATATGTTTTCGAAATATTTGATTAGTATTATATTTTTCATTATAAATTATTTAGTTTTGTTAAATATATACGTTATAATTTTTATTACTAAATTGTAGAAATATATCGGGATTTTTATTTATACGGAAATTATATACGTTTCGTTTTATAAAAACTAGATATTTTTTTCCGTAATTTCGTTTTAATATTAATTATGGAAACTGGAAATTATTAATTTAATACCTTCGGTTATATAAAACTTTTTAATTATATTTTTACCGAATTTCTTATTATTAATTAGGCGTAAAGTTTGCTTTTTTTTTAATCGCTTTTAAGTATTTAATTATCCGCGTAATATATATATATATATATATATATATATATAAGTTTTATTATATTTCGTTTTTAGTTTTAAATAAATAATATTTTTTATAACATAAAAAATCGTTTATAATAAAAGTAAAATAATTATTATTTTCGATGTTAACGGGTTTTATTATATTTACGTCGTATTAAATAATTTTTTTTATATATTATTTCTGTTTTTAAAAGTTTATAAATAAGATTTTCCGTATTTTTTTTCGTTATACGTTATATAAAAAAGTATTTTTATTTTATTAAGGTTTAAATTTATTCTCATAAACTTTTTAATAGTTTAAATTAATTATTTTATATTAAGGTAATAAGAACGGCGGTATTAAAAAAAAAATTTATTATTTCGTTTATTATACGGATTTTATTATCCTTAAAAACGTTTATAAATATTTTTTGCAGGTTATTATTATTATTTTTACCGAATTTTTTTAACGCGTATTTTTATTAATAATTTTTATCATTTGCGTATTCCGGCGTTTAAATAATAAATTCCGGCTTTTTATAAAATTATAAAAAAGAAACTTTTTCGAAGTACGTTAATAATTATTAATTAGGACTTATTAAGGTTTATTAAGATATTTCGATTTAGGTAATTTCCCTTTTTATAATATATTTTCTTAAAAAATACCTTTAAGGGGAAGTTATTAATATATAGCGTATATTTTACCGTAATTTCGTTATTTTTTTACGTAAACTTTTTAAAAGTTATTTTATTATTCCGATAAAGATGGTTATAATAGGTTTTGTACCTGTTATGATATGGATACTTTTGGACCTAATATTTAATACGGTATTTTTTTCGAAGTTTATGATATTGTTCGTAATATTGATATTTGCTTTTAAGTCTTAAAGCAGCTTGTTTCTGTCGCCTTCTATGGAGGAGTAGACGTACAGAAATATAACACTTCCCATGGTAGTTGCTTTAGGGTATTTAACTGCTGTAACTTTAGGGCATTCAATTACTGTAGCTTTAAGGCATTCAGCCATTATAGCCATTATAGCTACCTTCTGAATCGTTATATCAGCACTATTTATAACGGTTGCTTCAAGGCCCTCGGTTACTGCAGCTTTAATGCAGTTAGTCACTATAGCTTCAGCGCCTTCAGCGCTTTTAGCTATTATAGCTGGCTCCTGAATCATTTTATTATATTACTATATAAGGTCCTGAAGTTATTATTTATTAACATGGGCGTTAAATGTTCCTTTACTGGAACGGTACAAGTCTTCTAGGCCTTTAGGGATAAATTGCTTTTTACCTTGGCTATTACTACGGGCCTTCTGAAAGCTATTATTTTAGTTATTATTATTCCCTTAACGTTAACCTCGCTTTCCTTTTTTTCCTTTATTTTTTTCTTTTTTTATGATTTAAGGCAGTTTTTCGTTAAATATCCGTACTTATTATAGTTAAAGCAAAACGGCTTTTTATTTTTATTTTATACGGGTTTGTTATTTTAGAAATTGTTATTATTATTTTTTTGCCTTTGTTTTTTTAAGCGTTATAAGATTTCCCGGTTTTTTTTTTGTTATTAATACGGTTATAGAATTTGTTATTAAAGTTGTCGATTAGTTACCGGAAGAAGTAATCCGTTTATTTAAGTATTAATTATATCGTTTTGTACCAGTTATTAATACGGTGCTTTATAGTAATAAGAAATATCGTAATATATTTTTCGGTTTTAAATTTTATACCATAACTTTTTATTTTCCGTAAAAGTTTTTAAAATTTAGTAATAAATTATATAAGGTTTTTTCCGTCGTATATGATCTTATTAAGTTTTTTTTAAAGAGACCTTTATTGGGCTTTGTTTGTTATTATATAAGTTTTTTATAAGGTTTTTAATATTTTCGTTCCTTTTTTAATATTTGTGATTAATTTAAGGGGCGGTTTTTTTTTATTTTGATAATAATTTTCGTAAGACGTAATTAATTAATTTGCTTTAATTTTATGCTATTTTCGTAATTAATTTTTTTAAGTGTAAGATTTAAGCTATTATTTTTAAGGTTTAATTAGCTTAATTTATTAAATAAGTTTTTTTGTTTAAGGAAGAATTAAAACGTTTTTAACGAAATTTTAAGTTGTTATTAAATTTTTTGGAATTTTTTTGGAATTTTTTTAGGCGGATATTTAATTCGTTTAAGCCGTTTAAGTTATTTAAATTGGAGAAGCTGTTAAAGGAATTATGGTATTTTTTCCGTCGTTTCGGGGAGTTATCAGATGGGTTAGAAAAAAAGGATAAAAATAAAGAATTGTTTAAATTATTAAGGTTTATACGTACTATTTTTTTTCCTTTAAACGGTAATTTTATTTTTTTACCTTTTTTTTTGGTAAGTTAATTTTTTTTATATCGTTTTTTTTATTACGACGGGTATTATAACGGGGATTATTTTTAAATTATTTATCCGAATTATAGGTTAAACGTTTTTAATTATTTTTATATTTATATTTTACGAACTTTTTAAATTTCGTAATATTTTATTTCCGAACGAATTTAAAAATTTCGTTATAATATCGTTTAATTATGTTATTATTTTGTTAATTTGTTAATTTTAAAGTTTTTTATTTTTAATTTTATTTTCGACTTTTTAATATTTATTTTTCCGTATTTTAACGTTTTATTTAATATTATTTAGGTTAGTATTTAAAAACGTATAAAGTTTGTTTATATTTATTTCGGTATATTATTTTTAAATAAAAGTTTTAAATTTATTTACTTTTAATTATTATTATTAAAATAATAAGTTATTTTTTATTAAAAATAGTTTTTATTTTTTTGCTTTTTTTCGTTATAAAATTTTTCGTTTTAAGAAATTTTCCGATTAAAAGATCCGAATTAAAAAAAAAAAAGGTTATTATTTAAATATTTCCTATTTTTAAAAATAAAGCCATTATCGGATAGGTTATTAATTTGTTTATTAAAATATTTCTTAAAAATTTTACGTTCGTTTGTTATAATTTATTATTAAACTTTTTTTTAAATCTTTTATTTTTTTCCGTTAACTTAATTATTAATTTATAATTAATTATTTCGTATAACATATTATAGTTATTAATTAACCAAAAAATGTTACCATGTTAACAGTTAGTAATCAAATGCAAGAATCTGGCGTAACTTTTTATATGTTTTTTAATGATGTTCTAGGAAAGAATTAATCTAGTCCGTAGGTAATCACCCTTATATATACGATTAGGTGACAATAAATCATCAGTGGACAAAGGCTGTCCCAGGCAGCATTCTGCTACCTGGCCCACAAAGCCTGGGCCACAAAGCCCACCAGCCGGCAACACCTGAAAGCACCAATTGCCGACAAATGTACATGTAAGAAAGGGGATGGCATCTCTTTTAACCTCAATACATAATCCAACATTGCCCCGAGGGAACACAATCACCCTGCATTGGCGCATACTCATGATACTACTATGTATGTAGTTCCAGTAGCTCGCAATGCTTGAGGGCTGAACACGTCCTCGGGCCCTGGTTGGAGGGACACGGTGCGTGCTTGTGAAGGCTGAAAAATGCTGGGGGGGTTCCCCGCTAAATCCGAATGCAGGTGTGACTGGGGGGGTGCGGGACCCGCCGCTATTGAACCCCGGCATTGATACCAAATTTAAATTTTTTTTTTCTTTTTGGTTATCGCTCCAGCCTCTGTCAAGAGTCCTCAATTATTGTCGCATAATAGGCGCCGCCGTTGGAGCTCTTAGGACATAATGTCGTCACCAGTGGCACCTGCATCCGATCGCAAGGACAAGTCGAGCAAGAAAGAACAGAAATCCAAAAAGAGACATCGAGAGACGACCGATAATACTGAGGCCAGTGAACGGAAGCACAAGAAGTCCAAGAGTCGTGTCTCTCTCGGGGATGGAGATGGTGTCGCAGCTGATCAACCTGAGTCCTCAGCACCCGCTCCAGCAGCAGCCGACGAGGTTGGCGCCTACAGGAAGAAGTCGAAGAAATACAAGAAGGCGGACCTTGCCATAGACGAAGAATCTAAAGCTGAGGCCGCAGAGGACGATGTGAAACACAAGGGGGAGTCCAGAAAGCAACTAGGCGGGGGTGTTCAGGATGATGTGCCTAGTAAGGAAAAGAAGAAGTCCAAGAAAGACAAGCGGAGGAATGATACCCAAGGAGAGACCGCGGCAGCAGACGTAGATGTGGCACAGGCAGCCGTGATTCCCGATAGTCAAGAGGCGCCAAGTTCGCAGCCAAAAAAGAAAAAGAAGGAAAAACGAAAGGAAAAAAAGAAGGAGACGGTCCAACCAGAACCAATGGACATTGATCCCGCGCCATCCCAGCCGACACCAGCAGTCTCCCAAGCCCATGGCGGCCGGCCAGACGTGTCATTTCCGTTCTTCACCCAGACTGTCTCCCAATACCTGCCGCTGTTTCCTTCCGGCATGGTTGAGCCCATAGAGGGATACGTGGAGCAACATCTCAGACCGCTGCTTAACCGATATGTTCCCGCCTTCCGTGGAGTCTTACTATCGTACCGAAACCCCAGGATCGGAGAAGCTCCGGGCAAAGGGTCTCTGACAGAAGCGAGTCAGATGGAGGATACAGCGCTCCTCGAGTCTATCGACGAGTACGCCGTGGGATTTTCGTGGCTTACGGTCGAAGCGGACCTGTTCTGTCCTAAGCGCGGCAGCTGGATGGAGGGGTCTCTCAACCTGCAGAGCGAGGGCTTCATCGGCGTCATCTGCTTCGGCATGTTCAACGCCTCCATCGAGGCTTCCAGACTTCCTTCCGGCTGGAAGTGGGTAGACCTGCTATCCAAGAAGGGCGGGAAGCAGCAAAACGGCAAGTCTGCAGCCGAAGCCAAGCTGCCGACCCCCGAGCCCCAGGACGAGAACGGAGAAGAGGACGACGGCACCGACCAGGCGCATTCTACAGGCTACTGGGTGGACGAGAGAGGGTCCAAGGTGGGCGGGAAGCTGCGGTTCCGCATCAAGAACTACGAAGTCGGCTCCGTTGGCGATTACGGATACCTCAGCATCGAGGGGACGATGCTGGACGAGGAGGCGGAGAGGGCGAAGGTCGCCGACGAGATGGAGGCGGACCGGAGGCGGAAGCTCAAGCACGGCGGACTCCTGCGGAAGCCGTTCAAGCGCCTGCCCGAGTTCAGCATGACCAAGTTCGGAAAGGACGATGAACAAGAAGACGATATACTACGTTCTAATAAGCCGAAATCCAATCGGCCCGGCACCGTCGCATCCGAGTAGAGTGAATTGGTTGGCGAGATGTATGTACATCAGGGAAGTGAGCGCAAGAAGATATCACAATAGCAAGGTGGTGCTGGCTAGGGTCAATGGCCATCCGCTCATAATGTCTTGAATTCATTTGATCACCTAGTGAGGGGACCTGCTTGAACAGAATCAGACACTCCCACACGACTGGGTATATTTTGACCGTTCCCGACGCCTTTAGTTGAACCTGTTGTTACCTACCACTGGATGGGTGTCTGTCCGAAGGTCATGTTCTGAGGGATTTCTCTTAGGGGGATTAAGCTGTGCTCTTTTGTCTACTGGGCTCTCCCATTCATTGAAACCGGAGTCCGGGACCTGGAAAGTCACCGGTGCATGGCAGCACCCAAGTTCCCTGCCGAGACAAGCTTTAAAACGTACCAGTCAATCAAAAACCAAGCGTTTCCCCGATTGGTTTTAATGCCTAGGGCATGCCAAAGTCCACGTGCTTGAGCGCGTTGTCCAAGATCATATCGCCAGCCAGCGCTTCCTCTGCAGTCTTGTTGAATTCGTCTTGATATTCCTTCCAATGCGTCGTGGTCTTCCTCATAGCCGCGATAGAGGACGCGAAGCCGATCCGGTCCCTCCGTGGTCAAGGAAGTAGGACGAAGCTCCCTCCCAACATACGAGTATGTGACATAGTCAGCGGTGCTTTTGAGGACAATCTCGAAGTACGTAGGAAGCTTTCTCCAGAGGCAAACTTGGCCACCAGACGTTCTGGGCTGGCTGCACGTGATGGGAGCCGTTGAGCAGAGGGGATAACCAATGGACGGGGTTAAATAGCAACAAGTGGAAAGATTCCTCCTGTACTAGCACCGATGATTCATACTACGATATAAATCAGATTTGCTATACTATATAGGGCTACGTGGGTAGGGTTTAGAGTCTCCTTAAAGTAGCTTTAATTCTATTGACCCCTGATTTATCGACAACGTAGGTAAAGCCTTGTAGACGCATAGATGTATGCGATAGGTGCATTACCCAGTCACTAACGAAGACCCACTCCGAGCTGAGCTTCTGTGGTAAGGTGTACATGGCTATTAGTCCACTAAGCACTTAGTGGTAACAGCGAACGGTGACGACCTTACAACGTAACTCAGCCTAATACTGTAAGTGCTTAGAAAGACACCTGCATGTTGTATATGCCGACGAATACTTCGTACTGGTATGGGACTGCTGCATGCCGCGTCAAACTCATTCCAGGATTCCAGAATTTCCAGGAACTCGCCCTTCGTTCACTCGAACTTCAATATTTATAATTATCGCCTGTTATCCATGATTCCAGCTCAAGTACTCTACGAATACGCACAGACTTCATCTATAAGACGCATTCTTCCACCAAATAGTTAGAGCTCTCATCTCAATCCATAGTATATGTCCTTCTGAATATCGAAGAATGCCTTCGTCGGGGTTGAAGCAGTTAGCTGGCGATGCGTCTGCCTACTTGATCCTGTTGGTCTTCGTCTCTACCTTGGGCCCGTTACAGTTCGGCTTCCATCTGGTAAGCCAAGTCATGGATTCTGACAACATTCGACCATTCGATTGCTCCTTTGAGGCAGCTGATATGCTGACTATCCTACCCTCCGCTCCCAGGCTGAGCTCAATGCTCCTCAAGATGTCATCTCCTGCCGGCTGAAGAAGGCAGTGTCCTCTCGTCTCTACGCCTCCCTGAACTCGCTCATTTCGTCCTCGAATTCCGACATAGCGACTACCTCATCCGCCCTTCCCGACTGTATCCCCATGAATGACGCCCAATATGCCGTCGTGTCTAGTATGTTCACGCTCGGCGGGTTGCTGGGCGCTCTCACCTCGGGGCTGCTGGCTTCCGCGCGGGGTCGACTCTTCGCCATGCGCCTTACGAGCCTGTTCTACATCGTCGGTTCCATAATCGAGGCTCTCGCGGGCTCGATTGCCGTCATGTCCATCGGGCGAGTGCTCACCGGCGTAGGTGCTGGTGCCGCTACCGTCATCGTACCCCTCTACATCAGCGAGGTGGCGCCGCCGGCCGAGCGGGGCATGTTCGGTGCCATGACCCAGGTCAGCATCTGCGTGGGCATCGTGCTGACACAGACGCTCGGCTATTTCCTCAGCTACGGCTCAGCCTGGCGGTGGATCCTGGGCGCGGGCGTCATTATTGCTGGCCTCCAGCTGTTCGGTTCGCTGTTCGTACCTGAAAGCCCGTCGTGGTTGGCGGCGTATAGGAGCGTGGCGCAGGCGAAGCGGACTCTGCAGAGGATTCGTGGTAGTGACTACGACATCAGCGAGGAGGCTTCCGCCTGGGGGCCCGACTTGGGAATACAGGAGGAGCAGGAGGCGCTGCTTGGTGATTCCCGGCAGGCTGTACCAGTGGATTCGAGCTCTAGGGGGGCGGCGGGAGGCAACAAGCCGAGCGGTGGGAAGACCGACCGAAACCTCGGCTTCTTCGAAGTCGTCCGTGACCCCTTCTACCGCCCGGCGATCTTGGCTTGTGTGGGAGCCATGGTTTCACAGCAGCTGTGCGGTATCAATTCCATCATCATGTACTCGGTCTCTTTGCTGCGGGATCTCCTCCCCATTAGCTCCGCGCTGTTGACCATTATCGTCTCTGCTATTAACCTGATCACCACGCTTGCATGCTCGCCGTTACCGGACAAGCTCGGTCGCAAGACGTGTCTCCTCATCTCGATCGTGGGACAGGGCACCAGCTCCCTCGGTCTGGCTCTGTCCATCATGTTCGGCGCCAAAATCCTCTCGGCCGTCATGGTCTTGTTGTTCGTGGCGTTCTTCGCCGTCGGACTGGGTCCCGTGCCGTTCATCCTCGCGTCGGAGCTGGTTGGCCAGGAGGCCGTCGGGGCCACGCAGTCCTGGTGCCTAGGGGCTAGCTATATTGCTACCTTCCTCGTAGCGCAGTTCTTCCCGATTATCAATGTGGCGTTGAACGAGCGTCTCGGGGGCGCCGGTTGGGTCTACTTTATATTCACGGCGTTGGCGGCTCTGTGCGGACTGTTCGTGCTCTGGCGGGTGCCGGAGTCGAAGGGGAAGAAGGACGCTGATGAGGTATGGGGAAGGACGCGACGCATCGATTAGATTAGACGCCTAGAAAACGTTGCTGGTTGGATAGATGGAATGGTCTTCGTGTCACTTATGTGTAGTTCACCTTGAAAGAAGCAGCACGGAATTAGCATGTCTCTTGGTTTATCCCCCCTGTTCTCGCCCTCCTGCCGTTCATCCGCGCCGCCCACGTAATCTCTGTTGTTTGATCATAATTTCAAGCTGCATGATGCCCACCCTCACGCCGTCTAAGACGTGCAGCTCGTCGTACGCGAAGCGCTCCCCGACCTCCTCGGCCGCGGCGCTGCGTATGATCTCCTCGAGCCCGGCCATGCCCGCGCACCCCATGACGATGACGGTCGTCCGGCCTCCCTTTAACAACCGTTTCGTGGCTCTCTTTAGCTTCTCACGTACCACCTCGGGCGAAACGCCGTTGTGGAAATCGGAGGCGTTTAGACCCGTAGATTCGACGCCTGCGAAGCGGGATCTCGGGTCCCGCCTGGGGTCGGAGGAAGTGCCCAGGAACGCCTGTACGCCGGCAGTCAGGTGCTCCTCCCAGAACTTGCCCGTCGTCACGATGCCCCATTGCTGCTGCTGTTCGTCGTTATCGGGAGAGGAGGAAGAGGACGGGAGCGACCAGGGAGCAGGCAGCAGCGAGAGCGCCGTCAGGATGCTCGCCTCGAAGATGCCAACCACGGCGCACCTGCTGCTCCGCAGCTCCCGGACCAGCGGGTGCACGCTGTAGCAGGCGACGAGGATGCCGTCGTAGTCGCTGGGGCGTTCGCCGGAATCCCGGTCCTCGGACCGCAAATCAGCCAGCACGACCTCGGTGCTCCGGGCGATGTCGGCGGCATCATTGATGCTCGCGGGGGCGGCCGGGGGCGCCGTATAGGCGTGGATCTCGGTCGAGTAGGACAGGCCAAGGTCCGGGTCGTTGATGGCGGCTCGCATGCCGCCCGTCATGGCCTGCGAGGAGTTGGGGTTCAGGACCAGGATCCTGGTCGTCTTGCCCCGGATGCGTTCGGATGACATTGTTCTTGGTGGTGGTTGCTGTGTGATGGTGGTATTATATGTAGAATCCTCACTCGCTGACTTAAAATAACCTTTTACTCAGCGCGATGAGAGACGGTGGGTTGGATCCTTTGAGTTTATGCCACTAGTCTCTTCAACTATATCAGAAAGTCTTTAGTTTGTACATCTAGGTAGATCAACACCGCATGCCGCATATCCCCGTTCCATTTTTGATAGGACTCTCTCAAATTTGCATTTGCCACAGAAACATACTTGAGGGCTCTCTTTATAACGACGTCACTCCAGCCGGAGACTGAATCTCCTCCAGTCCCGTCTGGCGGGGCATCGTCGACTTATTATTAACTTGAACCGTTGGGGTTGTACCAGAGACGGATGTGGGGGGAGGTGTCAGCCAGTTCAAGGGGAGCTTCTTAGGTACATACAGAGGTACCTTATCCCCCCTGACGAGGTGATGTGGCTGATGGATATCTACACAGGTAGCTGCCCATAAATCCACCAGCCACGCGTCATGACCAACCACCAGCCCCAACTCTCCAAGCCACAGGAGTGACGACTGCCCCAACCACTTCACGGTCCATCCTCCCATACAGCAGCTCCCTCTCGCACCAGACCGACCCCCACCACAAGCTGCTCTTGTTATTATACCTAGTACCTAGCCTTGGGTACCCGAGTTAGTTGCATATACAGCTCCAGGCGACGTCTACGAGCAGGAGGGAGCTCTCAGTCGGAATTATCACCAACCAGCATCGCCTGGAATCTCTCTCTCTCTCTCTCTCCTGCCTGTTGCCGACGTTGGAAAATCATGGCGAATCCGGAGGCTCCCATCGGTCAGTTCTTCCCCTTAACTCTGATACCTACCTACAGTTAACTTCACTTCACACCGATCTACTTTTGGCCAACTATCACCGCCGGGCTAGTCATAGCTAGCTAACACTGATTCGCAACGCATAGTTCTCGATGGAGGCACGGGCTTCCTGAAGGTCGGGTACGCGGCCCAGAACTTCCCGGAGCACCAATTTCCCTCGATCGTGGGACGCCCGATACTGCGATCCGAGGAGCGCGGCACCGACACCGACGGCATCGTTATCAGGGACATCATGTGCGGTGACGAGGCCGCCGCCGCCCGTACCATGCTACAGATCTCGTACCCCATGGAGAACGGCATCGTCAAGAAGTGGGACGACATGCAGCACCTCTGGGACTACACATTCTTCGATAAGATGCAGATCGACCCCCGCGGCCGCAAGATCCTGCTCACCGAGCCCCCCATGAACCCCCTCAAGAACCGCGAGCAGATGTGCGAGGTCATGTTCGAGCGTTACAACTTCGGCGGCGTCTACGTCGCTATCCAGGCCGTGCTGGCCTTGTACGCGCAAGGTATGTTATTTGACACGAGATGTTTGGCTGTCTGGACATCCGTCTTTGTTTTATCTGTCCTGTTCCAAGTCTCTAGAACTGCCTACCCTGCCTTGTGTGCTCGACTGACGGTGTCTCTACCCCCCTACAGGGCTTAGCTCCGGTGTTGTCGTCGATTCCGGCGATGGTGTCACGCATATCGTCCCCGTTTACGAATCCGTTGTCCTCAACCACCTTACCCGCAGACTTGACGTCGCCGGTCGGGACGTCACCCGCAACCTGATCGCCCTACTGCTACGAAGAGGATACGCGCTGAACCGAACTGCCGATTTCGAGACGGTCAGACAGATCAAGGAGAAGCTCTGCTACGTGTCATACGACCTGGAACTGGATAAGCGCCTTAGTGAGGACACGACGGTGCTGGTCGAAAGCTACACTCTCCCCGACGGTCGCCTGATCCGCGTCGGCAGCGAACGGTTCGAGGCGCCCGAATGCCTCTTCCAGCCCCACCTTGTAGACTGCGAGCAGCCGGGCATCGCCGAGTTCCTCTTCCAGACGATCCAGGCCGCCGACGTCGACGTGCGCTCCTCTCTTTACAAGGCCATTGTCCTCTCGGGCGGCAGCAGCATGTACCCAGGCCTCCCGTCGAGACTGGAGAAGGAGCTCAAGCAACTGTGGCTCACAAGGGTCCTCCAGGGGGATCCGTCGCGGCTGGACAAATTCAAGGTTCGGATAGAGGACCCGCCCCGCCGGCGGCACATGGTGTTCCTGGGCGGCGCGGTGCTGGCGAACATCATGGCCCAGAACGATAGCATGTGGATTACGCAGCAGGAGTGGGCGGAGCAGGGTCCGAGAGTATTAGAAAAGCTGGGGCCCCGATAGAAAGGGAAAGGCAAATTTTTGTGGAAAGGGGTGAGAATGGAGGATGCGGGATTAGCGTTGTTGTCATGGGTTTTAAGATGCGATCAGTATAAATCAGCTACCTTAGTCTGGGGACTGGTAGGGTTTCAACCATCCTCGCTAAAAATATCATAAATATGATAAACACCTATGGACAACATATACACTTTGTACCTCTTCTGTGACGCCCTTCCTAACTCACGAATTTCATACAATCCATCCCATTTCGTAAGGACAGGGATATCACACAAGCCACATTTGCCCCCACCAGCCACATCCCTGGATATCCCGGGACGCTGCGCCTCCTTATCTGGAAATATCGTGAGATGGCGAATGAATCATATCCTGCAAAATAACCGATTGTCATCATTCCTTCCATTTTATTTCCAGTTTTCTCTGTACAAAGTTTATTCGTACATCAACGCATATCTCTACTAGTTTTGGCAAGGCTTCATTCTAAAATTTACCTTCCAGGCAGTGTCTATCTATAATCTAGCACCATGTCTTGAGTAAAGTTGAGGTCTAGGCTGTTGTCGCACCTAAACGGGACTCCACCAGGGGAGTAACGAGCTGGGAGAACCATAGCTCGGATTCACCCCTATCTCGGGCTGCTTGGGTTGCCCATCTGAGACGCACTGCCTAACTCTGTGATCTGGGAAGTGACGAACGAACGGACGGGATATCCCTCCGCGACGCCACCTCCCAATCACAGCAGAAAGCGCTGCTGGCTGGTTGGCTGATTGATCGGTTGGTCCTTCGGATAGCTGTTGCACTTGTATGAGAAAGACACGAGAGATAAACGGAGCGGGAGCTGTGTTTGTCTTACCTTGAGCCAACTGCCCCATTCGGGTCACAGACCGACCTGGCAAACGTCGTGTGTCTTGACTGACGGGTTCTATCCGCCGTCTCCGCGCCGTCGCCATCATGAGTCTCACCAACAACCCGCCTTCAGCGCCGAATTCTGGATCCGGGAGAGGGGGGGCACTTAAGAGGAGTGTTCAGTCCGCGTTTGAAGGTAGGCTTGCTTTGATGCTTTGCTCCTCCCCGCGCGGATATCTTGAACTACCTAGAGGGCTATCGTTGCGCGCGGTCTGGCTTGATGGTGTATGAGAGATTACTTAGGCAGCCCACCGGTCGGCTCTCGCTTCAACTGGCCCTGGCTTTTGTTGCCTGCCCATTCGTTTGTGTTAATATATTCTGGCGCTATGCATCATGCGACTTGGCAAAGTTCGCATGTCACTACCGCATGCTGTCTATCCGAGCTGGGAGAGTTCCGGGTCATGTCATGGGCGATGGCTCGGTCAAGCGCCATACTCTCTTCCTCCGAGACAGATCTGCCCCTGCGAATTAACCCGTCCTCATCTTTGGCGTCATACCTCAGTCAGCAAGCTTGTTCATTCACTTCGCAGTTTCTCTACTATATTACAGAGCTAACGTGCCCTCAGATCCGAATGACAAAGGCGGAAATATGGGATACCAGTCCAAGGTCCGGGTGGTCGACCGCTACAAGGTGATCGGGTTCATCAGCAGCGGCACGTACGGGCGCGTGTACAAGGCGCTCGGGCGGCAGGGGCAGGCGGGCGAGTTCGCCATCAAGAAGTTCAAGCCGGACAAGGAGGGGGAGCAGGTGCAGTACTCGGGGATATCGCAGTCAGCGGTGCGGGAGATGGCGCTTTGTTCGGAGCTGAGCCACGACAACGTGATCCGGCACATCGAGACCATCCTCGAGGACAGGTGCATCTTCATGGTGTTCGAGTACGCCGAGCACGACCTGCTGCAGATCATCCACCACCACACACAGACGCAGCCGCGCCAAGCCATCCCGGCCCCCACGGTACGCTCCATCATGTTCCAGCTCCTCAACGGCTGCCAATACCTGCACAGCAACTGGGTGCTGCACCGCGATCTCAAGCCCGCCAACATCATGGTGACGTCGTCGGGGCGGGTCAAGATCGGCGATCTCGGGCTCGCGCGCTTGTTTTACAAGCCGCTGCACAGCCTCTTCAGCGGCGACAAGGTCGTCGTGACTATATGGTACAGGGCGCCGGAGCTGCTGCTGGGGTCGCGACACTACACGCCGGCCATAGACATGTGGGCCGTGGGGTGCATCTTCGCCGAGCTGCTGTCGCTGAGGCCGATATTCAAGGGCGAGGAGGCCAAGATGGACAAGAAGACGGTCCCCTTCCAGCGCAACCAGATGCAGCGCATCGTCGACGTCATGGGCCTGCCCACCAAGGAGCGCTGGCCATACCTGCCCAGCATGCCCGAGTACAACAACCTCGGCACCCTGCAGCCGCCGCCGCTGCACCATCACGGAGGGCACCACGGACATCACGGGCACCACTCGGGCTACGGGCACGGCCACGGACACGGACATCACGGAAGTAACAGGTCCTCGGTGGCCGCGACGACGTCACACCTCGAGAAGTGGTACTACAACACCATCAACTCGTACTCCGCATCCTCAGCATCGGCATCCGCATCTGCGGCGTCGGCGTCCGCCACGAGCCTCGCGAGCCTCGGCGCCGAGGGCTACAAGCTTCTGGCGGGACTCCTCGAATACGACCCAGAGAAGCGACTCACGGCGTCGCAGGCGCTGCAGCACCCGTTCTTCTCGGCCTCCTCGTCCTCGACCGGCTCTGGAATTCATAATACTACTAGTAATACTAACAGCAGTGCTGGCGGGATCAGCAACAACTGCTTCGAGGGCCTCAAGATGTCGTACCCGCAGCGCCGTGTGAGCCAGGACGACAACGACATAAGGACGAGCAGCCTCCCCGGCACGAAGCGCTCGGGATTGCCGGACGACTCGCTGGCGAGGCCGGTCAAGAGGGTGAAAGAGGGCTAGCGGCCTCCTGGGTGGTAGCTCGGTGCGGTGACCGAAGCCGGTAGAGTTGCGCGTGATAAATTCGTTCCGGGGTAAGTACAAAGAAGATGAGAAGGGGGAGAGGGGCGAATTTTATGCCGTGGTAACAACGTGGCATGACGGCTTTAAAGGGAAGTTGTTATAAGGACTTCGTTGACACCGAGAGGACGCAAGGAATGTTCGGTTGGTCAGCCAGATTTATCGATGGGTATAAGAATCGACGAGCGGTTTATCAGGGTTTAACTGGGCACGATATGGGGACAGGCGGTTTTTGGAACGTTCTCGCCAACTCTTGCTGATCAGGCGGCTCATGCATCGCGCGCATAACTAAGGGACAGAGCTAGGAGCATAAACAGGTTAGAGGCACCTATCGCCGGCATAGTCCATGCAGGGACATATCATCATCTTCCTCATTATGGTCGGCTTTGGCGTTTCGGGTTTTAGTTAACTAGTCCAGCATTTTCGCAATTCAGATTCAGGTCGACTCATACCACTCAAGGAGGAACAGAACAAGTCACGTTTCCTTTTTTGCAACCGAGTTCAAAGCTAAGGATAATAATACCACCACACCCTCAGAATTTCAAAGACAAGAGAGAAAAATAATAAGCCCGTGGTCATATCCCTCCCATCTTACATGACCACGAAGCTCGCAATTACAAAAAGGGTGTCTACTTAAGGGATCTAACTAGCATAGTATACAACAAGGCAAACAGGCATATACCATAAAATAAAAGGAGCACCGCCTCCCTCCCCTCGCTGCCTTCCTTTTGCGCCTCGTACCCTGTGGTCGATCCTGTCGTGTCGTTACGTGATTATAATATAAGAAAGATGACGATGATGATTGATGATGGTGGTGGTCAGGAAAATTGGTGTAAATCGTTATAGGGGATAGGGTACCTAGGTACCAGGCCACCACTCCTCGCTGCTGCTGCTGGATTTCTGCATGCCCGCCCCGTATAATATGAGTCTGTCTCCCGCGACCCCTCCCTTTCTCTTTGCTACACTGTTGGCGCCTGGTCCACCCGGCTAGACAGCATCCAAGGACCCGCCTCGGCCAAGACGAAGTGGCCATGAAAAAGTCCAAGGTATCATGTTGGGTACTTCTTCACCTAATCAACACTCGAAGGGGGCCCTCTACTTCCGCCGCTAGACCTTGCTCGCTCCTCGCGCAGACTGGGATATAACACCGAGAAATCCACATATAAACCCTCAAAGAGAGATCCGCCCGATTATGCGCTGATTCGAGTGGTGAGAAAATTACACGAGGGACTTTGCAATCCGAGAGATCAAATAGTGTGGGATTATTTATAGGGGAGATGCCGTGCAACCGCATTGTTGAGTGTTAGAGAGTAGGTTGATAATCGTGATCGATTCGTAAATTAAGGGAACTAGGGAACTGCTCGCCTCTGAGCTGAGATGCCGGCAATGCAGATATATATTCGCCGCCGAGTAAATGTATCCGGACTAGGAGGAAAAGAGCAAACACACGAGGGTGTCGAGGAGACGGGTTACGTTCGCATTCGCCGGTCGGTCAGTCGTCCTATTTCTTGGCCGGGGCAGGCGGTGCCTTGACGTTGGTGGACAGCCACTGCAGACCCTCAAGCAGACCCTCGCCCGTGGTCGCGCAGCTGGGCACGACATACCAGACCTTGTCCTTCAAACTGTTGAGCTGCAGGGCCTCGGTTACTTCTTGTGGGTTCATAGCTACGTCCCAAGAGAGTCATTGTCAGCAACTCCTCAAACTAGACGAGGCTCCTGGGTTAAGTAGAGGAGAGGAGCAGGGCGTAGATCGATAGATAGATAGATAGATAGATAGATAGATAGATAGATAGATAGATAGCGCAGGGACTGACCTTCCTTGAGATCCTGCTTATTCGCGAAAACCAACAGCAGACTGTCCTTCATCTCCCGGTCGTTGATGATGCGGTGGAGTTCCTGCCGCGCCTCGTCCATTCTCTGGCGGTCGGAAGAGTCGATAACGAAGATGAGACCTTGGGTTCCTGTTTATCGTTTTCCCATCGTCAGTAATCAACCTCTCTCACGCGTCCGTCCATCCATCCACTTTCTTCTCTTATCATCACTCACCGCTGAAGTAATGCCTCCAAAGGGGCCGGATCTTGTCCTGGCCACCGACATCCCAGACGTTGAACTTGACATTCTTGTACGTGACGGTCTCGACGTTGAAGCCGACAGTGGGAATGGTAGTGACGTCCTGGCCGAGCTTGAGCTTGTAGAGGATGGTTGTCTTTCCGGCGGCGTCGAGACCCAGCATCAGCAGGCGCATCTCCTTAGATCCGAAGATCTTGCCCATCATCCTGGAGATCTGGGCTCCCATCTTGACTGTCGTTGTCTGTACCGTGGGGGTATCTTGCGGTTCGGTCTAGGGTCTAGTGATTTACCTCACGGAAGCCGGATTCGGGATTCGGGACGTGCTTGTTCGCGTAATCGTCGCGCTGTCGTTGTTGAAATAGGCGCTAAGAAAGAGGTTGTCGGCGACGATCCTAGGCGGAAGGTGTTCCTGGTGCGTGGATGTAGTATGTACGTTCTCTTGCCCCTCGTACCTCCTTATGTTTCGCTCTATGTGTGGGTGATGGTGGGTACCTCAATTGCTCTCGCCGAGGATAAGCAGGTAGGTAGTGAGTGTACGAAGTAGGGGATGTATGTATGTGTATGTGTTATTATTGCGTTGCGAAAGTCTCAGTCTCGGTCGGGCTATCTAGTCGAGGTTCAGGTACAAGAGAGGTGTTGCAGTTATCGATTGGATAAGCAATCAATGTGTTTGTATGTTGTAGGTAGCGAATGTGAGAATCGGATCAGAGGGGAAACGAAACAAAAGAAGGGACCGAAAATTGGAGCCAAGGGAAACCGTTAAGAAAAAAAAGGTAAAATTAGGTTTTACTCGACAAGGGAATTCTACAAGAGGGAGCGACGATTCATCTTCCAATTTCCCTCTTGAGTCCGTCGCATAAACACAACCTGCCAGGGGGGTCACTCTCACCCCCCAAATCTGGTAATATTAACTACCTACGTACCCAAGTAATCATCCACTGAAATCCGTGCTGCTACGCTACTCAATGCAGGGGCCGCAGAACGGGCGGAGCTTTCTATTAGCGGTACGTACTATACCACTATAAACTCCACCCACGGTGCTACGGCCAAGGGGTTCACACCCGGCACCAGAAATAGGGGTTATCTACCAGGTAGCTCAAAGCCAAGCTTTTATACTGCAAGTTCATTACCCCATTCAAGTCAACAGGGACACCGTACACTACATTTAATAACAGTCCTGCCGTATGGCCATAAGGTATGCTTGGATGAAAAATCGGGAACTCGCGACTACCCTCGCCGGTGTCTCTACTAGCGGGCCAAACACGTACGACTTGGTTCTTTCCGGCAAGATGCGACTCCCCGTGATGATTCTTTGGGGTTCTTATAAAATGCACCTCATCAGTTGTGTGACGCCGAGGATAGCCTGAGTGACGCTCCGCATCGTCCTCCTTGCCCCGCACCTCCAACCTCTCTGAATCTGTCGTATCTTGTCCCACAAACAATGCCGTCCCCCTCATGACCAGGTATCAAGCAATATAATGGAATTCATTGAGCATACTACAAGCTCGACTGACAGATCATCCAGAAGACCTTGGGAAGTATATAGCCTGATTGGCAGTCTGGAATGATGACGGCGATCTATGTGTCACCAATCTATCCAGTCAGTCATCAAGCCCAACACATCCACCCCCAAAATAAGCAAAAGCAACGCAAGAAAAATATAGGATCTCTCCGATCCCATCCTATTCATCGCTAACTATTCTTTCCGGGCTTCCAGAAGTACAAAATCTCTGCACCAGACTTAGCTTCCTTGCTGTCGAGCAACTGAAAGCCGACTTTTTCGTAGAAGCCCTTGTTGTGCCTCTGCGCGAACAAGCACATGCTATTTTCCCCAACCAGTTTCTGAAAATAGTCCAAGAGACCCCGTCCGATGCCCTGGCGTTGCTTATCCGAAGCCACCGCCAGCATGTGGATTTCTATGCGAGTTAGCCAACGGCCGAATTAGTGATTTCGTAGTTCTTGACTTTCACACATACGATAGAAAGGAGCAGAATCTTTCTTGGACTTCATCATCTCATATCCAATATTCCCATGCTCCGTTTGGAGAGCTTGATTCTTTGCCCACTTGCGGATGGTATAGCAGTCAACGGAGTCAAGTTCGGTAATTGGTTTCTCGAGGATAGCGCCGGGATGAGGACCTCTTGGGTAGTCCTCGATAGGTCTAAGTGGCATAGTAAGGAGGTCGTCATCTACGTCAACTGCATCAAGGTACCCAACAAGGCGGCCATCCTGGACGGCCTTGACGAATATAGAGTGCTCTATACCGAGGGAATGAAGGAGTAATTCCCGCATCGGAGAGGCAAAAGCCGTTCTGATAGCTGCTTCATGCTTTCGATCCCGCGCATCTTCGTAGAGGCATCTCTTCTCGACGCTAATGTCCCACTCAACATCCATGTTGAGATTGACCATCTCGTCGACATCGTCACGGGTAGCCTCGCTATAAACGACCTGTGTACAGCTAGGGACATTTGAGCCGCTAGTAGCCATGGTGGATATGTTGGTATGTCAGATATAAATAAAGGCTTATGCAGGAGTGGACGAGGGACTATAAAGATTGTAGATGTCCCCGTATTAAACAATCCATTGCCCCTACTATAGTAGAGGCTACAGCAATATGATACAATCTCGCGTTCCACTGGATGGCCATGTCATGGATTCAACTCGGTGCTCCCAAACATCAGGAAGGTCATGTTTGCGGTGTCTCTTCCGTGAATCATGTCAAAAGGTGTGCCGCCCAATCGTTACTCACATATTTCGTAATTGCCATCTCGGTGGTACGAAAGGCCCGGAAAGAACTTGCGTGTGACGACCCAAGGGAGACGGGACAGCCAGGCACCAGGGAAATACCGCAAACATCCTCGAGATAGAAGAACTTCATTCAGAGTATTGATCATAAAGCTCACAAACGGTGGCCATTGCGTTACGAATTCCTGTACGGCCCTCTACTTCTCAGGGAGGTTACGCCATCAATGGCCAAAGTTTGCTAATCAATCTAGTGATTCATTCACCAAAGCTGACGCCGCCATTGGCGCTCCGTGAGCTGGTTCAGAGCCGCACGAAAGTTGCCAGTCTTTCGTTGAAATTACTGTGACGATTCCCTAGAGTTCTCCCGCTAACCTGTCAGATAACGAACGACAGTATCATCAGGTAGCAAGCTGTTATCACGTCCATATTTTCTATGTCCCATGACCACCAAGTATCCCAACCTGCGAGACAGCCTTAGCGGTCCATACGAAGAGATCCCGTGGGAATCGCCATAGACGGGTGCCTAGTTCGACCCGCATCGCTGGGCAAAACAAGGTAGAAGAAGTCTTCTGCTTCATTACCCCGCGCATTCGCTCTGCTACAATGCCTAAGACGACTCGAATGAACCCCCTTATTAATATTCTACAGATAGGCCACCGAGTTTTCGTCATGCTATCCTCGCGTCTAACGGCGAACCCGACGAGGACCGATTACACCTAATAAAATTTTTCGCTTCGAGCCTTCCGCGTCTATAACTGTACTCATACTCCCTTTAGCCGCTGAAGTGGCAGCGAAGTATATCGATGTACCAAATCCTTCACCGTTGACAACACCTAGCGAACATCCGCTGAAGTTGATGTACAATCCCAAGTCCAAGTGACGCAGACGTATAAAGGGAACTATACTTATTCCACGGCAAGCTCTCGGCAGGGGAAGCTGTCCCTATATTTCTGGAAAGGAGCTATCACGAGTTTGAAAGACAGGCTAGATACAAGTAGTCTGTGAGCCGTAACTTGCACGGCTATTGACCACGCAACACGTCTACGAACGCTGTTCTACCGACCGCCTGGCAACACTCCCTAAAAGAAGATGACGCCGAGATGCCTTATTCGCTTCCTCTCCATCCTCAAACCGTCAACCGAAAGCACCCCGCCCCGCCTCGCACCGAAAAGTCCATCAGAAATTCTAACATGGAATAAGATCCCAGCCCCGCCCTCTTCTACCTAGTGATGCTAGCCCTCTACTGGCCTCGGAGCTTCTATGCCTGTTGGCATGCCTCGGACGAGACTCCGCAGCTGAATCGTTGCTTCACCGATTATCTTTGGTGTCCTGTTGAACTGGGGATTAATGAGTGCCTTGGTGAGGAGCCGGCGAACGTCGGCCTTTGTTTCATCTAGTGCTTCAAATAGCTGCGTAACCACTTGACGCATGTCCTGGATACCGTTTTGGAAATCTAGGAGTACCTTTAGCTTCATCTGAACCGCGTCCAGGTATGCTTTCCTCTATGGCCGTAATCCATCACTTGTCTCCCGGTTTCAAGCAGCCTCAGGTTTTTGCAGATACTCACCCTTAGCATCTTGACTCTCAGGCATACGTAGGGCAAGCTTCATCCTCACGCCTTCGATTTCCTTTGTGAGTTCCAGGATCTTGCGTTCGTTTGACCGAAGGACGCCGATATATTGTCGCTCGAGGCCTTGATATATTGTCTTGGCAATCCAGCTCTCGGGTACCCAGGGGAGCCAGCTGAAGGGCGATTTTAGCCCCTGTTCGAATTTGTCAAGCCTTCCAAGTGCCGAAAGACTATCGTTCTGAACTGACAACATGACGTTCCGGACATCCACGAAGAAAGATCCCGAGACGTTCGTTGAGTTCGTATGCTTCCCCTACTAGTGCTCCAAGTTCATCCATTGCCTCTGAGTCCTGAAGATTGTCATATTTTGTGAAGACTCGAAGATGCTTGAGATTGTCTATATTTCCCTCCAGGTCGAGAGATAGAGACCGTTCACGGTCCGACCCGTCCCCGTCGATCTTATCTAGTATTGCGAGGACATCAAGCCTTCGATGTCAAGAGATTCGGCACGGTTGTCTTCTGCTTGATAGGAGGACCAAGAGGACAGCCCGGGAAAGTTGCAGTACCATCCGGCCATATGTGTCCAAGAGCTGAGAGCCGGGATGACACCTGGAGGCTGCAAACAGCTTTCATGAAGGAAATAAGAATTTGGAAGTCTGCAAACCCTATGCCAGAGAACAATAGCCTTGACGAATGGCCACAAGCGAGCAAGTATAGACATGAAAAAGCAGAAAGCTGCGACTGCCAATCGCGGGCTGACAATGAATTCGCCCATCATTCCGAAGATTTTATCCCTGTAGTGAGCCAAGCCGAGAAGGTGGTGTCGAATAGGTCAGTTTGGAAGAGTAATCGTCCAACGTCCTTCAGCTTCAGCAATGTTGAGCTAACTCGACCTGCGGGCTTGGTTTCGGATTCAGGGCCGGAGTAGCCTGGATCCGGTTGGTCTGGATTGAAGGGCTCGGGTTCCAGAAGACCGAGTTCAAGTATTTCCAGACATAATTTGAGTATGAATCTTCGTCCGGAGCTGGATCGCGAAGACTTGCCTTTCGTTCGGGGGCTTATGGTGAAGGATGATTCCACGAAGAAAGAGGTCTGAACTCAGGCTATTGCCAATAGGAACACAATGTGTTGGAACCGGAAAGATGAAACGGTGGACAGCGTATTTGGAAGCGATTATGGACTCTCAAGCTTGACTGGGAAAAGAGAAGTGCTGAAGTAGGCAAAAAGTTAGTTGTCTCGCCAAGATAGGAGGGCTAGACGAAGAGTAGAGTGGCTTGATAGGTGTAATGTGAGCCCGTGAGCCAGCGGGTTTTATATAGACACGTAAGGATTAGAATGACACGTACGGGGTCATCCACGTATCAACATGTCTGACATTCTTACAAGGCTGCCGCTACGGTCGCGCCCGAAACACCCAATCATATCGCGTACAGTTTGCAACTCCAGCCCTCGTATATACGAAGCAAGGCAAACTCAAAGAGCACACAGCCCATGGTTGGCTGCAGTCATTGGTGTGAGTATCGTCTATGTGAGATCATCCTGATAGCTCCACTACCTATCTAGTCATCGCCAGTGTATTTCCGGGTTGATCTCTCGTGATACTCCCCGTACTCCTTCTTAGCCGGCAACTATCAGATGGCGATAGTTTCTATTTGCATTATTACATTTACATTCCAAGGTGTCATCAATCAAGGATATCTGCTGTCGAGGTGATAGTGGTATATGGGTATCACAGGACTGTTTTGCAAAATTGACTTCAGACGCTTCTAACACGTCAAGCCAGGAAAGACAAAAGCTAAGTAACTGGATAAAGGGCATGTAGCTTAGGTCTGGAAGAAATATGTTGTCTGATATATGCAAAGGACGCCTAGGGGGTCATCATATAAGTCTAGGACATGATAGTTCACTGGATGTTCAGACCATGCCGCACTTGAACCATTCCGACCTGTCGGCAAGGTCAGTTATGGGTGGAGGCTAACGCATGTTTCGAGCTACCTCTCTTACTGACTCATCCCGCAGCTACCATAAGGCTTTCCATGTGATGAAGACATCGAGAAGCTCGTCCAGTAAAAGAGATGCCTGTAGTTATTAGGGTCCAAGTAGGCGTGATGTCTAAAACATAACAGAAAAAGTTGATGGAACAGAAATAGGGGCGGCGGAAAGTGGAAAAAAAGGGAAGGCAGGGAAAGTTGGGAGGACCGGGGGTGTGGTTGAGAGGTAAGTATATGAAAAAAAGGAAAAGAGGATACACAAGGCAGGAATCGAACAGTTGTGCTACATAAAACTGGAAGCTCCAAGTGAACCAAGTACCCGTAACCACAAGGTCAACAGGCGTAAAAAAATACTAGACCAGGCGCCCATAGCACGGCACGGGCCGCAAGTACCAGGCCGACATGGAAATAGTCGAGCCGTCCATCTCACGATCCACCATGACACGGCTGCCGGCCACACCCGCACCACAGCCTCTGGTGGAGGCAAAAAGAACCGCCCGTGGATGTTGAAGGGAGGGCCAAGCATAACCCAAACCACGGACTACGGCGGACCTTGAGGACATCGGTACAAGGCGGGCCTGCTCCCAAACCCCGGGGGATTTGTCATCCCGCTAGCGTCCTCGAGACGTGCGTCACCTCTCTAGCTAGGCTCAGCGTACAGACTGTACAAGTATTGAATGCATGCTGGGGGAACTCGCGTTGCTTGGTGATGGGGGGACGCCTTATCCTGATTTATATCACCTACACTATAGAGGCAGGCAGTAGGTAGGGAGGCAGGCTGGGGGTTAGTCATTTCGGCAAAAATTCTCATCCCACACCACCCGAATCTCACCATCCCAGGGATATCACTTCTAACATCTCCTACTAGCTTTGATCAAATACGCCTACCAGTAACACCTCCCCATCCGCCAGCTCCCCGTGAGAGGTCAACTTAAGGAACCGAGCTGTTCAATCTGGGATGCCTGTTTGAGCCGCATCGCCATCACATTTCCAGCGACCACATAAATACCTAGCTTCACTTCATATTCGTCAGCCTCAATAAAGCTCTAAGGGACTTTCTGGCATGTACTCGATTCAATGTCCAATCCCCCTCCAACCTCACATACCCGAGGTGCCCACATACATAATGTATTTGGCTTAGTCAATTTCTGAATTAACAATAACATCTCGCAAGTTCAATACGCTGCTAGCCCATAACCCGTAACTGTAGGCTTCAAAGCGGAAGCATCTCACTTTTCAGGGCACTTCGCTGACTATACCAGGCGCATATTTCTATGCGCCGACTCCGTTGAACGCAAATTCTAGGTATCCCGAACCTGCGCTCAGCCAGAAAACGCCATGAAATACCGGATGCGATAAGCGCATAACCACGCACGTGACAGGAGAAACTCCCTCAAGACAATTCCCTATCCCCGATATTCGACGACATAACGACGGACGACAGCCTGCATCAAGCTCTCGTCGCCCTCGAACTTGAGGTTGACCTTGCCGTCGGGGGCCATTCCCAGGACCTCAGCTTTATAAAACGTGGTGGAATCTGGGTACATAGCCAGGACAGTCTTGCCGGTCTCCAGCGGCGGGAGCACAGTCCCGTCCTTGGGGATAGGGATCATGTTGCTGGCGCTTGTGCGGAAATCCTTCTTGACGCTGTGCTCCTCGGGCTCGGCGTCGAGGACCTTGTAGCGGCGTGACTTACCCTCACCGCGCACCTCCTGAACGAAGCCCAGGATCCAGTCCGTGTGCTCGTTATTGACGGGCTTCGGCTTGAACGCTACTTCGTCTTCCTTAGCGAATGTTACCTTAGAACGCATTACGCTTGCGGCGTTGCTTGTCTGAGGCTCGACACTGCCGGCCTTGGCTGCAGGTGTCGAGCGGTCCAGCTTCGGTGGTACTGAGTCCCGGTCGCCCTTGCTAGAGCTTGCGCCCATTCGCCGAGCTGTGGGAGGGTTGGGCGAGGGCACGGGAGAATCACCGGCTCCGTCAAAGTCGTAGACCGAAGTTGAGGCTGCAGATTCCTTCACCCGCTGCGTGGCCGATCGGGATGTGGACTGTTCCTGTTCCTGCTCCTTGGCGTGGACAACAGCTTTCAGAATCTTGAGCTGCTCGATGATTGATGATATGCTCTGACCGGCAGCATCGTTGATCTTAACACCTTTTCGAAGCTGGTTATCGAGTTTGTTGTAGTCTTCCATCATGATATCTCGGGGGTTATACCGTTAGCATGCTTGTCAATTTCTAGAAGCCCGCTTCCAGACTCACCGCTCTTCTCTTTCTTCTCGGCCACTGCCTTGTCTTGATCCCGAATGGAAAGTACATTGGAACTGCTATCGTTGAAAGCGCCAATGGCACCTGGGAGCAACTTCTTGATGTCCTCCCACACTTGCAACTCTTCACCGTGACCTCCAGCCTCGCTCGTACGATTAGGCCCTCGTGGGCGACTTCTTTGTAAGGACATGGTGATGTCTCTGATGGGCAATGGCTGGTCCTTTACTTGGTCAGCAGTACGGCGAGAGGGGCCTGAGGTAGGCGAAGCCTCTCGCTTGCTTCTCCCCTCCCCCTTGTCGTTAAGCGCTGCAACGGTCTCCAGACGACCGCGAGCAACGAAGGAAGTCGGTGATGCAGACAGCTGAGAAGACGATTCTGCTGTGGTCTTCGGGTTGGGTTGCCAGTAGGGGCCGAGAGTGCTTTGAAGCTCCGGAGGCACTGCCCTTGATCCTTGCTTGTTTGGCTGGTCAGCGCACATGATAGGATAATGTGGGCAAACGATTCAAGTACACCCAAAAGGGAACAATCAAGAGAGGGTAGGCAAATCTGAATTAATGTAGCATAGTCTGGAAACGAAGTTTATATGCTGCTCGTAGTCTGCCATACGGATGAATTGAAACTGGATACATTCTCTGAGAAGACCAAATCAGACCCAAACGAGGACTTACATACGATCGTTACTACCTAAGGCATATAGACATGGACAAGGAGGAGCAAATATGGTCGCGACTGTCACTTTTCTTCGCTCACGTAGAGATTGAGGGAGGGGGCTGAGGAAGGCGAGGTGAAGGGGGGTCGGTGGTGGAGGGGGAGAGAGAGCCGCGTTTATGTAGCACCAGGGATGGCAGCGAACGGTAAAGCGAGTAGATGGAAAGCTCAGGTAGAGTTAGATACTCGAAAGATTTGAGTTAAACTTCATATATGAAGCTGCGCATCGTCGTTATGTCGTATGTAGTAAGGGTTGACCTCGAGGCAGTCGCGGTAAGCTGAGTATGTAGGTGGGATTGATTGATGCTGGAGCTAAGTACATGTAGCTACGGGGTATAACCCTTGCAGACTACTTACTGAGTACCCACTTCCCTATCTTAGTATGAGGTACGACAAATGTACACGCATACAGCAAGTTTACTTTGTACAATACGCAGGAGTATTTTCTGTTAGTTACCTCCACCAGAGCCATCTATATTCTTATACATATTTAGGTGTATGGGATTAAACATAATATACGTTTTGCCAATGCTTACCGCTATCGCGAACTTTTAACAAAGTGATCAAAGATCGATTCGAGCGCAATGGCTAATGCATATTTCCATACGTTTTCTGTATTAATCTATATATATTACAATGTAGGAGAGGCGATGGGCTGGCGGAGGCTACTAACACAAAATACTCTCGTGTATCTTAGGCCCAATGAGGTCGTCGTTCCCATGCACGGCGGGCGGTGAGCAGAATAAATTCGGCTTTTTCCTGGGCGGTCAAGCTACAGCTCCCCACTTCCCACGTGGGGTCAAAGAGGGGTGCTACGAGACTAAGTAGCACTACAGTCCTTAGCGGGGTCGGGCTAGACAAGCTCCAAATCCCAAACCCCAGCAGTAGCCTAACTGTACCAGAGGAGGGCTAGTGGGGTAAAGATCAGAAAAGGGACAGCTGCATAATGGGAGGCACGGGTAGGGAACGCCGTCAGAACTTAAGTAATGGTCCTAAGAAGCACATTACATACAACGTTGAAGCTTCAGTAGAGGGGCGAACACCAGAGCAGACTGTTGTGACGTCGAACTTATCCCAGGACAGAGTAACCCATCACCACCACACTAGCATTCGTACCTATTGATATCCTCTAGATCTGTCTGTGCTTTTAAGCCTTCACTTTTAAAGTCGCAAGCAGAGGATAGAAATTTCCGGCAAAATACAAGTCATATTCGAACTCATCTACTCTCTCCAACCCCCCATCCCGTCATCTCGGGAAGATATCAGACTGACTCCTTAAAATGCTGCCAAATCCTTTGGTCAGACTCCAATGTGGAGTCAATTCCTATGACTGGGGCAAGATTGGATCTGAGTCAGCTGCTGCGAGGTTTGCAGCTGCAACGCCCTCGGAGACATTGAGCATCCAATCCGACAAACCCTATGCTGAGGTGTGTCCTCCTGAGGCTCACATCACAAAACTACTTTTCCATATATCGCTAACATGTAACGCCCTTCGAACAGCTCTGGATGGGCACTCATCCCTCAAACCCTTCCAAGGATCTCGCCACGGGCCGAACCTTGCTCGAACTTGTTGAGGGTAACCGCATGCTGTTGGCGCCGTCAGTGCAGGCAAAGTATGGCTCCAAGCTTCCCTTCCTCTTCAAGGTGCTCTCCATCAACAAGGCCCTCTCCATCCAGGCCCACCCCAACAAGAAGCTCGCAGAGCAGTTACATGCCAGGGATCCCAAGAACTATCCCGATGATAACCACAAGCCGGAGATGGCCATCGCTATTACTGACTTCGAGGGGCTCTGCGGGTTCCGCCCCCTGGGTGAGATCGCTCATTTCTTGTCATCGGTCCCTGCCCTCCGGGAACTCGTCGGCGATGATGAGAGCAAGTCTTTCATTGCTACCGTGAGAGGCCAGGAAAGTGACGAATCTTCCGAGTCTACTGCGCAGAATAAACGGGCACTCCAGTCCGCCTTCGCGGCTCTCATGAAATCCTCCCAGGAAGACGTCGCCAAAGCGGCCAAGGCTCTAGTCGCGGATGCCGAGAAGAGAGGCGAGGACTTTGCTGACGGCGGCATCGAGTCCACGAGCGGGGCAACTATGTCCGAGCTGGTCGTCCGACTGAACAAGCAGTTCCCCGATGATATTGGCCTGTTTGTCCTGTTCTTTTTGAATTACGTCCAATTGACTCCCGGTGAGGCCATGTTTCTGCAGGCAGACGACATCCACGCCTACGTCTCAGGAGACATCATCGAATGCATGGCCGCTAGCGACAATGTCGTGCGAGCCGGCTTCACCCCCAAGTTCAAGGACGTCCAGACGCTGGTCGACCTGCTAACATACAATTACGCCCCCATCGAGGAGCAGAAGATGACACCCACCGAGTACCCGTATGTGGTACTGAACCGCGCTGCCTATAGCTCCGGCTCGCATGTCCTTCTGTACGATCCCCCGATCGAGGAGTTTAGCGTCCTGCGGACTGTATTGAAGGGTAACGCGGCGAAGGCGACGTTTGACCCCATCGACGGGCCGAGCATCATCATCTGCACCGGCGGGAAGGGGAAGATCTCCGTTGGTCCCAAGGTCGAGGAGGTCAAGGAGGGTTACGTGTTCTTCGTCGGCTCCACGGCCGAGCTTATCTTGGAGTCCGAAGGCGGTCCGGAGGACGAGTTCACGACGTTCAAGGCGTTCTGCGAGGTTGAGGACCACAGTAATGGGGCCGGCGGAGCTCAGCTATGAGTGAGGGTCTGCTACTAGGGAATGTGTGTCGGAGACGCCTGAAGACTATTACAAGGTTCTAGGGCCTAGCCATACGAGTCTAGTGAAAATTACATGTTTCAGCGAGCTCCCCGGGCCTTCAAGTAGATGACTAACTTCCGCAGAGCGGCTCCCACCCATACCAGATTGCCCTTTTCCTACCCTTGAATAGGAGTGCGACTGTCAGATCAAATGGTGGAGTGCAGAGTGAAAGCAGAGGAAGCAGCGTAGCTGGTGGTTCGTAGTATAGGTAGTATTTAGATGACCTTTAATGCCTGCCTCTCCCTAAATATTCGGGGACGAAGCCCCTATATATACACAAAACTATAGTAGACCCTCCCTGGTGAGGCACTGGGCCCTAGAAAGGGTGTCACACATTAGCACCTGACACTGACAGCAACGGTTTCTCTCCATGCCCGCCAGCGACTTCACGCTCTATAGTCTTCCAATGCTACACAGTCGACATTGATGTATCTTGTAAGTTGAGTTCTCATAGTCCCTCTTCTTCTATAAGTGGTTATACCCTATTACCGCAACGCCACACGCTGCTGGGCTCAAACGCCGCGAGAGGAAATAGAGCTCGACAAGGGCTTGCTAAGTGGAAGAGTATTCTACACCGCCTAAAGCGACTTATAGTGCGTTTCTGATTCTTTATCCCTCACATGCCTGACTTGATAAACCGTGTCGCATGCTTCGCGACCCCGTACACGGTGACTTGCGGATTTGTACGCGCCGCGATAGGGATGATGCTTGTATCGCATATGCGCTGGTCTTGGCATCCATAAATACGTAGTGTGGGATCCACAACGCCTCCTAGCTCCCGTAGCATCATTGTGTATGTCTCAGTAAAGCGGTGTGCGCCTACGGCTGTGTTACATATATCGTCCTCTGGTTAGCGAAGCTGCTTGCGGTGGCGCACCTAGATCGCCTTGGCCGTCCAGCTTAAGGCTGACTCGCCAGCGGATCTTTCGACGATAGCTCGTCCTCGTCCTGAAGCTTTAGTGACGTGCCATGATTTTTGAGGTCGCCGGCGCTTCGTAAGATACCCAGGGTTAAGGGCGAAGTTTGGAACAGGTGAGGATGCCGACCTGATATACACCGAGGCGCGAGATAACGGATGAGCTAAGAGCAATGCTATGCTAATAAAGTTCTATTTCATCATGAAACGAAGGCCGTCGATCCGTCGCCGGTAGCTCCTGTAAACCTAGGGATGGCGGTATAGCACCTGCACGCCTTTTGTGGGTGACATGAGAACGGAACAGATCAAGGACACATAAGCATGCGTTAACTACTTTGCTTCGCCGAGAGTCCCATAATTTACGCTGCGCAGCAACTTCATTAACCCCTGCCTTCCGTCTTCAATCTTTCCCTCTGTAAACGGTAGCTATGTTGCAATGCTAAAGCCGCTCCTAGGAAAGGGCCCCTTTTACTTAGAATAAGCTTCCATAACGGCGGTAATGGCATTATCCTTAGCGCGAAAGCATGTCCATGGTTCCGAAACCCGGTTAACCATGAACTTCGAAGTTCGAGGTACATAAAAGGTGGTGGTTTTGAAGGTTCTTTCTAACGTAAGGGTTGTGGATCACGACATCGATATAAAATGGCCCCAAGATCCTCGCATTTACCGACACCTGATAGTTCCAGTAACTTCGGGGAATCCGTCACACCAACCGCAATCAGAACTTCCTTGCGTAATCTGAAGATTTTCGTTTCCCCGCGGCAGAATATCGAATGCTGGTAGCAAAGGTCGTATCACATTGGTCGAAGAGGACATCCTCTACCCACGTCTTCTCGCTCAGACGGTGAGATTTGAGACGCGCTTTGGTAGACTCGAATCACGCATTGCCAGCAAAGCTACTTTGTTATAGAAGTAGGATTCAGGGAGCAAGGTATCTTCCAGCATAAGGTCACCATGAAACTGGTCAGCGAAAGGGTCATCGGACAGGAAACTCATGTGTTCATGAGGAATAGTTTCTCTCCAGGCTCGTGGTCATTCATTGACTTCTGCGGGAACAGCGAGATCAATCGGGTTTGGCCTCGCTTGCCCGCGACGGGAAGCCGGACGACTTTTTCCTGGGCCCCGAAAAACTCAACCGATCCCACCCGGGAATACCCACATGTCTTCAAAGATCCCCTTTAAGAGAATAGTCCCAATTCTGGGTCAGAAGATCTGTGGAATCCCCTGAGAAGAGCAGATGATTCCTCAACAATATGGGCGACGGGATCACCAAGCGCAAGGAGGCCCTCAATGACACGACTCCCAAGGTCACACAAACATGATTTCCGATGATATAATTTGAGAATGCCTTGTTCAGGGCGGTTCCTAGGCTCTGCCGTGCGCCGGCATTGGCCTTTGACGTCGCACCGAAAGCAAGGTCGTTGATAGCACTGGACTCTCCCAGTAGTCAACCCTGGAGGAACGCTATTTCGCGATGGCCAGACCTACCTACCGAGAGATTAGCAAGCGCAAGACGTACGTCGATCACCACATATTCGAGGGAGAATCTTGGAATTCCAGTCGGCGGAGGTCTTCAGTATGGTCGGCCATATAGGAGGAGCGTCGACTCGGGAAACGGTTATGAGATCCTCGCCTGCCTCGATCACTTGGAGGGTCCGACATCTTTTGATTACCGAGCAGCCAACATAAGGCCGGAGAACCCCCACCAACAATCACACAATCGAAGGTTTCAGGCACCATTTTACACGAATCTAGACGCTCTGCATGTGCGTCGTGGCAACAAATACCGGCAGGCTTAAAAGTATGATGAGAGTCGGAGAAACCTACTTAAGAGGATGCGCAGCGCACGCTCACACACCTAGCAGTACCAGGCATTACAAGCTTACCCCTTTTCTCGGTGCTTGGCAGCTGCTGCCAAAATACATGAGTAGGTCACCTAGAATGCAAATAGGTAAAAGGCGGGCACGTAATTACCCGCATTCAATTCCGGTCAACCACATCAATTGAACGCCTTGGTTTTTCCGACCACGTGCTGCCAGTTTGCCCAGGAAAGGGGGTATCTAATGCAGGTGATGGCGTTCTACAAGGGTCTAAAGCCAAAAATTGTTTGCTCACAATTCCAAGTACGGTAGACTTGACGCTTTGATTGCCATTTCTTCGGGAGCCCAATCTCACTAACATGAGTCATGATAGACAAAGAATGAGGAGCCTCCAAACAGGGTAGCAGAGCAAGATGAGTGGTCTAGGGCATAAGAAGGGGCACATCTGCATCAACTTGCATTTAACGTCTCGTAGCACATCCATCAAGCCCACGTCAAGGAAACACCCGTATACACGACAGCCATGATTCTCTTTCATGCATTAGAAGTTACGTCTTATATAACTACGAGGACTCAATCGACTATCAGTTGGTATTGGTAGAAAAAGAAGCTACAAGGTAAGGAGCGACGCGAACAGGATCCACCTGCGCCCCGAAGGAACAAGATGGTCTAGGTAACCTGGTTATGCGGGTTTTTCTCTTAGCTACGAGAAAATAAGGCGGATTAACCCTTTCCACATCTATGTTACTTAAAGGATACTGTTCATTAAGAACAGACTATTTTGTGGGGAAGTATTGGAGTTCGGTATTTGAGTTTGGTACTGGCGTACCCTCACAAATTCCGGTACGGTCTTGGCAACTGTTTTTCTGTCTTTATCAAAGGCCGACAGGGCGTTTAAATAGCAGCTACAGGAGAGGTACCGAATGGGTAGGTTTTGATATATATACTTTCTTCTCCTTACTTCCACACGAATTGGTCGATTATCTATATTAAAGGCAAAAGAATATAATATCTCGCTTACCACGACTCCTTTTTCAAAATGGGGAAAGGAGATAAAAAGGTAAAGGAGCGACGCAGGCCTGATTCGAACAGACGCTTCCGAAGGAACAAAATTTTTAGTTTTGCGTATTATATATATTTTTTATCTTATTTTTATCCGATTTAATTTATTATTTATATTAAAAGTAAAAAAATATAATAATGTTACAGTACAGGAACAGGGGTTCCTGTCTTGGAGAAAACCAGCCTTTGGAGCCTGGCGCAGGCTCCAGGCGGCTAAACTTCGGCGAGGGAAAAGCTTGGCTTTTCCCGCCAAGAACTAGGTGATCTAGGTGATCTAGGTAATTTACCAGATTACATAGATCACATAGATCCTAGGCATATTTATTAAATTTCGAGATGAATATATAACGACCGGTTTTTTATATAAATAATACTTATTTTAATTTCGCTCCTTAATTATTAATTTAAGCTTTTAATTAAAGGTAATTATATTATTTTATAATTAAAGAAAAAATTTGCAAATTTTTTTAACGAATATTTTATTTATTATATTATTATTATTTATAAATTAAAAATTTTTATTTCGAATATTATTTATATTTTCAAATAAATATATAACAAATTCGTTATATTTTAATAATTTCTTAATTAATAATTAACGAATAATTTAAAGTTTAATTAAATATAAGTTTTTTTAAATTTAATAAAAATAATATTATAAAATAACGTTTAATAAACAAATAATATATTCGATCTTTATTATTAACCAGTAAAAAATTAATAACTAGATTTTATAATTTACCCCTTAATTAAAAAAGTTTTTTAATTAATCGATAATATGTTACCAAAAATTATTAAAGTTAAAAGCAAAAAAAAAAATTTTTTTAATAATAACTAACTTTTACCTTTAAGAAAAAAAAAAAATTATCGAAATTTTTCTTAAAAAGTTAAATTACGAAAAGGAAAAGGTTAAGAAAAATCTTATTATAAAATCGGGAAAAAAAAAAGAAAAAAAAAACTTATAATTAATTAACGATTAAATTTTATAATTAAAAAAGTCGTAAAATTTTAAAAGGAAAATATTAAATTTGTTCGATAATTAAAAGTTTTTACTTTTTTAAGAACCATTTTCCGATTAAGAATACCAATATTTTTTTAAAAAATACTTACCCCTTATCTGCAAATTTTAATCTTTTTTTTATTTGGTTACGAACGAAAAGAAATTATACCTTTTCTTGTTTATTATAAAATGCCAGATATTAAAAGTTATAAATTAATTACTTTTAAACCTTATGATAAATTTACGGATATAAAAAAATTTTTAATTAAAGCCAGATTTTATTTTAAATAATACGAAAGTTTTTTAATAAAAAAATATTAAAAAATAATAATTATTTTTAAATTACTTACCGAAAAAATACTTAATTAATTCGAATTTATTTTAATAATTATTTAATAAACTTTTTTAACGATTATTTAAATATTGCCAATTATATCTTTAATAATTACGAAAACTTTAAAAAATAAATACGAATTTCGTTTAAAGATACGGATAAATAATAATATGCGATTAAACGAATATATTAACTTTAATAAATTATATCGGCTATTAAATATACGATTAAATTTAACCGATTTATAATTATTTTTAAATTACCTTAAGATATGTTATTTTTTCTTTATTATAACTGTTTAAAGCCTTAAGTTAAAGATAAAATATTTAAAATTCTTAAAATAGGTTTTTTCGAAAAATATACAGATAAAATTATTATTTCCGACTGCCGTATTTTTAATCGGTACTTAAAAAAGAAAAAAACCGGCAGACGAAATAACGATAAACGTTTTAATAACAAAAAAAAAAATAAAAGATAAATTTTAAAAAAAAGTTAATATAACTTTAATAAAATCCCAAAAAAATAAGTCCAAAATTAAATGTTTTAATTATGGCAAAAAAGGTTATTTTAAAAGCGAATATTATTTTCCAGCGAAAAAAGGAAATTTTCAAAAAAATTCCTAACGGAATAAAATTTTCCAGCCCAAAAAAAAGGCCCGAACGGCCGAACGAAATATAAATAGCGAAAATAAAAATAAAAAGGAAGTAAGCGTTATTTCTGCCGATTAAAAATTTATCATTATTACGATTAACAGGATCGGAAATAATAACTTAAATTATAAAAATTATACCATTTATAAAAATGCCATAATTAAAGCTTGCAAATATTATTTAAAACGAACCAGCTCCAGGATAACCATTACGTTAAAATGTACTTATTACCTCGATACATAAAAGTATAAAATATATGACTAAAACGGTTAATTACGAAAAAGTTTCGATAACCATAAATAATTATTTCCCGAATATTATATTTTTTCCGAATATATAATATACTCCAAATTAACAAATAATTATAAACTTTTATATTTTATTATTTGCTATAATTATAATTATTTTATTTATTAATACGTTAAAAAAGATAACGATTTTTGGCTAGGATATAATAAAAAAATATTTATAAAACTAAACGATAAATATAGATATATAAAAATTCCCTAATAATTAAATTACCCTAAATTTTATTATTTATACCTTAAATTAAAATAAAACTAAAAAATTATAACGTAAAAATATTTATATTACGTATTAATACTATACGACAAATACGACTTCCTAATTATGGAAATACCCCTTTCGAAGGTTTACTTTTTTAACCCGATAATTCGCAAAATATAAAACTTAAAAAAAAGCCAGAAAAAAAAATTATTTTTAAATGCCAATTTGGCAACAGAAAATAATTCAAATACATAAATAACCATTACATTAAATATATAACCCGGAAAGTACGTAAATAAAAATGTTTTTTAGCCCCCAGAACATATTAGCTAAAAAATTACTAAGGCCTTCGAAAATAAGGTATCGAAAAACCCCTATATATAAAACCTTATATAAAAAAAAAAATACGAAATTAAATCAAAATTCCCATTTATTATAAAAATAAAATATTTAACGCCATAATTAATTCCGAAATAAAAAAAAACTTTATTTTCTTTAAAGCAATTAAATAATACCAAATCCTTTAAAAATATAAATAATAATTATATAAGTTACGAATAGTAAATAAAAACCTATTTACTTACGATAATAATCGAATTTTTTGAAAAATAAAAAAACTTATAATCCAAATTTAAGGATATTTAAAACGGATTATTTTTGATATTACCGATATTTTAGGATATGATATTATTTTAAAAATATTATAATTTCGTTTTAATAATTTACGGATTAATTAAAAAAAATAAACGTTTTTATGAAATAATTTTAAAAAAAAGTTTTATAAAATCTGTTACATAATTAAAAAAACTAGGATTTTTAACCTAATATTAACCGTATCCTTTAAATATCGACGGTTTAAAAAATTATTTAAAAAACGAACCCGAAAAAAAATACCTAATTATAATTAATAAAATTACAAAATTCTTATTAAAAAAAGATATTATTTAAAATTTTATCAAATTTATTACATAAACTTTAAAAAAATTAAAATCTTTTAAAAAAAATTTTAACGAAACTTTAAAAAAAGTTATATTTAAAAATCCGAATTATTTATAAAGTACCTAATTATAATAATATTAAAAATAAAAAATGGCAAAATAAGGATTAATAAAAATAAAAATTTAATATACCGACGAATCCACGATTATAAATAATTTAACGATATTATTATTAAAAATAAATATTTTTTAACGTTAATAAATATTATAAAAGAAAATATTAGTAAAATTAAATAATTTACGGTTTTAAACTTATTAAACGGTTATTATTTAATTCGAATAATTAAAGGCAAAAAATAAAAAATAATTTTTAATATTATCCATAAATATTATAAATATAAGGTTATGTTATAAGGCTTAACTAATGTTCCCGTTAACTTTTAATATATACTTATTATTATTTTACGGAAATTTTTGAACAAATTTATTTTTATTTACCTGGACGATATTTTTATTTATTTAAAAATTTTAAAAAATATAAAAAACATATTATTTAAATATTAAAAACCCTTAAAAAAGCCAACCTATTAATAAACGTTAAAAAAAATATTTAATATACTTAAAAATTAAACTTTTTAAGTTTTATTATTACCTTTAAACAAATTTAGATCCAGAATTCCAAATTAAAAGCTATTAAAAACTGGCTAATCCTTAATAAAGTTATTATTATTAATATCTGCCAATTTTTGGGGTTTATTAGTTATATACGACCCTTAATCCAGGATTACGGCAAATTTATTAACCCTTTAATTAAACTTATTACTAAAGAATACGTTAAAAAAAATTCGAATTTTTTAAGAAAGCAAAAAAAACTTTTTAAAAAATTAAAAATAAAATTATTAACGTTCCGATAATTAAGTTACTAAATTATAATAAAAAAACGATTTAAAACAAATATTAAAATTATACCTTTAAAACAGTTTTAAAGTAGCTAGAAAATAACGGAAAATAATACCTAATAACGTATTTTTTTAAAACTTTTAAAAACGCAAAATTTAGGTATTTTATTTACGATAAGGAATTATTAATAATTATTTTATTACTTAAGGAATAAAAATTATTCCTTAATGGAATTAAGAAAGTATATAATATTTATTTAAACTATAAAAATCTTATTCGATTTATAATTATTTAAAAATTAAATAAACGTTATAAAAATTAAATAATTTTTTTATCCAAGTTTAATTTTAAAATTTACCATATTAAAGGTAAAAAAAATATTTAAACCGATATTTTAAGCCGAAAAGAAAATTACGATTTTAAAATTTTTAAGTAACATATATAAATATTATATCGTAAGGACGATAAGATAATATAGTTATATATAACATTAAAATAATTTACTTTAAAAAAATTAACCCAGTTTAAAAATTTTTACGATCCGGAAAAATAAAAAGAAATTAAATAATTAAAGGAAAACGATAAAAACTAATTATTATTTTACGGCAAGATTTATATCCCCCGTTAACAGCAAAAAGAATTTATTAAAAAATTTTACGAAAATCCTTTATATAAATATTAAAAAATATTTAAAATTACTAAACGATTTTAGGAAAAATACGATTTTCCAGAATTTTACCAAACGGTAAAATAAATAATTAAAGATTATAACATTTATAACAAAACTAAAATAACCCGCTATAAGCCGTATAATTTATTATAACCTATAAACATACCTAATAAAATATAAAATACCATAATTTGGAATTTTATTATTAATTTTTTTATATTAAAAAATCTTATTATTAAAATTAAATATAATATAATATAAGTAATTATTAATAAACTTATTAAATATAAGTACTTTTTACCTTTTAAAGGAACCGTAACGGTAAAATAATTAACTTACGTTTTTATTCGATATTATCTCGACAAATACGGAATACCAAAAAAGATTATTTTTAACCGAAATAAGCTTTTTATATCCAAATTCGGTATTAGCTTTTTTAAGCAAATTAATATTAAACTTAAGTTTTTAATAATTTATTACCCCCAAACAAACGGTTAAATAAAACGATTAAATTAAACCTTAAAATAATACTTTCGAAGTTATATTAATTATTAACAGAATAATTAAGTTAAAGTTTTACCGCTTATATAAATAGCTTATAATACGTTCGTTAACGAAAATATAAGCATATTACCTTATACAGCCGTATATAAATATAACGTATTAATTTAACGACTAAAATAATTAATACGTAAAACCTTAATTATTATTATAATAATTTTACGAATAAAAATAATAATTATAAAAATCAAGATAATATAAATCTAACTTTAAATTAAGTTATAATTAATATAATAAAAAATAACCTAATATTATAATAATAAAAAAATTAAAAAACTAATTTTAACGAAAGGAAACAAAATTTACTTATTACGTTAAAAATAAAACGTAACGTTAAATTTTTTTTAAATTAAAACGAAAAAGTCCAGCAATAAACTTAATTTTAAAAAATTTAACCCGTTTAAGGTTAAAAAAGTTATTTTAAAAACTAACTACCGATTATTATTATCTAAAATTATAAAAATATACCTTATATTTCATATTTCCTTATTAAAACTAACCTTAAAAAACGTCCCGTTTAAAAAAAACTTCGAAATCGAAAAGAACGATAATAAATACGAAGTTAAAAAAATACTGGACTTTAAAATGGTTAAAAATAAGATTTAGTACTTAGTTAAATGGATAAATTACTTACTTAAAGATAACATATAAGAACTACTTAAATACTTAACGAATACGATAAGTTTAATTAAAAATTTTCATCGGCAAAATTTTGTCCGATTATCTTTAATACAGTTAAGGTCGTAGGCGATAACGGTTCCCTGCCTAAATCCAAACCTTCGGCATTTTAACCGAAGGAAATAAACGTTTTTATTATAACGTTTATTTCAAAAGCAAGTTACGCTTATTTTGCCTTTATACGACGCTATTTTTTTTTTACCCTTTCCTAATCCTTCCGTTAATTCCGTTCGAATTTTTCCTTCAAAATAATAATAACCTTTTTTTTTAAAATGTTTTATTAAAGGCGTAACCGTTTTAAACGATTAAACAAAGTAATTAAGGTTTTTTCCACCTCGCGCTATTTCTTTTGCAAACGGTTATATTTTTTTTTAATTTTCGTAAAGGAGTTTATTTTTAATACGTTATATACCAAACGTTAATAACGAATATAATAATTATAATTCGGAATATCCATTACGTAAAAATATTTAATTTTTTTAAAATAAATACAGTTCGAATAAAGAATAATATTAAAACTAAATTTTTTAATGGATTTTATATAATTAATACGAGATTCGTATTAGTTAAAACGCGACTTTTTTTTTCTTTTTTCGATTCGATTTATTATAATAAAGTTAGCTAAAAAATTACCCCTTTAACAAAAACGAAAAGGATACTTACGGTTCTTATTTTTGGGATAAAGATTCTTAAAAAGGGGAAATAGTATTACAGTACAGGAACAGGGGTTTTTATCTTGGAGAAAACCAGCCTTTAAAGCTTAACGTAAGCTTTAGGCAGCTAAATTTCGGCAAGGGAAAAATTTAATTTTTCCCGCCAAGAATTAGGTAATTTAAGTAATTTAGATAATTTACCAGATTATATAAATTATATAGATCCCAGACATATTTATTAAATTTCGAGATAAATATATAACGACCGGGTTTTTATATAGATAATACCTATTTTAATTTCGTTTTTTAATTATTAATCTAAGCTTTTAACCAAAGGTAACTGTACCGTTTTTTAGTTAAGGGAAAAGTCCGTAAATTTTTTTAACGAATACCTTATTTATTGTATTATTATTACCTGCAAATCAAGAACCCCCATTTCGGATACTACTTATACTTCCAGGTGGATGTATGACAGGTTCGTTATAAATAACTTATTATATTTCCGTTTTTAAAAAAATAAAGCGAAATAAAAATATAAGGAACGACGTAAGCTTAATTTAAATAAACGTTTCCGAAAAAATAAAATTTTTAATTTTACGTATTATATATATTTTTTACTTTATTTTTATCCGATTTAATTTATTATTTATATTAAAAATAAAAAAATATAATAACTTATTATATTTCCGTTTTTAAAAAAATAAAACGAAATAAAAATATAAAAAATGACGTAAACTTAATTTAAATAAACGTTTTTAAAAAAAATAAAGTTTTTAATTTTATATATTATATATTTTCTTTATTTTATTTTTACCCGATTTAATTTATTATTTATATTAAAAGTAAAAAAATATAATAATTTATTATATTTTCTTTTTTTTAAAAATAAAGTAAAATAAAAAAGTAAGGTAAAAAACGACATAAACTTAATTCGAACAAATATTTCCAAAAAAACAAAATTTTTAATTTTACGTATTTTATATTTTTTTTATATTATTTTTATCCGATTTAATTTATTATTTATATTAAAAGTAAAAAAATATAATAATTTATTATATTTCCGTTTTTAAAATAATAAGTTAAAATAAAAAAGTAAAAAACGATATAAATTTAATTTAAATAAACGTTTCCGAAAAAATAAATTTTTTAATTTTACGTATTATATATTTTTTTACTTTATTTTTATCCGATTTAATTTATTATTTATATTAAAAATAAAAAAATATAATAATTTATTATATTTCTGCTTTTAAAAAAATAAAACGAAATAAAAAGGTAAGGTAAAAAGCGACGTAAGTTTAATTCGAATAAACGTTTCCGAAAAAATAAAATTTTTAATTTTACGTATTATATATTTTATTTTTTTATTTTTATCCGATTTAATTTTTTATTTATATTAAAAATAAAAAAATATAATAATTTATTATATTTTTATTTTTAAAAAAATAAAACGACATAAAAAAATAAAAAACGACGTAAGTTTAATTCGAATAAACGTTTCCGAAAAAATAAGATTTTTAATTTTACGTATTATATAATTTTTTTACCTTATTTTTATCTGATTTAATTTATTATTTATATTAAAAGTAAAAAAATATAATAGCTTATTATATTTTCGTTTTTAAAAAAATAAAACGAAATAAAAAAATAAAATAAAGAACGACGTAAGCTTAATTCGAACAAACGTTTCCGAAGGAACCAAATTTTTAATCTTACGTATTATATATTTTTTTTACCTTATTTTCATCCGATTTAATTTATTATTTATATTAAAGGTAAAAGAATATAATAGCTTATTACATTTCCGTTTTTAAAAAGATAAGGCGAAATAAAAAGATAAGGAGCGACGCAGGCCTGATTCGAACAGACGCTCCCGAAGGAACAAGATTTCTAGTCTTGCGCATTAGACCACTCTGCCACTGCGCCTCTCTATTCTTACGCTTTGGACCGCTCGGGCCACCGCGCTAAGTTGCAAAATTTCGCTAAGTTCTCATTATTTATAATATCGCAGGAATGGACCTCCATTTACCTCCTAAAGCTTCAGGGATCATCCGGAACAACGTTGACCCGTTACGGAGCCCTATATCAATGGATCACCCACACCGTGTGGGATCACCATTCCCTAGCTTCCTAGATATTAGTATATCCATCCCTCAAGAACTGTGCAGCTGCTTCCTAGTAAGTGTAACATATAATATTGGGTAGCCCGCGCGATAAGGCCTCCCTCCATTAGGGCCACGGGGCCCCTGGGGGCCCGCAACAATTCTATATATGAATTATAAACTACTATGTTTATTGAAAGGAATATGTGATTTGTTGCAGAATTATTAAAGCTCAGTATACATTTTTATCTACTCCATTTCCGAGCAGGTCTGATATTCGAGGCTTCTTTAACCGCACCCGCACCTCTTGGAATAGGGGTAAGATGACCTACATCTCTACGTATGCATATATTGTATATTCCGTAGGCCTTTTAAGTTGGTAATTTAATAGGGAATCTGAGGGTACTCACAGTAGCTTGACTGCTCAAAGCGAGTGAGGCTCTATTTGGTGTATGAAATTAGTGTTATTAAATAAGAAGAATAGGAGGCTCGGGGCTTTACGAGGGACGCTGCATCAGTCAGGCCCTAGTGCGGAGCAGAGTAGCTTGCTCTTTTATACATTCATCTGGAGATACGATATATATGCATGTTGGTCCCTTCTGGAATTGCCTCAGTAAAGTCTTTTCTGCTAAACCTTCACATTCAACCCTTTCTCCGCCTTGCATGGCGGCTTGAAGACCAGAGATAGTGTATTTTCTCGTGCAGTTACTTGCATCTCCCGAGTCATACATATATGCGGTCGTTTAATTATTATTTGGACCTAAACAATTCAAGGGTTGTACGGATAGGAGTTCTTCGCTTTTCTTAGTGTTGATACAGCAGGGCAGTAACCTACCGATACCATGATAACGCCATGATTCGTTTAGAACTCCGAGATAGCGAACCGGAAACGATCTTATGAGAGTCGTCATCCTCAGCATGGTGCTGTTGACGGATCGGACCCATCTCTGAGGGTCTCCTGTCGTGGAGTACGAACTTTGCGTCCGGGTACGCAGCAACTAATTCGGGAACGAAGAAGCTCGTAGCGTCGAGCAGAGCCTAAGAAGCCCCTAGTCAGCTACGAAGGGGCAGGGCCTAGGCAACCGGTTGAGGGGGAACAGAGAGGGGAGGACGCGTACAATCATAGTCCGCGAACCATCTGTCGAACTCTCCTTTCCCGTATTTCTTCCCCTCACCATGGTACTTAGCCCTAATCCCGTCGTTTAACACGTTGATATGCGATGCCCCCGTCTCAAAGACGCTTTCCATGCGATATACCTTATATTTCAGTATCTCCAGAGCATGCATCAAGCCCAACGTCCCATTTCTCCAGGAGACAGAGTCATCCAGGCCGTGAACCAAGGAAGATGGCATGGAGTCTGCTTATCGCCCGAAGCTCAAGACAATGACCATCTTATCCTTCACCACCGAAGGCCCAAGGAGACGTTCTATGTAACGGGGCATGATAGAAAAACTATCAGGAGACGTGACAAGCAGCCTACGAGAATAGAGAAATACATCTCCCAGACTTCTCCGAGAGTGATGTCGGCTGGCAGACATGTCTCATCGAACAACCATACGAGTGAGCAGCTCGGTGCCATCGTAACGGTGGCTTGCGATGGCTCGGCCGACGAAAGGAGCTAGCTTCAGGAACTATGTACTGATACTCGCTAAGACATATGGAGATTTCTTATGGACACCTCATCGGTCTGAAGGTGAAGGAAGTCCAATCATCGCACCAAGTTGGTGGAACAAGCGGAGTCCGACCCTTAGCCCCCAGATCTCTTCGGTGCTGAGAATGTGGCCCCGGCATAGCCCAAAATTCCGTGCAATACGAAGCAGACCGCGAGCGCGGCGCAGTGATAAAATAAGGGTGTCCTAGGGCATGGATTGGTTCAAGCATGGCCCTATCAATGCTGTAAAGGAGCAAGAGCGCAGCCGTCCTCATGGCGTGTGATGCATTTGCCGTCACCGTGCTGCAATACCCGACAGGTTCAACTCCAAGGAGGCGACTACGCCACACGCGCGTACATGCCCACGGATAAGATCGAATAAGCAGATCCTCAGAGGCCTGAATTCCTCTTTGACATTATGCACGTCCGCCACCAATATCGAGCTAGAATATGCGAGAATGGGAAGTAAGAATAGGTGTGTTTCGTGATATCATGCCTTGGGGGGCAAGCCACTTAGCGGCTGATGGGAAGTGACTGACACCGGTAAAAGGGTTACGAGCCATGATTGGCTCATAATGGATATTGCACCAACTCTGTCACGCACGACTGCCTAGGTTGTGGTAGGCAGCATTCACAATTTGTTGAGGATGGCGCCCGTTTCTGTCGTTTCTAGCACCGAGAAGCGCTGCCTAACAGTTTATCTGAATAAGCTGAGGCGCCATTGGAGGCTCTCCATGGACGGTAATGGATACAACTCCGGCACGCCGGAAGCTATATGATAATTGATAATTCTTGGCTGAGATAAGAGTTCTCAGCGCTGTTATAAGAACTCGTATGGGGATGTGTGACGATATCTGTACAATGACGAGCTGCTCCCAGCTGGAAGCGGAGTTCAAACTCACTGAGGGCCAATTGATGTCCGAGGCATTGATCAACCAGCTGTTCCGTTGATGAAGAGTCGTATTGGTCAGCCATTGTGGTACGGTAGCCAGTAATCGTTTAAATGGTCTAGGCAATATCCCCGATCATGTTCGGGTAGTCAACGTCAGGATAACAGTACCTGTCAAAATTCGCATATTAATGGGTCTCGGGGCTCGCATGGTAGCTTCGGGCGATTCTTCGTCATGGAAAGGCATCGAAAATCCGGCGAGATGCCCGCTATAAGTAAACCTTTCGTAGTAGAGGCGCAGGCCAGCCCACAACTAGCAATAATGGTGGGACGACCAGAGTGACAAGTTTCGGCTATGACAATGTGGGAGCGGGACCGGACCCCAGCGTAACTTGCTGAGATTCTAGTTTGTAACCACGCGTTCTAGGGGGAAAAATGCGGATGTTATTAATTATACCGATAATAGCCCCGGATCTCCCCGATATACCTGATATCCTGGCGGTCCCGGAACCTCCAGAATCCGGTCATTCGAGCGCCCATTACATCCATTTACATAACTATCCCATTCGACTGGACAACTGTTACCTCCACTTGGGCAACTATTCTATTCGTTCAAGGGCTCTCCCGTCGGCTTATGTCAAGGTACCTAAGTATTTATCGCCGGTTCCAGAGAAGGCCCCCCGAAAAAATGAACCGGAAAGGTTTAATCCGTTCCCCCATGAGTGTTTTTACAAAAATGCCAATGTCATACAGATATAAAATGCGTTATATGTAGCCGCATTTTATTTTTTCGCAGCGTTAGGTCCTACAATCACGGAATGACCTATCATGTTGTTGCTCGATTCCTCTGTTCAAACGAAACATCGTTTCCCCCGATGATGCATAAACCACTTGGCATTATTGGTGGGCTGGTGTGATTTGCTGAGTTGCCTTTTACAAAACTTAGCGAGTCTGACTGACTGAAGATCTCATTGAAGCCCAAGGCTGATGAAACGGCTGTCCGTGCTCAAGACTGGATTCTAGGTGCCTGTGGATTCAAAGGCCCCCCGCAAAAGCTTGGGACATCAACCCCGCCGGCTTGGGCATTTCCCCTGAGCTGCTGCAGGTCTCGATAGGGCTCATGCAGGGGAGAGGGGCGCCCTTACGTTAGTTCATGATACAATTGCGTCGATGGTCTCATAGGTAGCATAACCTGAGAAGAAGCTCATCTTGGCATGTTGTGCGGCCGGTTAAGGATCCGGCTAATTACTCACTAGGTCCCAACAAATAGATATATCCCAGTCGCGTAGATAATTATAAGGCGTGATGCTATTACATCTCCGGGTAAAGCGTTGGAGCTAGCTCAACGGACCCCGGTTCCGGACGCCCGCCAACGCCTTTCCTTCGCAGCACATAACCCAGTCAGTCGAGGGTTGCACTAATCATTTTTAGATATGGAATATGCCTGGCTCTGGATGAAGCCAGTGGCATGGGAGAAGCCTGTCAGCGTTATGTTGGCCTGCATATAACAATTGCCTTCCATTCATCTCCAGGGATGAAACTCTTAAATACTTTTGCCCTTACTTCAAATCCTTTCTCTGTCTTACATAACCTCGTATTCACTCGCCTCTGGACAGGACACCGGTTGCCTTACATTCGCTTCTTCATACCTACCACGACTTTCCCGATACCCCCCCGAGGCCGCTCCATAACCTTAATAAAACCGCAAAAAGAAAGAAAAATGCAGATCAAGACAGTCGTCTTCTCGCTCTTCGCGTCGCTGGCCGCCGCGCAGAGCGTCCAGGAACTCCTCCAGCAGATCCCCAGCTGCGCGATCCCGTGTATCGCGGACGCGTCCCAGGCCATCGGCTGCGCCATCGACGACAACGCGTGCCAGTGTAGAAAGGCGGATGAGCTGACGAGCGAGGCCATCTTCTGCGTCTCCACGGACTGCGAGCCCGAGGATCTGGGCAGTACGTCTTGGACTTCCTTTCCCCGTTTTTCCTTCCTCTGCATCCTTCTCCTCGTTTATCCCCCCCGCGGCTGGCATGGTATGTGCAACTAGATGCTGATGTCTCTGTCTCGATGAACAGCGACCACCGACGTTTCGACCCAGATCTGTCTTCTGATCGCGGAGCAAGCTGGCGGTGATGCTGCGGAATCAGCCGGGCCTAGCGCCACTGCCGCTCGCACCTCAGCCGTCTCTTCGAACATTGACGAGCCCACTGCGACACCTACCAATGAGGGTGAGTCCCAAACGGTCGAAACTCCAGCTGCGGCGGTGCGCGCCGGTGCGGGTATGGGCCTACTGGGTGCTGCCGCTATGGTTGCCTTGGCTCTGTAAAAGCACTTCCTAGGGGTCTGAGCAGCGTATGCACAAGGCTTGGAAAACGAGTGTGTTTGATAGACGCTTTCTATTGGGAGTAATATCGTCGTGGTGCTGGCGGTGGAAGCCACCGGCGGGAATAACTGTCTATTTCTATCCTGTAGCTCTACTAAGAACGCTGTATGTCTATCGACCTGAAATGGCAACTCACATCGCAACCAACCGCTCCCCAAGAATAAATAATAGCACGCGATATGCATTCGAAAGAGGACTCCATGCTGAGCACGTAGATCCTTCAGCCTAGCCCGAAAATCCCCAACGCACCGTCTTCGCCACCGTCGAAAAGACTGTGCATCTCATCTAACGCAGCAAAGTGTTTGGCATACTCCAACCCCTTCTTTAGCTCCTCGTCTGTCCGTCTCCAGTCCCAAGTAGTCGACCCAGCCTCATCCAGGGTACCACCCGTAACGGGCTGTGCCGGCTTCGCCATGCCGTTCTCAGTCGTGACCCAGCCGCCCGGGCGTTCGGGCAGTAACCCACTCGCACCAATGATGATGGCGGGGTGTACCGTCAGGCGTCCGATCTTGAAAACATACTTGCTGACAGCCGTAGCATGGATCTTTTTTTCCCAGTCCTGGGGCTTCCCGTCGCCCTTCCTCGTCGGTCCGAAACTGGCCTCGTCCCAGGACTTCGGGCGCACGGCGCCCTTCTCCACGAAGTGCGTTAAGATGTACAGCCACTTGCGGTCCCAGGCCAGGATGCGAGACCACATCTCGTATTTCGCGTAGGGCTTGATCTCCTTCTTGAATGAACATCCCGTGGCGCCGAGCATGATACCGAGCTTGCCCTTGGCGGGTCTCGAGGGGTCCGCCGGATCCATGACGAGCTTGGTATTGACGTTGTCCGCCGTGATGCGGAGGCCGCGGCTCAGCAGATGGCTGACGAGGTGCGAACGGCTGACGTCGAGATCGGCGAAGTAGGTCGAGTTGGACTTGTGGATGTTGTAGTCGACTTCGAGCAGTGTGACGCGCGATTTAGAGATGACCGGGTGGAAGAGCTTGTCGGGCGTGTGGGAGTGGGATTTCCGGAGGTAGAGGTGGATGATCATGGCGTTCCAGACTCGAATCTTTATGAGAACTTCAGTAAGCAAGACGATGGCTCCATTGGTGGGAGAGGCAATCCTTGTTATGAGGATGTTGACATACAGTCCAAGCCAGTGGTAGACTCTTCCAATTCCACAGCAGGAGAGTTAGTATTGCTATGCGGCTATACTTCCCCGACCCCGTGAAGAAGGCCTTGATGGCCCTCGCCAGATCGAATTTGTACGCCGTATACGCGACGGCGGGTATGAGGGCAGGCAGGGCCACCCGTAAGACCCTCCGGGTTGTCCCGGCGGAAGAGGCCATGGTTACAACGCCGGTGATTTCACTTCGTACGGGCGTGCGGTCTCGTCTCCGAGGATGCCGGCTTTCGACCAGGACTGATAGCTACGATTCGAGACCGAAGTGCGCGAAATAGAAGAACGACAACGACAACCGTCCAGAGGGGAATCACTCTCAGATAACACAGGGCCGTACTCGTACATTGGGAAACGATATTACTGCTCGGCGCAAATGACATTCGCGGGCGCAAGGGGACGACCGAAAACTTAGGGTTAGTAATGAAATTTTTCTAAAAGAGAAAAAAAAAAAATCCCTAAATCAACACGCCCATTCCAGCGATTGCGGGCTCAGCCAAGGGCTGCACGGCGACGATAGTGGAGATCGGGACTGCTTGCGCTTGACTTCTGAAAAGAGACTCAAGAGCCTCAACCGTTGAATCGGTAAGACGCCGGTCGACTAGCGTCGAAACGAGCCGAGGTTACTTCCAGATTCGGCAAGACCGAGATTGACACGATTCAATCATCAATCTGTTGCCTAGGTTAAAAAAAACCCCGTGTTTACTAATCCGACAGCCGGTCTGATAACCTTGAGGTTTACTATTCCATTTTTGCGTATGCAGGCTAGAGCGATCTACGAATCAAAGGGCAGCGCGTTTTACGATGCCTAAAGTTGGGGTACTGTACAAATCGGGTCCACTTAGTTTCCGAACACCCCCCTAAACCATATATCAAATATTCAAAAATCAATATCTCAACAACCACAACAGTTATTAACAATCTGTTTTTTGTATTATATACAGAATTCAGTACTTAATAGGGCCGTACTTATTTTGCCGAAGTAAGCGTAGCCGTTTAGGTATAATTATAGCCAACTTATAAAAAAGATAGGGCTCCAAATCCCGCCATTTTGCCTCGATGGCATATTTTATTTCCGCCGTAAAACGAAACTTATGCTTTTGTTTACTTAATCGTAACTTTAAAATACGTTATATGTTTTTTATTAAAAATAAATTAGGGCTTTGGGGTAATTATATGGTACAAATAATCCTTTAAGCCTTTTTGGTTATGGTAACAAGTTTTTTATGGTAATACCGAATACCATTTTTTTGTAATACGACTTCCGGGCCGTATTTGGCCCTTATACGTTACCAGAATGGAATATAATGGGGTATAAGGATTTTGTCAAGGTACGAATGTTTGTTTATACGGAAGTTCGAATTAAAGGTAATAAAGGGACCTTTTTTAAAACCCATAAAACATTCTTATGCGCTAACGGTAATACGTCCGCTTTTGAACGAGAGCTTTAAATATTTATCGAGGTATTTTTCGTTTTTGCTGCAAGTAACGTATATCGTACGGTTATCATATCCGACTTCGAAGGTAACTTCGTCCGATTAATACCATAGCATCCAAGTAACGTCTTTATAAGTAACGTAAAACGTCCGGCGTTTTTTTTTATTTTTTTATAAAACTTAAGGTTTGCGTCGAATTTTACGCCGGGTTTTGCTAATTAGTTTAAGGACGTAACGGACCGTATTTTTACATAACTGGATTCCGGATTTGCTTGGTATTTTTAGGGCTTCGAAAGGAACGCGACGTTTTTTAACGGCAGCCCGTATAAGTTTTCGAACTGTCCGGCCCGTTACTTTAATGGGCTAGCCAGGCCTAGGTCTCGATTCGAAGGTAACGGGACGTCCGGCGGCTTTATGTTTTTTATAGCGGTGGATAATGTTATGAACCGTTAATTTTGGGACATTTTTAAGGCGTGCAATCTCCGAATACGTATAACGGGCGCGATATAAGGCCCAAATGGCTGCACGTTTGGTCGCAGGTAATTCGCGCCTTTTAGTTTTAGGTTGGTTAGCTATTGGAATAAATACGGTTATGTTTTATTGCCCAAATGGTCCATACAAAATAGGTGGTAATGATGGGAAATATGGCATTTAGGGGCTAAGTGCGGGGGAAATTCGTCCGGAAACTAAGTGGACCCGATTTGTACATTATTGGGGTTCTGGTGGTTGCGTTCGTTATTGGCGAAAGGCATCCCAAATCAGCCCCTGAGAACCGAAGCAGAGCGCCAAGTGTCTAGCGATATGGATAGCTATCGTCCAAAGGCGCAAAGACAGGGGTAGATGTTGCTGCATGTGATTTTCCATATCGTCTGGTTCGTATTGGTTTAATGCTTCGGTCTGTTGACTTATTAGCCATAAATTTCGATTCATATGCCCTAACTGGCTAGTTCGGACCACCTAGCCCTCTACGTGTTCTTGGAAACGTAGTGCGGATATCCGTCACCAACAGAAGCGAGTTTGGTCAGGAGTCTCGATCTCCTCCAACTCCGCATCAGTGAACTTGACGGTCCTATCGTTCTCGCTGACACGCTCCGCAGTTGTGGCGCAGGGGATCTGGAGGGTAGTCTGCAGGCCCGGGAGTTTCTCGCAGCTCTTTATCCATGAGATGGCGAACTGGGCCGCGGCGCACCTCTTCCTCGCTGCCAGCTCCTGGACCTGGTTCACTAGCTCGAGGCTGATCTCAAAATTGCTCGGGCTGACAGCGAGGCATTCTCTACAGCATGCTAGGGACGTCCTCTACTGACTTGAACCAGCCTCCCAGCATTTCACTGCGCGAGTCGGCCACCATGGGGATACCGTACTGCGCGTACGCTGCCGTTACGCAGTCACCCGGCACTTCGGTGCTCATAAGTAAGGGTTCCGCCACGACGAAGGCGACATTGACGTGCTTGACGGCCTCGTGGATCAATATCAGCCGCGTGCAGAGTCCCCTGAGGGTTACGTTGATAAGTGACACTGGTAATAACGCAACCAGGCTTATGATTATTATATTTTATGTCAGCAGTTACAGTGATCAAATGCAGGAATCTGGCGTAACTCTCTGTATGTTCTCTAATGGTATTCTAGGAATGGACTAATCTAGTCCGTGGGCAATCGCCCTTATATATATGATTGGGTGACAAAGGATCATCAGTGGATAAAGGCTATTCCAGGCAGCAGAATGCTGCCTGGCCCATAAAGCCTGGGCCATAAAGCCTACCAGCCGGCAACACCTGAAAGTACCAATTACCGATATGCCCTTTTACGTTAAGTAATTATAATTAAAAAATCCGAAAAGTTTAAAATTAAATCCAAAATAATTAATTTATATGGGAATTAAATTTTAATTTTTATATATTAATTTTAAAAAAAAATTTATATATTAATTATTATATTAATTATCCGGCCTTTTTATTTTATTAAGTTATTACGTTATTCCGGATTATAAGGCTTATTTTTTTTAAATTTTCCGGATCCGTTTTATTATTATTTTAATTTAATATAAAAAAACGTTAATTTTTATAAATTTTTTACGTTATAAATTTTTTATTTTTAAATAAACGTTTTAATTTTTATTAATAAATTAATAAATAATTAAAGTTATTATTTTTTAAATTTTTTTATTTTCGGGCGGTTAAAAAATAAAAGTTTTAATCCGGCAGGTTTAAAAATATTTATTAATTATAAATTATATATCGTATTTAATTATTACCGGATCGTTAAATTTTAATTTAATACGTAAATTAAAAAAAATTAAAAACTTAAAAATTATTAAATAAATAAATATTTTCGGATAATTAAAAAAAAATACCGTAATTATTATTATTTATAACGAAAAATAATTTTAATAAAAACCTTTTTTTTCCGTATAAAAAAAATTTAACGAAATTATTTTTTTACTTATTATTTTAATTAAATCTTAAATATTTTTCGATTTATTTTATATTTTTTTAAATTTTAAATTCCGTATAAACGGTTTAAAATCCGTTTTGTTAAATAATTTCGTAAATTTCTTTATAAGATTTTTTTTATTTTTTACGTATTCGAAATTAATATTTATTTTTTATTTTTTAACGTACGTAATAATATTTAATTTTAATATAACGTTTTTTTTTATAATATTTACGTTTTTTTTATTTACTTAAATATATCCGTATTATTTTTTAAAATAAAAATAAAATTTTTAAATATAAACCTTAATTTTATTAAAAAGTTCTTAATTTTTATTACTTTAATTATAACCGTTTTTATTTTTACGTATTTTATTTCCGTAATATATTTCGTAATAACGTTTTATAACTTTAAAATTTAAAATATAAACGTTTTAATTATAAAAAATATATACTTTATTATAAATTTTATTAATTTGTAATTATTTATAAAGTTTATATTTATTATTCCGAATAATTTTAAGTTATTATATTTTTGGTACGGATAATTTTATTTTAATTTTTTGTATTAAAAAAATAAATTTACCGTACTGTTTAAATAACGTAATAATTTTTTAATATATTTTTGGTATTTAAATAACGGATTATTTATAAATTTAAGTTAAATTAAATTTATAAACGTTATATTTAATTTGTTAATATAATTTAAAAAATTTAATTTTTTTATTAAACTTATATATTCGAATATATCTTTTTTATTAATTTTACCTTTAAGTTATATTATATGCTTTAAATAATTTTTAATATATAACGTAAGTTTTTTTTATATTTCGTTTAGTTTAATTAATTTTAACGATTTTTTAATATATTATTATTAATTTAATTTAATATTACCAATCGGTAAAAAACGGATAATTTATATATTTAGGTATTAATTTACGTTTTTTAAGTTTTTAATAAAAACGTTTTTAGCGATTCTTTAATAATATTTTTAAATTATTATTTATTAATTCCGAAAAGGAAAACGTTATTAACGTATAAGGTAATAACGTACCCCGTTTTGGGGTTATAATAAATTATATTATCCGAAATTAATAAGTAAAAATCTAGTTTTATAAATATTTCTTTAACTTTTTTTTATTAAATAATTTCGATTTATTTTAGGCCCTATAAAGGGTTTATTAGTTTGATAATTTTTTAAAGAAAAAACCGGTACGTTTTTTTATCCTTTAAGTACGTATCGAAATATTTTTTTAATATCGGAAATTGCTTTATATAAATATTTTTTTTAACTTACCGTTTAAGTACGTAACGATAAAATTGATCTGGAATATATATTAATTTAAATAAGTAACTAAGTGTAACGAACCTGTTATACATCCACCTGGAGGTATAAGCAGTATCCGAAATGGGGTTCTTGATTTGCAGGTAACAATAACATAATAAATAAGGTGTTCGTTAAAAAGATTTGCGGACTTTTATTTTACTAAAGAACGGTATAATTATTTCTGGTTAAAAGCTTAAATTGATAACTAAAAAGCGAAATTAAATAAGTGCTATTTATATAAAAAACTAATCGTTATATATCCATCTTAAATTTTAATAAATATGCCTGGGATCTATATAATTTATATAATCTGGCACATTACTTAGATTACCTAAATTATTTAGTTTTTAGCGGGAAAAGTTAAACTTTTTCCTTTTTCGAGGTTTAGCCGCCTGGAACTTACGCTAAGCTCCAAAAGTTGGTTTCTTTAAAATAGGAACCCTTATTTTTATACAATAACATTTTTTTTCCAAAGATTTTTATCTTAAAGATAAAAACCATAAGTAACCTTTTTGTTTTATTAAAGGGGTAATTTTTTAACTAACTTTATCATAATAAATCGAATTAAAAAAAGAAAAAAAAGCCGCGTTAAAATTAATACGAATTCCGTATTAATCGCGTAAAGTTTATTAAAAAATGGTTTAAAAATTATCGCCTATTCGAACTATATTTATTTTAAAGAAACCAAATATTTTTACGTAATAAATATTCCGAATTATAACTGTTATATTCGTTATTAACGTTTAATATATAACGTATTAAAAATAAACTTCTTAATAAAGATTAAAAAGGAATATAATTATTTATAAAAAAAATAACGTAAGGTAAAAAAGGCCTTAATTACTTTATTTAATTATTTAAAACGATTACGCTTTTAATAAAATATTTTTAAAAAAAAGGCTATCGTTATTTTAAAAAAAGGATTTAAGCGGAATTAACGAAAAGATTAAGGAAAAAAAAATAACGTCGTATAAAGGCGGAATAAGCATAATTTATTTTTCAGATAAATGCCGTAATAAAGGCGTTTATTTCTTTCGGGTAAAACGCCGAAAGTTTAGATTTAAGCGGGGGACCGTTATCGCCTACGACCTTAGCTATATTAAAAACGGTCGGTTAGGATTTTGTCGGTAAAAATCTTTAATTAGGTTTATCGTATTCGTTAGGTATTTAAATGGTTTTTATATATTATCTTTAAGTAAGTAATTTATTTATTTAATTAAGTACTAAATTTTGTTTTTAATTATTTTAAAATTTAATATTTTTTGGATTTCGTATTTATTATTATTTTTTTCGATTTTAAAGTTTTTTTTAAACGGAACGTTTTTTAAGGTTAATTTTAATAAGAAAATATGGAATATAAGATATATTTTTATGGTTTTAGATAATAATAATTTGTAGTTAATTTTTAAAATAACTTTTTTAATCTTAAACGGACCAAATTTTTTAAAATTAAGCTTATCGTTAGGCCTTTTTATCTTAATTTAAGAAAAATTTAACGTTATATTTTATTTTTAACGTAATAAGTAAACTTTATTTCTTTTCGTTAAAATTGGTCCCTTAATTCTTTTCTTATTATAATATTAAGCCATTTTTTATTATAAAAACTATAATTTAATTTAAAATCGGATTTATATTATTTTAATTTTTATTACCATTATTTTTATTCGTAAAGCTATTATAATAATAACTAATACTTTACGTACTAACTGCTTTAATTGTTAAGTTGTTACGTTATATCCATATATAGCTATATATAATAATATGCCCATATCCTCGTTAACGGACGTATTATAAACTATTTATATAAGTAATAAAAATTTAACTTAATTATTTTATTAATAATTAACGTAACTCCGAAAATATTATTTTAAGGTCTGGTTTAATCGTTCCGTTTAATTATTTATTTAAGGGTAATAAATTATTAAAAACTTAAGCTTAATACCGATTTATTTAAAAAAGCTAGTACCGAATTTGGATATAAAAAATTTATTTCGATTAAAAACGATTTTTTTTGGTATTCCGTATTTATCGTAATAATATCGAATAAAGGCGTAAATTAGCTATTTTACCGTTACGGTTCCTTTAAAAGGTAAAAAGTATTTATATTTAATAAGTTTGTCGATAATTATTTATATTATATTATAATTACTTCCGGTAACGGGATTTTTTGATATAAAAAAATTAATAATAAAATTTTAAATTATAATATTTCATATTTTATTAAGTATATCAATAAGTTATAATAAGTTATATAATTTATGGCAGGTTACTTTTACCTTATTATAAATATTATAATTTTTAATAACTTATTTAACCGTTTAGTAAAGTTTTAGGAAATCGTATTTTTTAAAAATCGTTTAATAGTTTTGAATATTTTTTAATATCCGTATAAAGGATTTTCGTAAAAATTTTTAACGAATTTTTTTTGTTATTAACGGGGAATATAAATTTTGACGTAAAATAATAGCTGGTTTTTGTTATTTTCCTTTAGTTATTTAAACTTTTTTTATTTTTTTAAGTCGTAAAAGTTTTTATATTAAATTAATTCCTTTAAAATGGGTTATTTTAAAATTATATATAACTATATTATCCTATTATTGTTACGATATAATACCTATATATATCGTTTGGAAATTTTTAAGTCGGAATTTTTTTTCCGTTTAAACTATCCGTTTAAATATTTTCCTTTTCTTTAATATAATAAATCTTAAAATTAAACGTAAATAAAAAAACTATCTAATTTTTATAACGTTTATTTAATTTAATAATTATTATAAATTAAATAAAATTTTTATAATTTAAATAAATATTAAATAATTCCTTAATTCCGTTAAAAAATAGCTTTTATTTTTTAAGTACTAAAATAATTATTAACAATTTTTTATCGTAAATAAAATATTTAAGTTTTGTATTTTTGAATGGTTTAAAAAACTATGCCATTAAATACCATTTTCCGTTATTTTTTAATTATTTTAGCATTATTTTAAGGGCGTAATCCGAAACGTTTATTTTAAATCGTTTTTTTTTGTTATAGTTTGGTAACTTAATTACCGGGGCGTTAATAATTTTATCCTTAATTTATTAAAAAGCTTTTTTTATTTCGTTTAAAAATTCGAATTCTTTTTTAACGTGCTTTTTGGTAATAAGCTTAATTAAGGGATTAACAAGTTTGCTGTAATCTTAAACCAAGGGTTATACGTAACCAGTAAATCCCAAAAATTAACGAATATCCGTAATAATAATTTTGTTAAAAATCGGCCAGTTTTTAACGGCTTTTAATTTAGAATCCTAGATTTAAATTTATCCTAGGGTAATAATAAAGCCTAAAAAGTTTAGCTTTTAAGTATGCCAAACGTTTTTTTTAAAGCTTCCAGCATTTAAGCGATATATTTTTTATACTTTTTTAAAGTTTTTAAGTAAATAAAAATATCGTCCAAATTAACGAAAACGAATTTATTTAAAAATTTCCGTAAAATAATAATAAGTATATATTAAAAGCTAACTGGGGTATTAGTTAGCCTTTATAACATAACCTTATATTCGTAATATCCATAAATGGTTATAAAGGCAGTTTTTTATTTTTCGTTTTTAATTATTCGAATCAGGTAATAATTAGTTAATAGGTTTAAAATTATAAATTATTTAATTTTATTAATATTTTCTTTTATGGTATTTATTAATGTTAAAAAATATTCATTTTTAACGGTAATATTATTTAGTTATTAATAATTATATACTCGTCGATATATAAAGTTTCCATCTTTATCGATCCTAATTTTGCCATTTTTTATCTTAAATACTATTATAATTAAATACCTTATAAATAACTTAAATTCTTAAATATACCCTTTTTTAAGGTTTCGTTAAAAACTTTTCTAAAAAATTTTAACCTTTTTAGGATTTATATAATAAATTTAATAAAGTTTTAAATAATATCTTTTTTAATAAAAATTTTATAATCTTATTAATTATAATTAAGTAATTTTTTTCAAATTCGTTTTTTAAATAATTTTTTAAATTATCGGTATTTAAAAAATATTATTAATATTAAGTTAGAAACTTTAATTTCCTTAATTATATAACAGATTTCATAAAAAAAATTTTAAAATTATTTTATAAAAATATTTATTTTCTTTAATTAATTCGTAAATTACTGGATCGGAACTACGGTATTTCTAAAATAATATCGTATCCTAAAATATTAGCGATATCGAAAATAATCCGTTTTAAATATCTTTATATTAAAACATCGAATTTTTTTATCTTTCGAAGGATTTAACCGTTATTATAAATAAATAAACTTTTATTTATTATTCGTAACTTATAAAATTATTATTTATATTTTTAAAAGATCCGGTATCTTTCGGCTACCTTAGGAAAAATAAAATTTCCTTTTATTCCGAAATCGATTATAACGTTAAATATTTTATTTCCGTAATAAAAAAGGATCTTAATTTAACTCCGTATTTCTTTCTTTACTTTATATAAAATCTTATATATAAAGGTTCCTTAATACCTTACTTTCGAAGACCTCCGTAATTTTTTGATTAATACGTCCTGGGGGTTAAAAAACGTTTCCATTTACGCGCCTTCCTAACTGCATATTTGGTACAATAATCATCCATACATTTAAACCATTTCCTATTACCATATTAATATTTAAAGATAACTATTTTCTTTTAACTTTTCTTTAAATCTTATATTTCGCGAATTATAAGGTTAAAAAGGTAAACCTCCGAAAGGGACATTTCCATAATTAAGAAATCGTATTTATCGCAAGGTATTAGCGCGTAATATAAATATCCTTACGTTATAACCTTTTAACTTTGCTTTAATTTAAAATATAAGTAACAAAACTTAAGGTAATCTGGCCATTAAGGTATTTTTATGCATCTATACTTATCGTTTAATTTTATAAACGTTTCCTTATTATATTTTGGCCAAAAATTATTATCCTTTTTAGTTCGTTAATGGATAAGGTAATTATAATTATAATAAGCAATAAAATATAAAAGCCTATAATTATTTACCGCAGGTTTTGGATATATTATATATTCCGGAAAAATATAATACTTAAGGGATAATTATTTAAAGTTACCGAAACTTTTTTATAATTAACCGTTTTGGTCATATATCTTACATTCTTATATATCGAAATAACAAATATATCCTAACATAATGGTTACCCTAAAGCTAATTTGTCCTGGATAATATTTGCAAACTTTAGCCGTAATATTTTTACAAATAATATAATTTTCATAATCTGGATCGTTATCTTTAACCTTATTAGTCGTAATAATTATAAATTCCTAATTAGCGAAAATAACGTTTATTTCCTTTTTATCCTTTTTCTTATTATCTATATTTTATTCGGCCGCGCGGATTTTTTTTTTGGGTTAAAAAATCTTATCCCTTTAAAATTTTTTTTGGAGATTTCCCTTTTTTACTAAAAAGTAATATTCGTTCTTAAAATAACCCTTTTTACCATAATTAAAATACTTAATTTTAAACTTATCTTTTTTAAATTCCGTTAAAATAATATTAATTTTCTTTTAAAATCTGTCCTTTATTTTCTTTCTGTTATTAAAACGTTTATCGTTACTTCGTTTATTAGTATCTTTTTTTTAAGGTATCGATTAAAAATACGTCGGTCGGTAATAATAACTTTATTTATATAATTTTTAAAGGGGCTTATTTTAAGTACCTTAAATATTTTATCCTTAACTTATTTCTTTAGGCCGTTATAATAAGGGAAAAATAATATATCCTAAAAAAATTTAAAAATGGCCGCAAACCGGTTAAATTCGGTCGTATATTTTACCGTTAAAATAATTTGCTTAAATCTATATATTTATTTAACCGCGTATTATTATTTATCCATATTTTCGTATAAAATTTATAGCCGTTTTTTAAAGTTATCGTAACTATTAAAAATATAATTAATAATATTTAGTTAATCGTTAAAAGATTTTATTAAATAATCCTTAAAAATGGATTCGAATTAATCGAATATTTTTCCAGCAAATAATTAAAATATAATTATTACCTTTTGATAATTTTTTATTAAAAAACTTTTATACCATCTAAGGTATAATTTAACCTTAATTAGAAATCTTTTTACGTCGGTAATCCTATTATAAGGTTTAAAAACGATTAATTTATAATCTTTAATATCGGGTATTTTATGGTAGGTAGGAAAAAGTAAAGTTCCTTTTTAATTTCATCCAAATAAGGGAAAAGTTAAAGTTTTTAGACGGGGGGTAGTTCCAAAAAAAATGCAAAAGGTTTTTTTTCTAAGTTGCTGGATAAATTTAACATTTTTTTTTAAATTTATAACTTCTTTAGCTATAAGGTCCAATCGCTTATCGATTATAACCTCCTTTTCCTTCCCTTTCTTAAATTTTATTTTTAATTCCTTTTTTTTTTGGTCGGATTTTTTAACCTGGACCTTAATAATTTCCTTTATCTCTTTAAGGGCAGGGGTAAATTATTATTAAAAAAAAAAGGATTTTTTTAGGCCCTTAATTTTAATAATTATTAACGCCATATTATCGATTAATTAAAGGACTTTTTTAATTAAAGATAAATTATTTAATTTAATTATTAATCCTTTATTAATTAATAATAAAAATCGAATATGTTATTTATTTACTAAACGTCGTTTTATAATATTATTTTTATTAAATTCAAAAAAATTTATGTCCGATTAAGCCTTAAATTATTCGTTAATTATTAATTAAAAAATTATTAAAATATAATAAACTTATTATATATTTACTTAAAGGTATAAATAATATCCGAAATAAGGTTTTTAATTTGTAAATAATAATAATATAATAAATAAAATATTCGTTAAAAAAATTTACAAACTTTTCTTTTATTAAAAAATAATATAATTATTTTTAATCAAAAGTTTAAATTAATAATTAAAGAACGAAATTAAATAAGTACTATTTATATAAAAAACCGATTATTTTATATCTATCTTAGATTTTAATAAGTATGCCTGGGATTTATGTGATTTATGTAATCTGGCAGATTACCTAGATTATTTAGATTACTTAGTTCTTGGCGGGAAAAGCTAAGCTTTTTTTTCTTCCGAGGTTTAGCCGTCTGGAGCCTGCGCCAGGCTCCAAAGGCTGGTTTCTCCAAGACAGGAACCCCTGTTCCTGTACTGTAACATTAAGACCGTTAGGATTTTTTAATACATAATTTTTACAGTATTCGTTACGGTTTTGTTATAAATATTTTTTCGTTATATAAAATTTTTCGCGTAAATATATACTTTATACTTATTTAGTTCTTTTATAAACGTATGTTTTTTTCTTAATACTTATTTGGTATTAATAAGGTACCCGTAAGTTCTTTCGTTAAAGGGCGTAAATTTGAAAGTTTTACGCGAAAGGTTTTTTTTAATTTCCGTAAAAATTGCTTTAAGCTATATTTTTCGTTTTGGGCCTTTTATAGCTTCCTTTAATAACGGGTTATCGTCCGTTATTATAAATAGCTTGTAGGTAGTAGATAATTTGCCTAGGTTAATTTTTTTAAGTCCTTAAAAATGTTATCGTATTTATCCTTTAGCATATTGGCCATTTGCTGGTACTTATAAATGTTCCGGATAGCTTGTTCTATATTGCCATGGCCTTTAAAGAAGTTTTTATCGTTTTTATTCGTTAATGGGTTGTTAAAGATGCTATCGTACTTATCCTTCAGCATATTGGCCATTTGCTGGTACTTATAAATGTTCCGGACAGCCTGCTTTATATCGCCATGGCCTCCAAAAAAATTCTTATTATTTTTATTCGTTAATGGGTTGAAATTAAAGGTATGTAGGCCTTTATCGCCCTTTTGTATCAAAGTTAGCTTTAGTTTGCTTATTAGTTTAGGGGCTTTATCCGGGGCCTCCAGGATGTATAGCTTGGGGACTGTTTTTTTCGGGCGTTCCCTTTTTCGCTTAATTTGCTTAATTTCCTTGTCCGTATCGTTTTTTAAAATAACGGTATTATCCTTATTTTTTATTCCGATACCTTTCTGCTTTTAACGGTGCCTTAGACGTTTTTGTATAGGTTATGGAAGCGATCGAATAATATTTTTAAGGTCAGAAGGTTTTCTTAGTTTTTCTAGGTTCTCGTAAACTGTAATATGTGGTATTATAAGTAATTTACCGCCTTTTAAAAACCATACCTTATAATTGTAAGTCCCTAAATAACCTAACAGCATTTTCTTAGCTTTTTGCGCTATTAATTTTTTTGATTTAATTTTGTAGTTTTTATTTATTAGGATTATATATTTGCTGCCGAGGATTTAAAGATGGTTATTATTAGGTTTATATAGTTTTTTAGGGTTAAATACGTTTTTGAAATATTCGATTAGTATTATATTTTTTATTATAAATTATTTAATTCTGTTAATTATATGCGTTATAGTTTTTATTATTAGGTCCCAGAAGTATATCGGGATTTTTATTTGTACGGAAATTATACGCGTTTCGTTTTATAAAAACTCGATACTTTTTTCTGTAATTCCGTTTTGGTATTAATTATAAAAGCTGGAAATTATTAATTTAATGTTTTCGATTGTGTAAAACTTTTTAATTATGCTTATACCGAATTTTTTACCGTTATTTAAGCGTAAGGTTTATATTTTTTTGCTTTTAATCGCTTTTAGGCGTTTAATTATCTGCGTAATATATATGTATAAGTTTTGTTATATTTCGTTTTTAGTTTTAAACGAATAATATTTTTTATAGCGCGAAAGATCGTTTGTAATAAAACCGAAATAGGTCTTGTTTTCGATGCTAACGGGTTTTATTGCGCTTATATCGTACCAAATAATTTTTTTATATATTACCCCCGTTTTTAAAGGTTTATAAATAGGGTTTTCCGTATTTTTATTTCGTTAAGATTCAGGTTTATTCCCGTAAACTTTTTGATAATTTAAATTAATCGTTTTATACTGGGGTGGGAAAACGGCGGTATTAAAGGATAAATTTTTTTTTCGTCCGTTATACGGATTTTGTTACCTTTAAAGACGTTTACGAATACCTTTTTTAAGTTACCGTCGTTATTTTTACCGAATGCTTTTTTTAACGCGTATTCTTATTGATAATTTTTATTATTTGCGTATTCCGGCGCTTAAATAATAGGTTCCGGTTTTTATAAAACTATAAAAAAAAACCTTTTTAAGGTACGTTAATAACTATTAACTGGGACTTATTAAGGTTTATTAAGATATTCCGATTTAAGTAACTTTCTTTTTTGTAATATATTTCCTTAAAGAATATTTTTAAGGGGAAATTGTTAATATGTAACGTATATTTTACCGTAATTTTGTTATTTTTTTACGGAAACCTTTTAGGGGTTATTTTATTATCCTAATAAAAATAGTTATTATAAATCTTATATTTATTATAATATGGACGCTTTTGGACCTAATATCTAATACGGTATTTTTTCGAAGTTTATGATATTGTTCGTAATGTTAATATTCGTTTTTAAATCCTAAAGCAACTTATTTCTGTTACCTTTTATAAAGAAGTGGACGTATAAAAATATAGCATTTCTTATAGCAATTACTTTAAGGCATTTAACTGCTATAGCTTTAGGGTACTTAATTATTATAGTTATTATAATTACCTTTTAAATTGTTATGTTAGCACTTTTTGTAACGGTTATTTTAAGGCTTTCGGTTACTATAGTTTTAATGCAGTTAGTTATTATAACTTTAGCGCCCTTAACGCTTTTAGCTATTACAGCTAGCTCTTAAATTATTTTATTATATTATTATATAAGGTTTTAAAACTGTTATTTATTAATATCGGCGCTAAATATTTCTTTATTAAAACGGTATAAATTTTTTAGGCCTTTAAGGATAAATTGTTCTTTATCTTGGCCATTATTACGGGCCTTTTAAAAGCTGTTATATTAGTTATGGTTATTTTTTTAACGTTAACGTTATTTTCCTTTTTTTTTACCTTTTTTTTCTTTTTGCGGCTTAGGGCAGTTTTTTGCTAAATATCCGTATTTGCCATAATTAAAATAAAACGGTTTTTTATTTTTATTTTATGTGGGTTTATTATTTCGGAAATTGTTATTATTTTTCTTACCTTTATTTTTTTAAGCGTTATAAAACTTCCCGTTTTTTTATTATTATTAATACGGTTATGGAATTCGTTATTAAAGTCGTCGATTAGTTATTAGAAAAAGTAATCAGTTTATTTAAGTACTGATTATATCGTTTTATACTAGCTGCCAGCGCGGTTTTTTATAATAGTAAGAAATATCGTAATATACTTTTCGATTTTAAGCTTTATATTATAGCCTTTTATTTTTTGTAAAAGTTTCTGAAATTTAGTAGTAAACTGTATAAAGTTTTTTCTGTTATATATAATTTTGCTAAATTTTTTTAAAGGGACCTTTACCGGGCTTTATTTGTTATTATATAAGTTTTCCGTAAGATCCTTAATATTTTTATTCCTTTTGTAATATTTATAATTAATTTAAAAAGCGCCTTTTTATATATTTTAATAATAACTTTTATAAAACGTAATTAATTAATTTATTTTAATTTTATATTAATTTTATAATTAATTTCCTTAAGTATAAGATTTAAAATATTACTTTAAAGTTCCTAATTAGCTTAACCTGCTAGGTAAATTTTTTTATTTAAGGAAAAATTAAAACGTTTTTAACGAAACTTTAAGTTATTATTAAATTTTTTAAAATTCTTTTTCCGTTTCTTTAAGCGGATACTTAATTTGCTTAAGCCGTTTAAATTATTAAAGGAATTATAATATTCTTTCCGTCGTTTCGAAAAGTTATTAAATAAGTTAAAAAAAAAGGATAAAAATAAGGAATTATTTAAATTATTAAAATTTTTATGTACTATTTTTTTCCTTAAACGGTATTTTTATTTTTTTATTTTTTTTATTTTTTTAGTATGTTAATTTTTTCTATAACGGTTTTTTTATTACGACGGATACTATAATAGGTATTATTTTCAAATTACTTGCCCGAATTATAAATTAAACGTTTTTAATTATTTTTATATTTATATTTTGTAAATTTTTAAATTTCGCGATATTTTATTTCCGAATAAATTTAAAAATTTCGTTATTATATCGTTTAATTATATTATTATTTTATTAATTTTTTAATTTTAAAACCTTATATTTTTAATTTTATCCTTAATTTTTTAATATTTATTTTCCCGTATTTTAACGTTTTATTTAATATTATTTAAATTAATACTTAAGGACGTATAAAGTTTATCTAAATTTGTTTTGGTATATTATTTTTAAATAGGAGTTTTAAATTTATTTGTTTTTAATCGTTATTATTAAGGTAATAAATTATTTCTTATTAAAGATAACTTTTATTTTTCCTTTTATTTTTTTTCGTTATAAAACTTTTCGTTTTAAAAAAATTTTTAATTAAAAGGTCCGGATTAAAAAAAAGGAAAAAGGTTATCGTTTAAGTATTTCCGGTTTTTAAAAATAAAGTTATTATCGGATAAATTATTAATTTATTTATTAAAATATTTTTTAAAAAAATTATGTTTATTTGTTATAATTAATTGCTAAATTTTTTTTTAAAAATCGTTAATTAAATAATCTTTTTTTTTAATTTTTTTTTTTTCGTTAACTTAATTATTAATTTATAATTAATTATTTCGTATAACGTATTATAATTATTAATTAACCAAAAAATGTTATTATATTAATAGTTACAGTAATTAAATGCAAAAATCTGGCATAATTTTCTGTATATTTTTTAATGGTATTTTAGGAACGGACTAATTTAGTCCGTAGGTAATCGCCCTTATATATACGATTGGGTAACAAAGGATTATTAGTGGACAAAGGCTGTCCCAGGCAGCAGAATGCTGCCTGGCCCACAAAGCCTGGGCCATAAAGCCCACCAGCCGGCAACACCTGAAAGCACCAATTGCCGACATTTTACTAAGAATTAGGTGTACCGTTTTAAAATTTTATAACAGTGAAATAGTTAGGAAACGATAATCCTACTTAATATGGGCGATTCATTAATATAAAGCTTTAGGGTTCCGGAAGAAAATCACCTTTTTCTGGAAGACGTTTGTAAAATAGGGGCCCCTTTTCCGTAATAATATACGGTAGTTAAAATAAACTTAAACGGAAAATAATGTTACGAGCCCAAAATTATTTTACCTTATTAAATTATCGAAAAAGGTTAATTGAGTCATAGCCCGCCATATTTTTTATTTTACTTATACGCTGAACCGCTTCTAAATAGTAACGGTAACCTTGTATACACCTTCTTGCGAGGCAGTTATGCGGCACCGCACCGAAGTCGAGCCAAGTTTTGGTCTTGGACGCGGGGCGTCCCCAGATATCCAGCGCTCGGGATCGACGACATCGGGATTGGGGTAAACATCCGTGCCGTGTAGAGCTGGGCAGTAGGAGGGTATGATCATGGAGCCCTTGGGGAGGATGTAGTTGGGCGTGAGAGGGAGGTTCTTTGTTGCAAGGTAGGGAGCGAAGACGACGGGTGGTCTGCGGCGGAGGAGCTCTTTGATGGCTGCGCTCCTGCAGGTGAGCGACTCCAACATAGGGAGGTCGAAGCGTTTGCTCGTATCACCACCCCGCGCGGCCGGTTTCTCTTCTCGCAATGGATCGAGTGCATCGGGCCGCTGGGCGAGGACTTGGAAAAGCCAAGTTGTGGCACCGCTGGACGTATCCTGAGACGCAATGAGAAGGCGAACAGTGTCTCTTCAATCTCCTCATTCGTGAATTCTCGGACTAGATTCGTTGGTTTCTTTACGTCCGTCTCCCCCGCGGCGATCCTCTCGCGGTATCGCTTGGACTTCATCATGCGGAGCACCCAATATCCACGACCCACTTGGGCGTCGCCCCAGTCGTCAGGCGTGCCTTGCATGCAACCGCACATTTCGCGAACTCGACATGGATAGCATTGGCCGTCCGCTTCCCTAACCAGGGCTTGGGTGAACGGAATGTACATCGACAAAGGAACATTGGCCAGTTCAAGAGCGGCAGTAGCAAGGTAGTCGGCAGCGATCTTCCTGACCGCGTCCCGGGATATGTAGCCACCGAAGAAGGTGCGGCAAGAAAGCGTACAGTTTATCTCGCGGAACATGGACATGAACGCTAGTGGCCGTCTCTGATTCGCCTTGCTGGCGGCAACGAACTTGTCAAAGTAGTCGGTCAACACCTTCTCTTGGACCGTGAGGTAGGTGGCCATAGCCTTGTTAGTAAACAGGGGAGTCTATCCCCCCTCCCCCCCCCCCGGGGTACTCGGCGTAGACTTGCGCTGAAGGAAAACTCCATTTTTGTTGCGTAAAATGTCTTTTGAAATCGGCACTATGCACCGCTCCGCGTATGAGGGCAACTTGAAACCTTGTAGGCAAGATCTCGGTCAGAGGCAAGGACGGCGAATCTGCAATGTAAGATGTGAGCAAGGGCGCTTGTACAGGATTGCTGAGTTCTGACGCGATGACAATGGACGAGAGCACATACTCGTGGAAGGGGGATACGCAGCTGAGGGGTTCACTCACCCACTGTGCAAGATATGCTTCGAAGTTTTGAGAGGAACGGGCTCATGAGCGGAATCTTGAACGCAGGTCCAGCAATGGAACCCTTTTGGCTTGATGTACATGACTATAGACGGTGTCAGCTGCATGGAGTATCCCATGGGTTCGACATTCCTGGCTACCTTGGTCATAGACCACATGCCAAGCAGAAATTCACGACGTATTTCCAGGTGGACCAGTCCGCAAGAAACGCAGTAAAGGCACCTCGCAACTGGGAAGTGCTGCAAGGGCATGTCTGCGGCAGCTCATGCTAAGCGCAGGAGGTGTTCACGATCACAACAGCGGTGTTGGAGTACTTGATGGTAGAGGTAAGCTCACCAACTTCTGACAAACAAGAAAGGGGTACTCCGTGCCGTTCCAATAAGGAGATGGGTGGGTCTTCCGGCCCGGCCTGCGGCTAGACCAACCACCTTGTGGGAAAGATCTAACAAAGAAGCTACAACGCTGTGCATCCCCTCCTCTACCGCATGCTCTCGATCTGATGGCTTTTGATTGGGTCAGGGGTATTTTTTTTTTCGGCAAACTGGAGAGAAGGCAGGACATCTCGACCCACTGTCACTCCCGGTCTGTTTGCGAGTCGTTACAATTTCCGTGCTCGTAGCTTGAGCCCTTGCCTATGGTCATGTCTAGTCAGATCGTTAAGGTTCCTGAATCAGGACTAGAACTCCAAAAGTACGTACAGCTGCCAAGACCGAAGATGTACAATGCAGACGGCGGGGTCCGGTTGCTTTATTTGTCTGTCTGCCGTGAAGATAGTTCATCAACTTCTCCATATTCCGATCCTTCTGCCTAATCTGCCATTTTTCTGCGCTTGCCAAACGTAATCGTCAGTCAAGATGAAGTTCATTGTCGCCCCTGCTTCGTCTCAAACCGGTCGCGCCGCAGTTCAAGAACTCCTGAATGATAAGTCGGCACCTCTCGTCGTCGGAATCTACCATAACCTGGGAAAAGTGCCCGCAGGGTTCAGTTCCTACCCAAATTTCAAGGCCGTGCAAGGGGATCTTACCGATCCATCCACCCTGTACTTCGCCGGTGTCGATGGTGTCATTGTGGGGACCCCTCCGAAGTATGACGGGTCTGACATCATCGCACACGCTAAAGTCATCGCGGAAAATGTACGCGATGCTGTCTCAAGGGCAAGTTCGGTCAAAAGGCTCGTCTATATCTCCAGCGGTGGGGCTCAGTACAGTGAGGGCGTGGTAAGCATAGCCTTGCCAGTTGTCTTCCCGGAAACTCACTACTGACTAGTGGAAAGGGAGAAATCCGAACGAACCACGTCAGTGAGACCATCTACCAAGATGCTGCAGCCGAAGTAGTGTTTATCAGGAATGCCTACTTCATGGAAAATTGGGTGACAGCACTCGATACCATCAAGGCAGATCCGCCTCATTTTTATTCAACTCTCACCCCACTCGACCACAAGATACCCATGGTAATAATCTTCGCCTACCCCTTCTGGGAAGAGCCGTCGCCCCTGCTGACCCGTGGTCTGTTCCTAGGTTTCCGCCGTGGACATAGGAAGAACTTGCGCTAAGGAGCTCCTCAGTACTGGGTCAGGATCTGCGACCAACCCTCAGATCATCGATCTTTATGGACCCGAGTGGTACTCAACTCGCGACGTACAGAAAGCGTTTGAGCATGTGACTGGGAAAAGCATCGAGGTCAGGTTGGTGGAGAAAAATAACCTGGCAGACTTCTTCGCCCAATTCTTGCCAAATAGCCTCGTCGGTTACTACACCGAAATGACCCTTTCGATTCTGCCCGGTGGTCTCTTAGAGGCTGAGGCGAAAAGCCTACACAATGCCAGACGAGGCCAAGATACTCTTGTAGATGCTTTCAAGAGGATGTGGGATGAAGCGAATACCTAAATCGTACTCCTCAAGAGATACGTGGCAGTCAATTGGCAGAGCGCCATGTCATGGGGTCTTGGGGCTTATGGAGAATTGGATGGAACTTCAATAACCATTTAAAGATGCCAGGTTCGCGACCCGGCTTAAGCCAGATTACATTGCAGAATCTTCTTCCCCGGTCAACCGCCGTTTAACTTCCACCATGGGACGTGTCAGAATACTGGTATAGTTGAGACTGGTGTCATATGCCACTCTCTCGAAACGAGAGCAGGCGGGAGTCGCACTCGTGAATGAAAACAAGACAATATTCTTCTGCGTCTTCTTATATAGAGCGTCTGAATTTTCGAACTTCTCGAGGAACCCTCTCCTGAGGCGTATGCCTTAATCAGTACGTACCAAAGAGCTTTCTTTAGCTTCGGATTGCCGACCTCGATAGAAGAGACTCCGTGGCCCATTTCGGAGCCGTAGCGGACTGGAAAAGGCGAACAGGAAAGCACCGAAGCGCCCAGCCTTTCGTATGGAGCCAACAGCATTAGGAAGAACAATTCACGAGCAGATGAACGGCAAAATGGGAATGCGGGAGTTCAACAAACAGATAGCTAGTCAAGTCTGGAACTATATGACGGGAGAAGACATGAACAGAAAGAGCAACAAGAAGGGGAGTAAAAGGGCGAAACACCGGCGGTGAAAGCCCGGAGGAGATGGTCGCACGATGCGAAGAGTATCTGAATCACGCCGCTGTCGGCCTTGAGGTCGTTGACCTCAGAGACCTAAATACCAGATGTAAGGTCCTCCTCACGACGTTGGTGGAGCAATTTGACAAAGAGCTCGACCGGAAGCATGTTGGGAGATACAGCCTAGACGAAACTCATCGCGGACATCTTTGACGACGCGAGCATCTACGAGAAGAATAACACGGTGCCATCTACGACTGATGTGGGCATACCACACTCGTCAATGATCTTGAAGGACGCACTGGCGAGAACATGAAGGTGCAGGGATGGAACGGATCCGAGCCCTCCAGATTTGCGAATCTGGAAAAGGCCTGCAAAGCCAAGGCTTTAGCTTGTACGTATAGAAGCCGGCATATAGATCCTCTTCTCGCGGATAATATGCAAAGGATGCATTCTATGATGGGAGTCGAATAAACGAAAGACTCTACAACACTGAACGTACTGCAAGCTTCAGCCTTAAGGTGATCAACGACTTATATAGTGAGCAAATGCCAATGCAGTATATTCTCGGTGTGTTGTTGTTCTTCCTGCGTCTAGATACATTAGGTTTCTGTGTGTGATTTTCCTAAGGCTGTATGTGGGTCCTATGACATCCCACATTCCACATCAATTGTAAGTACGCCCTGGTTTCTAGACATATTACCGGTATACTACACTAGCGCATGTAACAACGGCTTAAGTGCCAAGGTGGTGGGCTAAAAGACTAAAAGATTGATAGTGCCCAGAGCCACAACATACCCATTGACACTATCAATTATTTTGTCCACCACCTTTAGGTACCATTTCTCTTCCAAGGTTAGGATTAGGTACGGTCGGTAAGTATTCTACTCACGGCGGAGCTGCGGGCATGTATTAGCGGCCGACACAGTCCCACTCTCACGTAGTGTCGGAACTCCCACATATTCGACACAAGTTGCATTCAAGAGGTCAAACCCAAAGCTAAAGTTCAAGTGTTTCTTTATTGATTTGTAAAGGAATGGAACCTCAGGTCGGCTAGACCGTTCGTTCCTACTCTCCCCTCGTTTCCCTCCGATGCCCTCCCCTCTTGGTATGTAACCATGCACCGAAAGAATTGCTCCAGAAATCCAAAGATGCCGCTGTGAGATGGTGATCTCGTAACTCCGCTAATGCCCATAACTCCGGCTTTGAATGCCCCTCACTCCTTGCGAGCTACGCTCCGTCTCTCCCCCTCTCCCCGGCCAACTTGGGTATGTACAGTGAGGAAGAAAACGACCCAGTTTCAACATGACTTCAACGCCGGCGCTTGCTCTCGTAATCCGACGCCTATCAGGCATCGCTACCGTACATGCACGTGGTTGAACGTGCCCGAGGCTGGCATGGCCAACTTAGAGTTTAGAAGACGAGCATGTCGCGGCGGGTGGTGGCGGAGCTGTGGTGCAGCAGGCCCTTGCCGGGGACGTGGTGCCTGCGGTCGAGACCGACGACCTTGACGTAGGGGGTGCCGTTCTTGTTGGACATCATGACGCGCACGGAGATGGACCGCTTCACGTTGGCGTTGGCGGGGTTGTAGGAGACGAACTCGAAGGTGCGGACGGTGGCCATTTTGAAGAATGTCGGTGTAGATATCACGTGATATATGTATGAGCTGCTGTTGTCGTATGTGTGGATTTCTGAAGACGTTTGAGAGCGGGCGTGACGGTGACTCGGCTAGTGTTTGTTTGTTTGAACCAGATGGTAGTTTTTAGTTCGATCTGTTGCTTTTGCTGTTGTTGACCAATTTCACACATCCATTCTGCGCGGAAACTCTGTATGATTTATACATTCCTCCCGAGCCCGCCAAAACCCCCTTGAAGGACTGGATCGCTGGGGTTCAGTATGTAGGCAGCCCCAACAGTTTGGCGCCCGGGCACCCTAGTTCCAGGCGGTCTTATCGAAATGGGGAAAGTCTGGGGTTGACTAATGCATCGATGCGTTCTCGAAGCTTGAGATACGCTCATTCTCCGCGTCCTATCGGTAGGATCCACGAGCCAGGAGGGGCTCACTAAAAGTTCTGGGGTGATCTATTTTTCAAATCCCAGTTCCAGCACATAATAGCTTACCAAGAGCTAATTCAGAGTAAATCAGTCAATAGTTTCCTTGGCGGTAGATGCCTTAGACGTGCCAGATCCACCTCCCGCTTAGCCTTACTAGCTTGAGCCTCTTTCCTAAGGTGCCGGGGATTTGTTCTAGATTACCGTCTCCGTCAATTGCCGCATCGGGAAGCCAAGTCGTGATGCCGCATCGTCCGTACGGCCGGATCAGTCCATCATATAGTAATTGATCAGGTCCAGACTTCTTCCATTACAGATAAGCGGTACAAAGAGTTGCCTGTACTAAATGATTACCCATTCCCACAGTGGACGGTCAGATTTGCCATGTACGAGATGCGTACCTGAGCCTCTTGGCTGAAGTCAGCAGCACAGGTCACTCTGGCAATTTACTAGCGCAGCCTTGCCCTCAGCTCACCGTCGATCCCTTTAGTCTATGGAGATTAGAGATTACGTGGAGTTACCGTCTATATTTGGGGCAGTCTTGTTAGTCAGTGCATGGACGCATTAGTTCGACACGTCGTAGAGTCCAAACCGCTCGAATCTAATTTCTTCTATATTCCGAAAGGACGTTAATCTCTTCCCGAGCGGAAATACCGGTGCGAGGCACGAGAGGCTCAAGGTCAAGGATTACAGGATTGAAGGCCTACCATTTACCCCCAGTGGCCTAGTCTAGAACGGGGTACCTGAGTCTAGTTCCCGTCGGCAAGTTGACTGCATGATAAGGTTCAACGTTGCTGCTGTGTTACGTATGCAAGCGGCTTCTTGTCTGCAGGTGCTTATGCCCCTCGGTCCGTTTAGGTAATCCGAGATCTAGAGGCGCCAAAAAGCACCCATCGGCCCATTCCGAGCGCCCAGGCACCGCAAGACGCTCTACTGTATCTTAGAGCCGCACGCATATGTCACGTCCGTGTCCGTACGCCGTATATGCCCACGAGCGAGGACCACAGCCCAGCTGCCGAGACAATCGATTCGGGTAGCCCTGTGGACCCTGGCGGTTTTGGCAGTACGCCAATCGCGTGGGCTGTGAGGCGTATTGAAGTGAATCGGCCCGCGATATGAAATTATGGATAACCAGCTTCGATCCAGGGAAAGCCACATGGCCAAGAACCTTACCAAGAACAGCAGTCAGCATACATCCCACGTGCCACGGATTCGGCTGGCCCTGAAGCAGGGAGGCAGCCGCATACCTACAGCTATATGGGCAGGTATACGTAGCCTACCTGTCTGGCCACGGAGCACCCTAGCCGCAACTGGAAGCTATCCGATAGAAGCTCTCGAGCCACCGACCAACCAGAGATATCGCTCTATCTACACAAGATGAGCTCATCATGTTCCAAGACAAATATTCCAGTGCCTTAGTAAGACCTACGGCTTCAATCCGTTGAGTACATAGTATTTGCTAGGCACTGCGCTTCGAACCTTATGAAGCACCTGCCTACCTGATACGCACGTGCTGCCCCGTCTCGTCAGACGGGTCGGGCTGCCCGGGACTCTTGCGCATGTGAAGCCAGTCATCTAAAGTAGGGCCGATGTTTCAGCATCTCTTGAAATGGCACGAATCCTACAACTCGCCTCTGTCATCGCGGTCCCGCAACCCAGCAAGCCATAGAGAGGCGACGCCGGAGCTAGTCGCTTGCTGCTTCAAAATCCAGAGGAGACGTGGAGAAAACCATGGCTACAGCGACTTGATAGTCCTAATGACCGACACGGCGAGGCTAAAAGCAATAGGGCAAGTATGTAAGTAACGGTAGGGGGACACCTCTCCACCCAATGCTGTCGCAAGCGATGTAGAGATAGATAAATCAATGACCGTAAACTCTACCCGGGTCCATCGTTCGGGACCGAAAACCATTACTATCAACGGTATTATCTAACTCATGCCTAGTACTTGGCAGGGCACCTTGCTATGTGCCGGCCGCCAGAAAAAGGCGCAAACCGGAACTCTAAGCACCTGTAACAACACCAGGCGGCAAAGATAAGACGGGGGTGCAATCTCCCTTCGAGGCCGTTCGAGGTATGTCATGCCGTCCCAGGCGAGGTCAAGAGATCCGAGATAAAAATATGAAGCTCTAAGGCGACAATGATCGTTCACGACGGCAACCAATCCACATCCCTCAACCCTAAGGCTCCATGACAAAACGCTCCCCACTGAAGCACTGCTGAGACCTCACCCTCTTTGGAAATTCCGAAAGCCCGCACGAACCATCCGTCGTCTTCCATCCCACATATCTTAGGGTATTAGTAAAGCTGTTCCCATCCGCACGCCAAGCCGTAATAGCACGCTGAATTCGAGAAATATTTTCCCGTACCGACGATAACTCGACAACGCCAACGCTGTTCCCCATAAATGCCCATCCACCCCAACGCCAAGATGCCACTTTCGTCCAGAGTGACTTTCGTTTCATGCCAATGTTGACCCCTTCCAACAAATACTCCCGCTTAGTCAGGTTAGAGAACGTAAGACCGTCCAGTGAAGGAAGAGCTTTGACGTCTACCCCCGGAGCGTAGTAGATGGGCCCTTCAAATTAGATTCGAGTGTAGAAAGGTAGAAAGGACATGTTGAAGCGGTGTCAGTGCGAGATACCTTCGTCCTAGAAAACGGAGTCGGGTGTTGTGCAATGTGCTTGCCTTCGGAAGAGACGCGCCGCCGACCGTAGTCTCCGCAAATCAGTCGTCATCTTGGTTTCGTCCCTCAGTACATCTGCAGGCTCTCAGGCCCAACTGAGATGGCCCAGGCGTGACGAGATCGTTTGAGCGATGCTAGCTGAGTCGGACCGTGTATTCTTCATCCAGATCCCATTCACCCACACCCTCAGGCTCACCACCCGGAGTCGGAGTCGGACTCGAAGTCGCTTTCCGAGTTAGAATCAGACGAATCGGAATCAGACCTGGATTGCGAAGAGATCAACTCCGAGGCGGAAACTGATTTCTCCTCCCCGGAGCTGTTAGCCAGCGGGGTCTCGCCCTCCTGTCCTCCTTGCGCTCCCCTCGATGCCATCTCGCGCGTCTCCCTCGCGAGAGCCCCACGCCTACACATCTCCTTCCATGCCCTCAATCCCCTCTTGCCGCTCCTCTTCCTCGCGTACTCCTCTCTCCGCAGCTCTGCGCGATGGCATTTGCGGCCGGCCGCCAGTTCTTCGTGTTCTTTTAGCCTTTGATTCAGCTCGCGTTTCTTTATCCACTGGACGCGGCAGTCGAGCTCCTCGAGCGTGCGCTGCCGCCCGCCCAGTGCCGCCATTGCCTTCTCGAAGTACAGCACGCGGTCTCTGAGGCGCTCTAGGTGCTTCCTGTGTTCCCCGTTGGGTTGCGGGATCTGCAGCGGCGATGGGAGCGGTGCCCGAGTTGGACGGCTATTTGGTGCGTTCCTTGGGTAGCGTTGAGGAGGCGTCGTGGTTAGGTCTTTGGTGGCCTCGGATGAAAGGTTTGTTTCCATCTGAGGAGTGAGCAGGCCGATTGGCTGCAGCGCCTCCTCGGATTCGATCATGGGCTTCTGGACCGTGGCATCATGCTTTGTCGGCGTAGCTGGGGCTTCCTTCTCTGGAAGCTGAGACGTAGCTCGCTGGCGGGCTTTGGAAGCTATTCTGGTTGGCCGGCGCTTCAGTGGCTTCTGACCACTTGCGTCTGCTATCTTCTGTGCGACCATGATGCATTATTGATTATCACAATTGACGTCTTTATAGGCGATGAGAAATCTCAGGTAAATCCGGGGTTCTGGCACAAGATCGATTCAGTGTTGACATCGATTTGTGGGTCGTTGACACCACGGCAAGAGAAATATACCAAGGCAAGATGTTTTGTAGACGCATTGTCACCTATCTCCGAAGGATGGTTAGACTACAAACTTTCGCGGAGTCGCACTTGAAACGAGCTATAGTTACGCTCCTAAACTTTAACTCAAAGCACGTCGCCTCTCTGTGGCCTCTGCTTCGTCTGCTGTGAGGCGCATTGCCCACTATACTCAATGCAAGGCAACGAGAATCAAGAAGACATGACCTCGGCCGACGTGCATGCTTCGAGATGTTAGCTTCTGTCATTGATAGACTCAAGCAGCCAGCGTGCTGTAGCAAAGCATGAGTGTGTTTGGCTTCAATCATCTTATCCAAGAGGCATGACTCACCAAGAATACAACATGCTTTCTTGGTAAACAATATCTGGGGCCACCAGGTAGTAAGAGGTTTAACTGACTGAGTTATGTAGGCAATCAACCCACGGTTCTGCCGAAACGGAGGTCGTTGCGCTGCTGAGAACGACTCGGAAGTTAAGGGCCGACGAAGGCTTCATGGTCCAAGGCGTAGTTGCGAGGGATTCTGCCCGATCAGGAACGGTGCGCTTCAGACGGGTAGAGGCTGCGGATTGTTTCCGACGGTCTTATAGAGTTCTCTCAATTCGAAAGCCTCATGTCCACCTTCCGGTACTTCACCAATGACCCTAGCCGGCTGCCCCGCAACGATGCTAAAGCTGGGTATGACCATATTGGCCGGGACGATTGTGCCATCGAGGATGCGGACGTAGTCCTTGATGATGGCGAACTCTCCGATGACGACGTTGGATCCGATGTGTACGTGACTCCCGATGGTGGCAGCCTGGACGACGGAGCCTTCTCCGATGAAGACCTGGTCGCCTAATCGAAGAGGCAGGTATGTGAAGGATCTGTGGCAGAGTATCTATAAGCCTCCGTACAGCGACAACGACCAACGACACTGGCTCACGTACCCTTTGTACATCCGGCCGGGGGGTCGCAGACAGCACCCCTTGCTGAGGAAACAGTACCGACCAATGGCGACAGCGGTGTTGCTTCCCGGCGCGCTACCCGCACTCGAGGAAGACTGTGCGGTTCTATAGAGGTCGCCTCGGATCATGGCTTCGGCCTGGATGACCGTCTTTCCTCCCAGCATGATATGTTGAGTGCCGATCAGGATCGCTTTTCGGGCCACCTTGTTACCGGTGTCCTGCGAAATAGGTCAAATTGTCAGGTTCGTTAATTCTAGCTTCCAGGCTCAGACGAATCTTACCGTTTCGATGTATTCACCCTTCACCGGCTTTCTCGACATCTTCGACGTGTATCAATAATATGCATTAACCAGAAAGTAGCTGGGACGCATTTCAGGATGAATGAAGTTGGAATTGGAGAGATTCGGGTCGGGTGCTCAAGGGGAGTTTGAGCACAGACCACATTGGACAGAATCTTACAGTACAGTACTTATCAATCAGTCCAGGGGCATAATTTGCTTACTGTACGTATCAAAGCTGTAAGGGAAGCCACAGACTACAGTGGTTGGTGTTGCCTTCCTTCGAGCATATGTTTGCGCGCTCGACAACTTCAAGGCGACACCTGCACCATCATTTGGAGACTTCCTATGAACCCTCTCATGATGTTGAAGCCTCTTATCCATATGATCAGGTACGCTGGGGTGTTGGCCCAGGATCAGATTATATGCACGATTTTGGTAAGGACTTTGGATATTGCGCCAGCAATCTAATTTCGGAGGCTTACAAACTAGTTTGCCCTATGAACGGGAATATTGGTTCCTCGAAAAGGCCGCCATCGGATCTAGAAGCATGGGGCAAGCGTACAGCGTCGGGTCTCGTCCTATCTAGAAAGAAGCCCCTACACGCGTGAACAGGACCGTTCCACTCTCCGTCCCCCTTTTCCACTATACCACTCATGGCACAGAACGTCTCATGCTGCAGAAGTGGCCTACTGTGTCCCTTTTGACTAAACGCTGGATAATGGTATTCTCTGGCAAGTTATTCGACGCCGGCATGGCGTAGTTGTGCATTTCTATCTACCCACATCCCTCCCTTGTTTGTGTGGACTCTGGAGATCGCTGATATTAAAATCAATACCATTGTGGGGAAAAGTAGCCAAGGATGACGGACGCCGCGTCTAGGATCTGGTTCCTCGTATTGAAATCAGGTCTAGACACTCTATACGCCTATATCTACATGAGTCTTAGGTATAGGAGCGAAATTATTCCGTATCCCCTATCTTCGGAGACCTCCTGCTAGTCAAGCAACTTCGGGCGGGGCAGCTTCCATCAATATACAGCTACAAGTGCTTCCCTTGAGACTGCATGAATACGTTGTTTGCTACCTACCAAGTAGGTGTGCAGTTCCCTCCTTTAATAGGTCTGAAGCGCCGCTTAGAAGTACATAGATATAGATGGCCATAAGTGTCATGTTGCTCACTGACTCATCACCCAATGGTTAGGGTAAGCCAGGAAGCTGAGACTCTCATGAAACTAGGTAGTTTGCCGTAACTGCCTATGTTGAGGACTCGGCTGCAACTTCCTACCTTTACATTTTAGGCTGTACTAGCTGTTACATATAACACCAGCAAAGAATATCCTCCTTCCTCTTCACTCCCACTACAACCCACATTCACTTAACTTCAACGCAGAAGATAACAAGCATTCCCCCACCAATAACTGAGTTCCTCAACAGCAGAAACCATAGATTCAGCATGATATTCCTAGTCCTCTTTTTCTTCGTCCTCGCGGCATCCACTAGTGCAGCTACCAAGGTATGCGCCGTAGCATTACTTCTCCCTATATTTCTCTGAACTAACAATCTCCCCAGCTCCACACCGTCGGGGATGTCCCTGCCATCGACTCCAGCACCGGCCTTCCCTACGGCTATGCCAAGAACGACATCGTCTGGAGCGGCTTTGAGAGCATTCTGGGCGATTCGGAAGCCATGACCTCCTCTGAGGGCGCTGTCTTGACTGGCCTCGTCATCAACGGCACTGTAGAGGTAAGCTGTACCCACCACCATACGTGGGACTTATTAACCTAACATCATGCCCCAGCACATCATGGCCCAGGTCGAGGGAATAGGCTTTCCGATCAAGCCTCTCGGCTATGCTGCGTTCGATGCTAAGATAGCTGCGATCGAGGCCCGAGGCGGCGAGACCGAGCCCCCAACTGATGTAGGTACAGCGTGACCTGACACCCTTCCCCATATTCTCGGTTCAAAACCTTGGCGCGCCTACACCCTCACTCTTGGACACACATGCTTACGAGAGGACCCAGAACCGGACCCGCACCTGCCGAGTGGGCGGGGGCGGCCCCATCCAACGTGAGTATCTCACTGAAGGAGTTGGATACCTCGCAGCCCTGGGCGACGGCCTGAGGTGTTCGAACCTGCCTAAGACCTGCGGCCGTATCAGCTGCAGCCGGTCGTCCGGCATTTGGTGGTGCAATGGTAAGAGCTTCAAACGCCCAATATCCCAAGTCGTACACTCTTTGAAGTTTGAAGAGCTAACCGACGTCCCCGCAGTATGTTCTCCCACTTCGTTCCCCTTCACTTTTTCTATACTCCTTGGCTTCCTTCGACTTTCTACCAGCTGCCATAAACCAGAGCAACCATCAAGCAAGCTTAAACCCCCCGAAAAGAGGCTGACATCGAGTAGGACAACGACCATATGGTTGAATACAAATGTAACCTCTTTGCGGTTTACGCACGGGATATCCACGATAACTGTTGGTGGGATGAAAACCATATTCGCCTCGCACAGGGCGAGGATGGCGAGAACGAGTTCAAAATCCGCGTCGTAGCCGGGAAGGAGACCGCAGGATGCTGATCAGGTCAAGGATGGGCCTAAAGGAGAAAGTCACTTGAGGCCAATTCGCGGGAGATACTTGCTGAGAAGGGATGATTAGATGGTTAGCACATGGGAAAGTGTATTAAGCACTGATGCTGCAGATACGTAACGAAATGAAATTTAACTCGCCAGCGACGCAGCATATTAGCATTCCCATCGTTACGTTTATGGAGAACAAACTCGCATGATCCTTACCAACATCTTGTTAGGGCAAAACGGGGGAAAAGAAGTAAGAAAGCCGTTGAAGATAGGGTTGTAACGAAGTTATATCCGCACTACTAATGTAGAAGCACGTACATATAGGACAAGAGGTAGGACTCTGTATCCGCTCAGTTCTAGACCACCGGGCTTAAATTGGACGTCGGGAATGAAGGACACAACCAGATAGGAGCCATTCGCAAGAACACTACTGTTACACGAAAGAACGGGTGCTGCACAAATTATCTCCTCTAATCAAATGTGTAAACACCTCCTCCTCAGCCGCCAAACCACAACGTAGATAAGCACAGTTCACCGACAGATGCATTTCCCTCTCCTGGACATACTGCTCCGAGCGTCGTCCCTCCTTTCCCTCCCTAGCTCCGTCAATCAGCCTCCCGAGATTCTAAAAATGGCTTTTGCACGCAATCCGCACCATATCCCCTCTCCCCCTTCTCTCTCCCCTCCATCTTCCCGTGTATGCAAGCCACGGGAGAGACGAGCAAGGTTCCCCTCCGCAGCCACCTGCGTAACGTATCTAGATCGCGTCAGAAGCCGGACCTATCTCCCCGACCGCCAGGAACGACACACAAAAAGCGGTTGCTTCATTTTTGGGATGTGCTTTTACAAAAAAGGAGGACGCTAAGTAGCCAATCAGAAAACATGAACCTGACTCTTTATGGAGTATATTGCTGGTTTAGGAGTGTCATTACCGATACCGGTTACTGTGTGCCATTCTGGCCAGTCGGGGCGATAGCGTACCCAGCAGCAAGACGGCCCGCCTCTGCTGACCATTGATCGCAACCACCGCCACCAGCGAGCGAGCGGGCGATCTTCGGCCGAAGGCCTGCCTCCTAGCTAAATGATGGCTACTATGCCTTACCTATGACATGAGCACGTATGAGGAATGGAATCAGACGACGGGCCTGCGATCGAGCGAACGCCCCCTCCAAACCCCCCACAGCCCCTAAGCCCCGAGTCCCCGGTGGGATGGTTGGAGATATGTATGCCCAATCGGAGATTTCGGTCTCGGTCGCGAACTGCGGCTGTCGTCTCGCCGTGTTCCACAACGTCTAAAGTGGCTGCCGGAGGCGACGGGCAGGCCCTTAATTATCTGGCTGGGCCACGAGGGGCCGTAGGTGTATCACTATTCCCGGGTCAGCCTCGCAGTCCGGCGCGGTAGTTGTGCTTAGCCCTGCATCAGGTCAGATAAATTTCTCCATGTTTCCTTTATCGGATTTGACTTGTTGTCATTGCTGGTCACATCACCCTGCCCCGGCTAGTTTCTATTCTACAGAACCATCCCGCAACCTGAAGCCGGGGAAGAATAGAGGGCAAAGAAATAAGAAACAATGTTGCTCTTGTCAAATACCCAGATCTCGGTCGCTCGTCTCGGCCATCGTGTCGCTGAGCAGGGTTCAGTCACAATGGCTCAAGGGACTGGTGGAGAAGTACCGGAGTAGGATCAACCCCGTTCTCTCTAGCAGACTATGATCCTGTCATGGAGACGGGCCGCCGCTGACTGCCGATCGATAGCTGATCGACCTATCTGCATTGCGGCGACTATACTGCTGTTCCCGAAAGCTGAAGAGGTGAAAAACATCTACTGGGATCGGGCCTACAATGTGAAGTCCAAGTTCTACAGTACCGGTGCTATAAAGACCTCTTACCATATCAACCATCTTAGGCGCCGCGCCGCATAGACGGATGACGAAGGCTCTCGGAGGAACCCATGTAAGAGCCCGAGGATCTTGTGAGGAAGATGACGAATGCTCTAAGGCCCGGGACGAGGTAGTTTTCAATCGGAGAGTTGGGTGAGCCGAGAACAGGCACATCCAAATAGGGCTGCGCTAAGACGCTCGCCATTTAGGCACTGCGCTTCAGACGTACTGACAATGATGGCGTTCGCGGGCCCCTGGGGGTTTATGTCCAATGACCGCGACAAGTGCGCGTTGCTGCAGTTCCTGGCGCGACGGGCTTGACTTCTTTGGGGTCGCAAAGTAGATGGCGGTGGTTCTGCAGCCACGTCTTGAAGAACTACCTAGCCCGTTACTTCGTACCGCACAGTAGCAAAAAGGCGGCATTAGCTACAGGGAGTAGCAGAAATCATCGCTGCATGGATTAAACCAATGCTGAGATCTTCTATCGGTGAGGATGGCTTGTGTTAAAATTGAGATACATGGTGTTGTAAGCACATAGGATCAAACAGACAATCGCATGCTGAGTTGGGCGATACATGCATGTGAGACGGAAAAGGGGAACAGATAAGGAAAGTACATACGTCAGCAAGAGGGTTATGCAGGGACTGTGGATAAGTGGTCCAAGCTCCAGCGTTCCTGGCGCTATGTAAGTTATCAACTTGGGTAGGCGATGACATCACACTCACTGATGATGTAAACTCCGGGCGCTACTTATTACATAGCTTCAGGGCGTGTCTTGGTTCTAGGGAGGTGAGGTCACTTGAGGTACTGGGTTGCCGCGTAAGCGGCTCTAAAATCGAAGATCAATCGTGAGTGAGAATTGGCTTAGGTCAATCGAATGTAATAACAGCAACCTTATTTAATGCCCTAGTAAATGAGAAGAATTCAAAATGTCGAGAGTATGTATACTTGCCTCATATCAACTTCTTTCCCATACTCTTTGTCCACTCACCTCGGCCAACCCACATTTGTCCACTCACTTACTTCACATATATCCACTTCAAAACCTCACTCGGATTGATTGATACCCTAGAATCGAACCAATCAGAGCCATGACGACCACACGATCTGGGAAGGAAGACAACTCCCAAGACTCCACCACTGACCAAGCTGCCGGCTCTAAGCACCAGATTGACAATAAGGCGTCCCCTCCCTCCAAGCGCACCAAGAAGGAGGATGATGATATGGAGAGATCTGGAGATGACAAATTACCAAGGTAGGGAAGCCTATCCCAATAGCGAATCAACAAACATTTCCAGGTCCTGACACTCTTATCAGTCCCACCGAGGCGTACGGCCCAGGCGGCGCCAGGGAGAGCAAGCCGAAGGACAAGGACCAAGCTGAGGGGAAGCAAGACACCAAGGACATAGAGCAGCGGTCAAAGAACGGCTCAAGCGCAGTCAAAAAAGGGGACCGTCCCGGTGTTCCTTCCAATATTTTAGAGAAGGGTATCATCTACTTCTTCTTCCGTGGCCGAGTGGGCATCGACAAGCCCGAGGGTGTCGACGACATCGCCCGCAGTTACATCGTGTTACGCCCTATTGAGAAGGATGCCAAGCTTGGTGAAGGCACTATCGGAGATGCGGGCAATAGTCGCCTCATCGCCATCCCGAAGTAAGCAGTTGACCCAACCCTAGCGGTTTCTTTTTTTACTATCTTTGGAAGCGGTAATTACTAACGATTTGGAATTCAAGGAAAGTACTGCCTCAGAGCGGCCGCGAGCGATGGATTGCCTTCGTAGAGAAGACGCATACCTCCTTCAAGGCGCTGAAGGAGGAGTTCTTAGCTTCTAACGACTACGAGACCAAGACGGCCGGGACACGCCATACCCCTGCCGCCACACCTGTGGCAGAAGGTATCTACGCTGTCACGACCACGGGCAGAGAGTCCCACCTCGCCTACATGATCACGTTACCGTCTGGTGGTCTTGGTGAGGTCCAGACGGAGATGGGCCTCAAAGAGAAGGGCAGCTTCATCATCAGTACTAGGAACCCGGCATACCCGCCTCCAGGCCGTCAGTCTCTGCCGGAGGGTCCAGAGTATCCCAAAGAGTAAGTTTCAATTCCCGCAATGGCATGTCAACCTTCCTTGTTGAATCCGACTGCTCTAGCGTTGCACCATATACCGCTAGCCTATTAAACGGGACACTTGTCACTAACCAAGTCTCTAGGATCCAAGACGAGTTCCGTTCCCTGCGCTGGATCGGGACCAACCCGAAGCACCTCGACGTAGTTAAGACACAATTCCTACTTATCGGCGAGTCAAGCGGAATCCAGAAGGCGACGGAGCCGCAGAAGAAAGCGGAAGGCAACGAAGAGCCGATCGAGGAGCTGGAAAAGCTGGAGGACGAGGACACGCGCCGGATGGAGCATCTTAAGGGCGATGACACGGCGTCCATCTATTCGGACCTGGAGGTGCACGCCAAGGATTACCCCAAGCTGCAGACCACTTTCTGATCATATGTGCTGCTTCCTACTTGGGGCTGACTGATGCGGTTGTGACAGTGATCTGAGCCAGTTCTCTGCGATGGAGTTGGGGGGTCAAATTTGTCAGAGGGGCGTTGAAAGCATAAAATCTGGGATGACTTACATAGTCAGTGTAGTAATGTATGTGAGCCAGATTGCTTTTTTGCAGTTCGCCATTCGTGTAATAGACTCTGAGAATCATGTGAGGTGCTGATGTGAGCCTTGTAGCGGAATCGGGGAATGGCGTTGCACGTGTCTCCTCAGTCAGAATCTGAGACTGAGCATTTCCTTTTCCTTTCGTTTTACCCCTTTCTCCACTTTTTTTTATTCGGTCCTCTCACGGAATACATAGACGCATACCTACAACGTATTCTTCATAAGATAAAATCAGATTGCTATGTATGAGTGGAGGAGCATGGGCTTGAGATTTGTCCGGCATGTAGTGCTCAAGCCAACCCCGACGTCAGGTCGAAATACTTATTCCGTTTAGCACTAGATAAAGCTGTTGCGGCCGCTGAGGCGTGAATGAGTTTAAGGATACTCTGCTCGGAATATAATTAGTGGGCGCATTGTCATCCTCCTATGTGTGTTTTAAGTCTCTTGCAGTTCGGCTGGCTGCACTAGGTAGACTACGCGCAGCAGGAGAGTTCCTTTCCCAAAGCGTAGCACGGTTCCATAGTCGAAACTTCATTTGCTGCGGCGTGTAACTTCTAGATCCAGTTGGACCATTGGCTTTCTCCCGACCAGGGTCCAGAGCGTAAACATCCCGCAGGCTCCGTCCCTGGTCTCCTGTGTGGCCTCAGACACAAACTCCCCGAACCTCATGGCCGCCTCTCTGCTCATCATCCTGCCCGTTGCGCGCCAACAAGTCGTGCACCACCAGGCTACACCCATGGTCGGCGAGGGCGAGATGTGTAGACGCCTCTCTAGCGTCCGATGTCTAGGCTCGCGTCTGGGAAGAGACTTGGTAGCCTCTGCACCCACGTCGGCTTGAGCCGCGAGTCTTGCTTCTGTGTTAGCTGCGACAGGCGTCTCGGTGCGTCTACCTTGTTGTCCGGGTCCATAGTCTCGATGCGGAATGAAGCAATATCAGGCTCGCCCCATTGGAGCCACCTTATGCGTAAGTTCTTCCCCATCTACGCCCCATGCGACGAGGCACGGAGGAGGCAGTTGGACAGTAGGAAGCCTGTCCTTTACCTGGTAAGTGACTTCGACGAATAGCTGAACGAGATCGAGTTAAGGCGAATTGCATGTGTAGTTTGACGTTTCTGGCGCAGCGGCTAGTCCAGACCCCACGCCCCTTCGAGTCTCGGTCTCGCTTCCCACAAGGATCAGGGGCAGAAGCTACTCAGATAGCCGTCATGTAATGGTCGGCTTATGCTTGTCCGCGGCGCTGTGGAGCGCAACATGCACTGAATGGTAGTCTGCAAAGAAAGCGGTTGGCGTCAGGCTTAGGAATGGACGAGGTTCCAAGCTCAGGCTTAGAGCTAGGTTCGCAACTTTATGGTTGGGCGGGCATAGCCATAAATGTCGTAGCATATAACCACTAGCATCAGGTATTTATGGTACATATTGTGAGAGCTAACAGCGGCATTAGTCATTGGGCTATTAATAAATACATGCGGAAGTTACCGCTCCTGTTGATTTCTAGTGCCGTACAGCCATAGCTAGGCAGTAACAAGATGTGATCTGCCATGGGGCGTGCCGAAAATGGGTAAGAGGATCGGATAAAACCACAGAGTCTTGGCAGATCATAAGCATAAGGTCGCGAAGCAAGTAAAATTCCAGCTGGTGTTCAAGGTGACTGTCGGCCGAGACCGCAATCTCTACAGTATCTATGATGGACCATGATTTGGTCCCATGTTCGAAGTAACGAAAGGGTATATATGGCGACGCGTATCAATACGCAGAACGCAGAAAGGACAGACTATTTACAGCCTCGAACCAACCACCCATAGATAGGTGTGGCAATCCCATTTTGACCATCGCCATAAAAATGCAAATGATAAGAGTCAAGTGCCCGAGGAGAATCGAAGTCCCTCCGGCCAGTCAGCCAAACCCGACCATCCACCAGAACGCCAATGCCATGCAACCTATTAGGTACCTGATCGGACCCAGCCAAGCCTTCCATCCAACAGTCCGTCCCGTCCATGGCTCCAATTGTTTCCATGGGCCTGTCTCAGGTTGCCTCCAATCTGTTCATCCATGTCGCTAATCCCGACGACGCACACAACCTCAATAAAACCAGTACATGGCCGTGTACGGCACACTCTCGACCTGGCCGGCCTCGGCGCAGGGCGCCGGTTTTCCGCCTGCCGTGTGGACGCGGTAGACGACGGAGACGCCGGTGCTGGTGCCCTTGTCGGTGAGGCGGAGCCAGTCGACGGCGCCGCTGCCGGTGAGCCCGCCGTCGGCCGTGGCGGGCGCGGACACGGACGCGTCCTTCTTGCCCCGGAAGACGGGCCGCGAGGCGTCGCCGCGCAGGTCGAACGTCGGCGTCCCTGCCTCGTCGAAGTAGTGGTGGCCCAGGAACTTCAGCTGCGCCTCGACGCCCTCCAGATCCAGGTCCGCGTCCGGCGGGAACGGCACCTGCGGGTCCGCCGCGTACTCGATCCCGCTACCGCTCAAGAGGTTGAGCGGCAGCTCCGTCGTGCGGAGGACCTTGGGCGGTAGTCCTGTCCAGTCGGCTTCCGAGATCGAGCTCGGGCCTGAGCTCGGGTAGAGGGGTTCGATGTCCCATAGCACTGCAAGGGCGCCCGTCGCGGTGGCGCTCTGTCCCACCGCGCCGCAGGTGTAGTTCTGGATACCATGGCCCACCACGATGTGCTTCAGCGATGTGTTGCCGGGTCCGTCTAGTTCGGCTTCACCTACGCCATGATGTTAGTCCTGCGTGGATATGGAGGGCTAAGGTAGTGGTCACTCACCACCGTTGACAGGGAGGGTAGGCGTCGCGCCGGCTGGAGGAGATGGAGTGCTCGGGGGTTTAGGAGGGTTGATGACGGTGTCGTTGCATCGCCGCCGTAGTGGACTGGCAGACGAGACCGCTATGGCCGAGAGGAACGTAAGGATGCTTGATGGCAACATTTTAGGCGGTATGGAAGTGAAGATCTGTATTATCGGAACTGAATGCAGACAAGGTGCGAAGGGATCTCTAAGGGTAATATATCAAGGCGCCGAATCTATAACAGGAGTGGGGCGCGCCTCGATAGGGCGGGTAGCTGAGGCAGGGTCGTATAAGTTAAATTGACCCAGACCGTGTGGGTGGCCGTCGGCGCTTAGGACAGAAATAGACACGGGAGAATCTGTTTCCAGGGCCACTGACCAATAAGAAGGGAAATCTGACCGCGGCTGCGTAGAAGAAGAAGCCGACCGGAAGAAATCAAACCTGTGTGTGTAGAAACCCAAGAAGAGAGAAAGGGAAACCAAGGTAACGATGTCGTTGAGGAATGGCAGACCGCTATCATAACATCCAGGAACGACAGACAAGCATCTAATATGCTCGAGAGCAGGGCGACTCTCTGACAGAAGATGAAGGACCGACCTTATCTCTAATTCCTACAAAGCCAACGCCCCTTCATCCAGGCGCATCCAGGAGCCTGCTTGTACTGCAGGGTCAGGGGTATCCCAGTAAGCAAGCTTTTCCTATGTACATACGTATTTTAACATGGGAATGAAGAAAAGAATGAAAGAAACAAACTACGCCAGGAGCGGCCTCTGGCGCTAGTCGGTAGGACTACGGGTGTGGCTTAGAGCCTACAGGAGCCCGGTCTCAAGGGAAGCCGGATGGCTGGATGCCTCGGAAACATAACATCCTCTTGGCTGTGAGGGTCGCCGTTCTTGGCAATGGGCATGTGGCGGTAATATGCCCTTACCGTAAGCAACCGCAGGATTATTAGTTTATACATCTACTTTCGTAAGTCTGGGGCTCAATTATAACCGATACCCCCTGCATACTACCTGCATGGGCTAGATACTGCATGCAGCAGGCAGCGGGCAGCAGAGCTATGATCTGTTTTGTTTATCTCGTTGTCCTACCCCGTCCTCTTTAGTAAGGTGGTGGGTAGTATTATCTTCTCCAGCCTCCAGTACCCGATTTCCGCCCTGCAGTATGGCAACCAGCAAGTTAACCATTTAGAGCAGCTATGGTATGTCTTGACGCGTCGACATGCATGTACGAGCAAGCCGTTGTAGCAATACTGACAGCTCAGCTGCCGGAATCTAATCCGTAGGAGCCAGATCATAGAGCTTCTTCGCCTTTGAGGGGAGTAGTGGCCAGAAGCAGTCACGTACTTCTTCTTCGGCAGGGGTAGGGGCAGGGATAGGGGCAGGGATAGGGGCAGGGATAGGGGCAGGGGTAGGGTTGAGCTAGAGCGCAACAAGAGTCTTGCCGATCCTGGGTAGAAGATTCCCCACATTGTTATCGAAAGCTAAGCGATCGCCTCTCGGTCGTAATTTGAGTTGCAGTTCAGGAACATGCCGATTCCTCATCTATATGACGGCTGGGGAGGGAGGGATAATGACAAGGGCCGCTATCACGATGGCAAGGTAGGACTGCACTATATTCTATGGCAGATCATCCTCCTTGTTTCTAAGCTAGTAGAGTTTGCAACATCGGAAATACTCTTCTTTGTGATCTTCTCGCCTTTCTCCATTAGGAAAATTTCTGGCTAACGGTAAACCGTAAACAGAGTAGCGGGCGCCGTTGCAAGACGCGGGAAGACGGGATGGCGGGGGTAGAAGAGGGAAGGAAACTCAGAGATGGCGCTCCCGTCCATGCCGACGTCGGCTGCCGCCCAATGAATTCTGTCTGTATTCAGGGACCAGCGCGTTTCAGGCGGGGGCGCGCCTATTGGAAGTTTACCCCCGCTTCCGGTGTACTCGCGATTCGCTCGATGGTCGACCTTCCCGTCCTTGGCTTTTTCTTAGCACTAACCGTAGTACATACGTACATGCCTACCCAACGGCGGTGCGCCTCATTGGTCCAACGACACTTCCGCACATGTATTTTACTTATACGTAGCATAGCGGCAGCCGGTGGACGAATTTTTAGAACATGAGGCATGGAGGCGCTCATATAATAACTGGAGGAACTGGTGGGCTTCTTCTCAGAGTCCCATTCTGTACTGGCGGGCTAATGCGTATGCCTGCTTACGTAGGGCTTATGTGTACCCCGGAAGAAGTGGAACGGGACGGTTGAATCCCGTTTGGGGTCTCATTGTATATTACATGCCACCCTCTATCGATTCCCTTGCACCTGTCACATCATAATGGCATATACGTATCTTATTTATGACGAGGCAGTCAACTGCGCATTTGTTGATTATGATAGAGGGAAACTATGTTACCTACCTGTATTTGCTACCCTTCGACCCCTGCAGGTGTCTCGGATTTCCCCATACGTAGCTCATTCAGGAATGGGAAACTCATCAGGCCGTCCTATATGCCATGTCTTATTACCCCGTGCGCACTGAGAGTCGTCTTCTGGGCAAAAAAAGGTCTATTTGGCCCCTGTCGACGATGGGGCTACAGTATGATGAACGGTTTCAAAGGCTTAACAGTCGGAAGGTCCCAAAGCTCTTTTATCTAATCCCAAATGCGTTCGTTCAGCTTATGCTCTTGTTGCCGATGGCGAGAGTGTTAGTTACCTATGTCTATCTATACGTAGAGCCTGCTGGTTAGAGCTCGGAGCCTGAATGAAGGATAGATTCAGTTTTGATGGCGGCAGGTAGGTCTTGCTTTCGTCCTACCATAAGCTTGCGAGATCGGCGGGTACCAAGATGCCAAGCAATTCCCTCTAGCCGTATTGGCACAAGTATTAGCCGTATCATAAGTCACTATCGTAGCTTCTTTCGACTTCTTAATACCGCCGGGCTCGAATGCCCTCGCTTGTATACTTAGCCATATACAGAGGAAGGGCTCCCTGGCGTGAGGAATAGACTTGGGGTTTCAGAGGTTGACAACCGCAACTCGCCCGGAGCCTCAGCTGCGTATGTATCCGAGCACCTGGGTCGCATTGTGGCTTTACCAGAAGGCAAGCGTTGCAACTCCTGCAAAGTGTAAAGTCCTGCATAGTATAGTAATGTTGGTGACGACGCATACAATAAGTATGATGCTCAATCTCACCACACTCTTTACGGCTGAAGTGGACTACATAGGGCTGTCAGTCCTCGATGTTTCAAGATGTTGCCCATTTCGAGGAGTGCGCACGGGCATGGGCCATATCACGAGATGAACCCTAGTCCCCCAGCCCTGCAGATGTTTTGTTTCAGCTTTTTCAGCTGACATCTTCAAGTTAATGAATGTCTTGGAGACTAGTCGAGATAACAATTCAGTTTCCCTCCTTTTCGCGATAGTAAAGCCTGGGCAGTTCGGACGAACTCGATCCTTCGCTCGTTAGCGTTGTCGATGAAACCTCACCTTGTCCTCCATCTATTCATCTGTTTGATATCTGCTGGGATGCAATACCGAGGGTACGGACACATCTGAACTCCGGCTCGAAGGACCTAGGCAATGCGGGGGAATAACGATATCTATCGCCTTCCCGTTCATCGCGACAGGATCTTGCCGCTCCTCCAAGGCTTCCAGATCTCTGTCGTTTCGAAACAAAACTGGACTAGGGTTATTCGGTAAGGCTCGATATCGCATGGAGAAACGAACGGGATGGCACCAACTCCAACAATTCATTGTCGTCACGCATCACCCGAGGAGCAAAGCCCACCGTCAAGTTGGGCAATGTTAGCCACACAACCGATCTCTATCTCTATGTCCAGTGGCAATAGGGCTTACGCAGCCTAAGAGTACCTGCAGAAATGTGTCAACGCCCACTACGCTTTGTTACAGGCGGGTAAGTACTCATTCACGCATACGAACTGTTCAATCGGGGAAGCGGAAGACGCCTTTGGGCTTCCATGCTTCGCCACGAGTTACCTACAGTCGGCCTCCTCGTCGGCAGTTGAGGTGGATTGCAGAGTCCACAAAGAGCTGCGCAAGAGCTGGGAGATGCAGGACTTCCGAACTGCACGCTCTCCATGCTCTCCACCCAAAAACATCGAGCAGCCAGCCGTACGCGGTGCTGCATATGACAGCGAGCACTTGTTGCCACTTCGCTCGTGTTCGCCCGTCCAGTCGCCTTGTGAAGCTCCGAGTTGGGAGGAGCCTCATCTCGGCGACTGGCTGGCCTCAGAGCGCTGCCCGTATGCAGTTGCACCGCACCTGTCGCCGTGTTGGAATCCTGTCAATTCACATGCCAACGCCCAGGAATGGTTGCCTAATGAGAACCAATATTCCCATCTCCCAGTTGCAGATATCGGGGTACAGCTTCCGTGGTTGTGACCGTGACCAATCACCGCGCGTCTGCTTCCCGTTTGGTGGCGCTTACAAGCCAACAGAGATGAGATAATGCAAAGGGACCCACGTCGCTTCTCATCCCTCGAGCTGCATTCTTCGCTCGGCCTAATCAAAAGCTGTGAGGAGGAAGTGACAATGTTGTTGCTCATTACGGTTCCCAAGACGTGGGCGGTTCTTTTGTGTGCTCGCTTGTTCTCCTCGTATGTACACCACGTAAGCGGCTCCGCCTCGGAAGCAGGCTACCTGGCCGCGAGGTCGCCGCGCCGGCCGCGCTAGAGCTCGACCGCAGTAGTAGAGCGGTTACGTTCTCATGTTACATGCAGCGGTTGCAGGACGTCTTATGAGGAAAGAATCTTGTAGCCAAGGCCAATGCCTAGCCATAGGGCCTACTCTATTCGCCTAGGCGTTCTTGTGTCGTCGGCACAAAAACAGCCCACGAAGGACTCAGATGACAGACCCACGCTTCTGTGTGTAAACAACAAGGAAACTGCGGTTATGATGGGTCCTGGATGTTCCGAAAGTTATACCTAACAATTGCCCGCGCGGAAGAAAGCCCCCTTCTCTAATACAAGTCTGTGGCGACGCAGCCCCCCTTTAGTCGAAGTTCAAGAGGTGCATGGATTCAGATGGGCTTTAATGGGTGGCCGTTCGGTCTGTTCCAAGCAATAAGGCCAATGGCCAATATATGCTCCGACTGCTGGGCGCCTGAACCGAGACTGCATTAAGTGAGGTCCTAGTTGCATAGCGGATAGAGGGACCCCATTCAACTGGCAACGTACCTGAGTCTCCGTAATGTGGGTTGAAGCTCTCGCGATAACATCCTCACTGTGCCGTCTCGAACGCTGCTCTATGGGGAGTCAGTATGATCCCTTCCTCTTCGAGTGGAAATCCTGGTATGTGTGTCGTGTACCCCGATACCAGAAAGTACAGGAGAGCGGTCGGGAAGCCCGGCCGACTCTGATAGGGGGCTCCAAGATTGCGCGGTGCCAACAAGTTCTAAGTTCAGAACACGTCAGACATAGGGACACTACCGTCGAGTTGAATTTTCTCCTTTATCTTAGGGTTATCGCCACTTTCGAAGAAGTTCCCTGCCAGCTACCTACGTGTCTATCCCTCAAACCCAGCAGCCGTACAAGCTACGGGCCTTCAACGACACGACCTGCTCATGGACTTGCGGTATGATAAATGTCATATGCAATTGATCTTTATAGACATGAAATTGGACCGAAGTGCACCCACCCAATGGATATCCCAGTCCCGACTACCCTAGGCAATCAGCGCCACCGTCGGATCAGCCCTTTCCGACTAAGACCTACGATGGTTCCATTCGAAGCGTATTCACGTCCTCTATCTCTGGAGGTTATACATGTATGAAGCAACCATGCTTTTTCTTATAGCCCAAGCTCTCCGAAAGAGGGGCCAGGGAGAAGTGGGAAAAGGGGGAACAGGGGGAAACGGATGACGGCGAGAGGCACAAAGCACGAGGAAAGGGCGAAAACAAAACTTTCTGGACACCACTGGACTCGTTTGATGCCCCAGTAACGTGAAGAATACGGATTCCCCGCTGCTTCCATAGACCCTAGCGGCCTTCCTTCCCTGTTGTAATCACAGCACTTAGGCAATGGACGTCGCTATCAGCGTGGGATAGCCAAGATATCACGATGAGTCTCTCCGCCAATCCGAGAAAGGAACCGGACGATTCTCTTTACGCCTTTGCAACGTAACCTGGTTTACAAAGCAGCGCACGAAGTACTCGACGGGTCTTACCAGGGGAAGCGTGCGTATTCCGTCTTTGCCTAACTATACTGTAGTCGTATGTCATGCTATGCATGTCCTGGCGTATCATACCGTGGCATGCTCTGGGCTGACCAGTATCGACTTGACTTTACCAAGCGGCCCTTCATCAAGATAAACCCCTGAGGTTCGCCCCTCTGAGTATCCCTCCGGCATCGACTTGGAAGACGTGTATCCCGCTTGCGGCGAACGACTAAATAGGAGTTACCTACCGGGCCATCTACGAAACGACGCGTCTCTGGAGACACCGCGCATGTCACGTCACCGACGACCGCAATGAGCCACTCGGGAATGTATAACTGGATTCACTCAACTCAGATGTAAAGATGTTATTTACTTTTAGGGTAATATACACACATACTTCCTACATACGCAACAGTCTGGAAATCCTACTTCTCTTCCTACTTACCTCTTGACTAAGCCATGGCAGATTACGATAAAACCAGGTTCAAAAGACTTCAAATATAAGCCGGGAGACACACATCAGACCTAATAACCCGCCCTTATCTCGCTGTGAGATAATACGCGAGGACACAATCAGCAGCCGTTGAAGCACTTCGCTCCAAAACGCCGCCACAACACCACCCCCGTTCGGTACGTCCTTCCCACTACCTAGATACCTATGCCTTCGGAACCTCAATTTGGCCACTGCTCGATGAGTCCCTAGGCATAGCCCTATGACATAATAACCTACCCGGCATCCAATCCTGAAGTGTGTTTGTTCATGGAAGCCCCATCATATCATACATCATCAACATAATATTTCACCAGCACCGTTCATTTACTCAATCCATTTGATCTGTTCCTCGTCTCAGCAAACAGCTCGGGAAACCTCACTTTCCCATAAAAGCACTAACTGTAACTGAAGTTGCTATATCAAAAGTGCCTGCTTGTTTACTTGCTTGCTTCGTTACCTGGTTTTAAGTGTGATTTCCCTCATCCGCAGCGAACCTACCCACTGCTGCAGCCCGCCGCTACCCAGGTGATGATGCCTGTACCGCAACTTGATTTTGAATCCCCTTCGACACATACTTTCCAAAAATAGCCTCTCCTTACTTTCCCCATTAATTCAACAGCGCCCCCCATCAATGACGGGATGACGCATCCTTGACAACCAGCCTACGACAGAGTCCAACACCAGAGTCCAGACCGTCTACGCGGGTAACGCACCGTTTTCTCATGCCGTGAACACAAGGAAAGAATAGGCGCGCAAGTGGCCTTGCGATTCCCCTGCCGGACGCCATATCACCACGGTACTAGCCTACCTCCTATTCGCGTCCAAGCCGCGCTGCAGCTCGCCCTCGAGGCCCATGTCGCCGACGTACTCCTGGGGGCGGGGGTCCTCGGCGGTCCACTGGTGGCCGTTCTGGCCGGGCTGCGGGATGGGGACCTGGGAGGCGCCGTTCTGCTGTCCCGCGGCCGCCGCGTTCGCGTTAGTCCCGGGTACGGTGCGCACGAGCTGGCGGAAGCGGAAGACCTCGTCGAGGATCATCTTGCGCATGTCGCCGACGTCGTCGAGGACCTCGAAGTCGAAGTTGAAGGTTGTGGGGCAGTCGGGCTCGTCCGAGGCATCGTGCCAGATCTGCAGGTAGGGATGCTCGAGGGCACGCTCGACGCTGACGCGGCTCGACGGGTCGAAGGCGAGCATGCGGTCAAGCAGGTCAAGGGCGTCCGGGTTCGCCTGGGGGAACAGCTGCGGGAACGGCTTCTTGGCCATGAAGGGCAGGTTCCGCACGTACTCTTGTGCGCGCGTCGACCCGATCCGCGACAGCGTCTCCTCGTTGGGCGTCCCCAGGATATGCAGGATCTGGTTCAGCTGGTCGACGTAGTCGCGGCCCTTGAAGAAGGGACGCCCGCCCAGGAGCTCGGCTAGGATGCATCCGACCGACCAGACGTCAACTAGTTACGTTCGCGTCATGTTAGCTTCTGCTGATTTGCCGCGATGCTGTGAATCTCTCTTCCTCCACGCCTCTTCTCTCTCCTCTCTCTGAGACATAGGCAAGATAGCTAAAGAGAGTGCTTTTGAGTACGTACTAGCTTTGGTATAGCTCTGGAAGCTCAGCATGATCTCGGGCGCACGATACCACCGGGTAGCGACGTATTCGGTCATGTATCCGGCATTCTCCTCGGGGTCGACGGAGAAGCCACGCGCCAGACCGAAATCGCAGATCTTCAGCTCGCAGTCGGCGTTGACGAGCAGATTGCCGGGCTTGAGATCGCGGTGGAGGACGTTGGCCGAGTGGATGTACTTCAGGCCGCACAGGATCTGGTAGATGAAGGATTGGAAGTGGGCGTCGGTCAGGGGCTGGCCGGAACGGATGATTGCTGCGAGATCGCACTCCATCAATTCTAAGAGAACGGCATCTTGTCAGCGAAGGTCTTCTTCTGGTCAGAAGGTGTCATTGCCACGCACCCTCATATAGGTAGGTCTCGTTGAAGTTCTCTGGTCGGGGAATGTCCATATCGTAAAGACATGTGATCTATACAGCGTCCAAGTAGAGCATAATGTCAGCCTCAAGTCCTCTCTTCAACAAGCGTACTGTCCCGTCCCCGTCCTTTCGAGGCCGAGAAGCATCGACCCCCAGAATGACGGAGCAGTTGGTGTCTTACGTTGCGATGGCCCCGGAAATGTTGCAGGAGCTTGATCTCGCGCAGGGCGCGCTTTGCCAGAATCTTTTTGCTGAAGACATTGGTGACCTTCTTGATAGCGACACCCTCATTGGTCTGGTTATTGACGGCAGCGCTGTTCAGTTGAGAGCGATATCGTTAGCATCAGCATCGGCATCGGCATCCCCCGTTGTCGCCTCCCCTTCCTAGCGAAGTCCTACGAAGATAGCGGGTGGGTGGGGGGGGGGGGGGG